>CM037863.1:40799708-41209708 GCA_021292105.1 Anadara kagoshimensis | reverse complement strand
GCGAGCTGAACTTAGCTACCGTGGTGTTACCGTGTCATGTACGAGTTGCCGTGTCATGTACGAGTTACCGTGTCATGTATGAGTTACCGTGTCATGTACGAGTTACCGTGTCATGTTATAGTTACCGTGTCATGTACGAGTTACCGTGTCATGTATGAGTTACCGTGTCATGTACGAGTTACCGTGTCATGTTCTAGTTACCGTGTCATGTATGAGTTACCGTGTCATGTTCTAGTTACCGTGTCATGTATGAGTTACCGTGTCATGTATGAGTTACCGTGTCATGAATGAGTTACCGTGTCATGTATGAGTTACCGTGTCATATATGAGTTACCGTGTCAGGTATGAGTTTCCATGTAATGTATGAGTTACCGTGTCATGTATGAGTGGTGCTTATTAGTTCTTATCCCCCGAAGGAAAGGGGGATATTAAATTCGAAGTTTCTTCCTTCCGTCCAGACACTTCTCGGCTGGAGTAATTTTTCTAAATCTACAAAGCAGTACACTACTTCACCAAACTTGGTGCAAAGCATCAACACTAGAGTATGAAATTTAACCCGAGTTGGTTTGCTCATTTTCTTGTGAGTTATTTACCTTTGACCATATATTAAACAAATCAGAAAAACTGCGTACTGGCGGGAGATCCGAATTCACTGAATTTGCTTGTTCCTTTTATATTTGCAGATGTGTTATGTCGAGAAAAACATTAAACTTGGTTACTCAGCTCCTAGATACACCTTGGGATGCAAATCGAAAACGGTACTCTCTCTCTCTCTCTCTCTCTCTCTCTCTCTCTCTCTCACACACACACACATTTATTTATAATGTAACCCAAACGATGCGGAGTGGATATATTGTCTTCACCCTGAACATACTATCTAATCGAGAAATCGTTTAGGCCGGTTCACTAGGATTAGGTCAATTGTTGTCCGGTGTGGTCTTGTCCATTCCTTCCACAAATATTTTTCCGCCATTTGCCTTGAGAATTTTTTAACTACGATCTTTTTAAATACATCTTCACAGTAACAAACTTTGTGTGCGGCAGATATGCCATTGGCTATTCATATTTTGATCTTGCACAGTTATCATATGGAATTCCTTACCACCTAATATCGTTTTGGTTCCATCTTTGGATCAGTTCAAATTACTGATCTATCAAAATACCTTCAAAATCAGTTCATTAATTGTAAATATATGCAAATTTGTAAATTTATTTATTATTATTATTTTCTTTTCCAATTAATATGTAAATAATATTATTTCAATTTTTTTGGTCTGTTCATACCATTGCATAATCATCAAATTTGATTCAGCAATGTAATATTTAGATCTAGATGTTGATGCACGTCGCTTGGAATCAAACGGCTACGTTGAAGTTCGTTTTGGTGACACTTTTGAAATGGATTCCAAATTTGGTTACATATCGGAAAATATACAAGTAAAGGTCATACGACCCCGGATATGTTGCTCGATCCCAGATTAACACCACAACTAGACGCTGTGATATTTTTGTAATTGCACGGCAATTTTTTTTTATCAATTCTGACAGTTAACCAAAATGTAAATAAGTGTTACTTGAGAAATCTGTTTAATATTTATTTTTCCCTTTAATGTTTAAAGAAAAAATGTCAGTTATTCGATTGGTTTTTGTTACAGTTCTGCAATACATTACTTTCGTTATCGGGGAGAGATTTATCAAAACGGTCTTCAACATGCCAACAATGCTGTGATACAGAAAACTGTAATGGAAAATTATGTGCTGGACAAAGTGAGTCGCTCTCTCTCTCTCTCTCTCTCTCTCTCTCTCTCTCTCTCTCTCTCTCTCTCTCGCTTTCTCTCTCTCTCTCTCAGAACTGAATATGCTGGACAAAATATCTCTCTCTCTCTCTCTCTCTCTCTCTCTCTCTCTCTCTCTCAGAACTGAATATGCTGGACAAAATCTCTCTCTCTCTCTCTCTCTCTCTCTCTCTCTCTCTCTCTCTCTCTCTCAAGACTGAATATGCTGGACAAAATCTCTCTCTCTCTAAAACTGAATATGCTGGACAAAATCTCTCTCTCTCTCTCTCTCTCTCTCTCTCTCTCGACTGATTATGCTGGACAAAATCTCTCTCTCTCTCTCTCTCTCTCTCTCTCTCTCTCTCTCTCTCTCTCTCTCTCTCTCTCTCTCTCTCTCTCAAGACTGATTATGCTGGGCAAAAAATATCTCTCTCTGCACGCATATGTTTACGGATCACAGCGCTTCTCACCGACCAGAATCTTTTCCACTTTGTAAGTTCGCTTGCCGATGGTAGGTGGTATTTTTAGGGGCTGGCACTCCTATTCCCCACTGTTCCTGAACTGACCGTGGAAAACTCTTCACAGTTTTATTAGTCCCCTACCGGCGAAAGCCGAAGGGGACTTTAGGTTTGCGCTCTGTCCGTCTGTCCGTCCGTCACACCTCAGTTTTCCACACTTATTTTCTAAAATCTTTTATATAATGAACTGATTTTTGGTATGTAAGTCTACCATGATAAGTAACAGATCAAATTTACGTTATGTTTCCATCTGCTGATTTTTACCGGAGTTATGACCCTTTGATCTTTGAAAATTCACAGAAATTTTAGTTTTCCGCACTTTTTTTACACGCTTGCAGAAATGGAACTAATGTTTGGTATGTGACTCTACCATGATGAGTTACAGATCAAGTTTATGTTTCGTTTCCATCTGCTAATTTTTACGGGAGTTATGACCCTTTGAACTTTGAAAATTCACTGAAATTTCAGTTTTCCGCTCTTTTTATTCTAAATGCTTTTAGATAATGAACTGATTTTTGGTATATGAGTGTACCATGATAAATTACAGATCAAGTTTACATTTCGTTTCCATCTGCTAATTTTTACCGGAGTTATCACCCTTTGATCTTTGAAAATTCACAGAAATTTTAGTTTTCCGCACTTTTTTTCTACACGCTTGCAGAAATGGAACTAATGTTTGGTATGTGACTCTATCATGATGAGTTACAGATCGATCAAGTTTATGTTTCGTTTCCATCTACTAATTTTTACGGGCGTTATGGCCCTTCGAACTTTGAAAATTCACTGAAATTTCAGTTTTCCGCTCTTTTTTCTACACGCTTGCAGTTATTGAATTATTTTTTTTTTTTGTATGTAGGTCAACCATGATGAGTTACTGATCAAGTTTACGTTTCGTTTTATTCCACTAGTTTTTATGGGAGTTATGGCCCTTTGATCTTTGAAAATTCAATGAAATTTCAGTTTTTGCACTTTTTTCTACACACTGTCACAGATAAGAAGGTTTTGGGAGAATTAACCTATTCATGACTAAACTTAAAATTTTTGAGAACTCCATTGCTGGTTTTTTTATTTTACTATGATCAAGTTTTGCTTTACATCTTGAACAACATCTATAATTTATAACTATAAATCTTTGTACCATATAATAAGGTACATTTTACCTAAAACTTTGGGATTAGTGAAATATGCCACCGGTAGGGGACTATGTATTGTTTTGCAATACTCTCAGAATGCTTGTTTATTTCAATATGCATAATAAAATATACTTGCATATTCTGAGTAACTTTTCTAATCTATCCTTTTTACCATTTATTTATTATTTAGACCCATCAACACAAAGTAGGACGTGTTCGGACCAACTCACTGACTGCACTGTGCTACAACAGAAGACACAAGTCTGCTCGACTCCTTCTACAGCCGCATTGTGTAAACAAACATGTGGACTGTGTCCAGGTACGTCAAGTAATAGTATAATGGCCGTTACCCATTCATAAATATTGGCAATTCAGTCACATGGCAGACATGGAAGTATTGTATTTCCCTCAAGCGATAGAGTTTCACTGTAATATATCCCGTATGTGAAGTGAGACTGAGCTAATCGTGGTATTGTTGTGTTGTATATACATGTAGTAGATATAATAGAGTGATTTACCGCCGGACTGGCTGGTCCGGATCTTTTAGCCTTGTGGTAGAGCGCACCCTACCATCGATGTGAAGCGGGACCGAGCTAGTCGTGGCGTTGTGTTCATATATAGAAGATATAATAGAGTGATTTACTGCCGGACTTTCTGGTCCAGATCTTTAAGCCTTGTGGTAGAACGCTCGCTTTTCGCCCGGGAGGGCCGGGTTCGATCCTCATCCGGGGCACTCGACGAGGAAGTGTTTTTTTCTGGTGTTTCCTTCCTCTTGTTACATATGTATTCGGAACACACTATAACGTCACAATGATTATGATATAGCGTCTTTGATACATAATCGGTCTCGGTTTGCCTCTGATGAGTTCCCATAGTAGAAAGTTGACTAGGAGACAGTTTTATAATCGTTCCAAACGATGAAAAAACGAAATGTCCCTTTTCTTGCCATGGTTATCTTCCATTTCGGTATAATAAACTAATTTGCCTTTGAGTGGGGGAGATATGAACACTTTTCACCCTTATCTTCCATTTCGGTATAATAAACTAATTTGCCTTTGAGTGGGGGAGATATGAACACTTTTCACCCTTATCTTCCATTTCGGAATAATAAACTAATTTGCCTTTGAGTGGGGGAGATATGAACACTTTTCACCCTTATCTTCCATTTCGGTATAATAAACTAATTTGCCTTTGAGTGCGGGAGATATGAACACTTTTCACCCTTATCTTCCATTTCGGTATAACAAACTAATTTGCCTTTGAGTGGGGGAGATATGAACACTTTTCACCCTTATCTTCCATTTCGGTATAATAAACTAATTTGCCTTTGAGTGGGGAGATATGAACACTTTTCACCCTTAAAAAGTCACATTCGCTTGCAAATAAATTGTTGACTCAGGGATATTGCAAGCCTAGGCTTGTCAAGACCCTCAAAAAGTTTTATGGCCGTCATCACAGTATTGTTGATACGTTTGATGTCTCTGTGTCCAAGATTACCCTGGATATATTTGACGTCTCATAGTTCCATGTTCCTTTCACACAATTTTGATTACACACGTCGCAGGTGTAGCTAGCTAAACAGTATGTGTTTACCCTTGCGGAGCACCCGGCCTCACTTCCCTGGTGGAAGTTCACGTGTCTAACCTAACTTGTCAGTTCCAAAAACACATGTGACGGGTTGAGCTAGATAAACAGAAGGTGCTTGCCTTTCTGGAGCATCAACCAAAAAGTCACAAAATATTTGATACAATGCAAAAAAAATTGACTTATCAATTTATTTATCTAATCAAGCTTCCAACAACTTGGTTTAGTTTTAAACTTGTATGATAATTTGTGGATAGCAGTGTTTATTACATTTTAGTACCGACACCGACAGTAGGGACAAACTCAGGGACCTCAGGGACATCCTCGGGGACCTGCTCTGATCAGCTGTCCGATTGCAGTACGTTACAGAAACAAACCAATGTATGCTCTCAGGCACAAACTGCCGCATTGTGTCAACAAACATGTGGACTTTGCTCAGGTATGCTTTTAAAATATTTACCAATACGTGTCCCATATCTTTCCAGACCACTGCGGTAGCTCAGTTGGTAGAGTGCTTGCTCAGTAAGTGTAAGGTCGTGGGTTCGAACCCCGGCCGGTTCTGACCCAAGACTTGAAAGTCGATAGTGACTGTTCTTTCACCAAGCACTCGGCATTACGAAATGAAAGTCACGGTTCTTCCGGATGGGAACTTAAAATAAACGAGGTCCCGTGTCACGGTGGGCTTGGCACGCTAAAGAACCCTGCTGTATAATGTCATCAGCGCAACGCACAGGCAAAATTTCTGCACCTTCGCCTATAGCTGGCGACGTCTCGATATAAGTGAAATATTCTTGACTGGGACGAAAAACACCATTACTCACTCACTCACTCCATATCTTTCCATATAAAACCTGATGAAATAGGGGTGTAGGCCACTGTATCTGCTTTAATAAAGGTATGGTATCCCCCCCCCCACTTTTTCCCCGCTTAAAAAGTGGGGGGCATATAGTGATAGGGGTGTCCGTCCGTATGTTCGTCCTTCCGTCCTTCCGTTACACCTTAGGGTACCTATCTCTTATCCGCAACTCCTCCTAAACCCTTCAATGGATTTTCATGAAACTTTTACACAATTTTTGTGATATAATGTAGATGTGCACCTCCTATTTTAAAATTTGATCCGATGGAATTTTTTTATGTGGGGGGAGCGGGGGAGGTATTTTTGTGAGCTTGTGGCTCACAGTTTTTCTGGTTTTTTATATTATATTCTAGCCATCATTAAGGCTATTAATTCGACATAAAAGTTGGATTTACATTATAGTTTGCATATTGTTGCTCTCTCTCTCTCTCTCTCTCTCTCTCCCTCTCTCAACAACGGTAGTTCAGTTGGTAACGTTCTATTGTCGTAAGTGAGAGGTCGTTGCTTCGACCTACGACCGAGTTAGTCCTAGACCAAGATAAAGGAAGCGACTGTTCTTTCGCCAAGCACTCGGCATTTAGAGATAAAAGTCAGGGGGTCTTTCGGAAGAGACATTAGAAACCGAGGAACCGTGTCACGACAGGCGTGACACGCTAAAGAACCCTCCCTCCACATTTGTCTGGGCTCAATATTAAGATCACAATATCTGCCACTTCATAAAAAAATGTTCATATCAAAAACAAACATACTTATCCATGTCCGAATCACAATCCAGAAGCAAAGCAAAAACTGTGGAACTGACAAGTTAGGTTAGACACGTGAACTTCCACCAGGGAAGTGAGGCCGGGTGCTCCGGAAGGGTGAGCACCTCCTGTTTAGCTAGCTACACCCGCCACGTGTGTAATCAAAATTGTGTGAAAGGAACATGGAACTATGAGACGTCAAATATATCCAGGACAATCCTGGACACAGAGACATCAAACTTGTTAACAATACTGTGATGACGGCCATTTAGCACAAAAAGATATTGCAAAAGATTACTAATATTAAGTTAATGAAAATCTTAGTTATTAAGTGATAATTTGAAACTGTGGCCTGACCCCATTTTCATTATCATTACTTTACTAAAAATTGCCTTCACATAAATCTGACAATTTGAAATCTTAATAATTTTGGGAACAGCTAAAACATTTAGCAATTTAAGACGTCATGTTGAAGATTACTTCTAGGTTATAACATCGTCATTTAGTTTCGTCAAGAATGTACAATCTATAATTCACACAGAGATTGCAAAAATTTGCGAAATGTTAGTTAAGGAGTAATTTGGAAACAAATTGCAAATCTTATAACTTTGTCATTTTTTATATAATCTGAAATTTAAGGTTACATTTTGAAGATCAACCTCGTGTTTCAAACATTTTGCGTTTGGTTTTGTCTAAAACAATTAAAAGAAGTTCTAAAATATACTAGATTTAAGTTAAGGAAATTCTTAGCTAAAATGATTTTGAAACCGGGGTCTGTGTACTTCATTTACAACAGTTAAGTTTCATTCTTGTTTAATATTTAGGAACATGTAAAGACCAGCTATCAGACTGCAGTGTACTTAAACAACGAGTCAATGTGTGCGCTGACAAGACAGCGGCTGCTCTGTGTCAACAAACGTGTGGGCTATGTGGAACGAGTACACCTCCGGGTAAATAGCTTTTCAAAATCATACATACCCATTCTTAAAAAAATATTAAGCCGATGTCCAAATCACATTCCCAAAACAAAGTAAAAATAAACATACCAATCCATGTCCAAATCACATTCCCAAAGCAAAGTAAAACAAACACACCAATCCATGTCCAAATCACATTCCCAAAGCAAAGTAAAAACAAACATACCAACCCATGTCCAAATCACAGTCCCAAAAGCAAAGTAAAAACAAACATACCAACCAATGTCCAAATCACAGTTCCAACGCAAAGTAAAAACAAACATACCAATCTATGTCCAAGTCACAATCTCAAAGCAAATTAAAAACAAACATACCAATCAATTTCTAAATCACATTCCAATTAAAACAAACATACCAATCTATGTCCAAGTCACAATCCCAAAGCAAAGTAAAAACAAACATACCAACCTATGTCCAAATCACAGTTCCAACGCAAAGTAAAAACAAACATACCAATCTATGTCCAAGTCACAATCCCAAACCAAAGTAAAAACAAACATACCAACCCATGTCCAAATTACGGTCCCAAAGTAAAGTAAAAACAAACATACCATGTCCAAATCACAGTTCCAAAGAAGAGTGATCAAAAAAGTTTTTTTTTGCAGTGTTTTGAGATATTGCATTCAAATGTGGAGAATGTCTTTTTTAAAAAAAGATAACTGTGAATTGCTTTCAGCAGATTTCTCTGTTTTGCCTATTGTTATACACAATACACTTACTTCTCCCATGTACATTTCTAATATGTTTTTTTTAAAATATGCAAACCAGGTGGGGACAAATACTGCAATACTATACCACATATGACAAAATCATGGTCAGTTTGTTAATTTGCATAGCGGCCATATTGGATTCATGATATGGTTGAAATTAGATGACTTTACATAGACCATTGATGATAAATTGTTCCTGTACAAGTTTTCTCACAAGTAGGATAAACTTTGATGATACATACTTTGACTGTACACCGCCTGATATTGTTTGGGCGGTAACAACATAAATTTAAAACCGGCCCTTTCAAATTAAAAATCCGAAGCGTGTTATAATTGTGTTCTCATTATAAAACATGTTAATTTAATTAAAAATCTACATTTTCTGCAAATTCGAAGCACAATTTCAATTCTAAAATTAAAGATCTTGCTCGATTTGCTGATGACGCCGATGACTACGGAAATTCTTCCACTAGAATATAATGTCTTTCTGTGAAGACTTGACAATTTTCGGCCTTGGTAAGTTAAAAAATGGAAAATTTGCGTGACCGGCATCACGTTTGAATGGCGGCGCGTTCAAAACTTTGCTCATAAATATTAATGAATCACGGTCACGTGATTGTTAGCTCATGAATACATTCAAACAACTGTGTTTGTAGTACCACAAAACATTACCAAAATTTTCCAGATTTAACTTAAGGACAATTTTATTTAAAAAATGATACTCGGGTCCTTGTCTGTCCAAAATTTTTATATTGTTTTAGAGAAATAACAATAAAGAAACTTATACATTTTCTGCCTCAGGTCAATTTCAAGATCAGATCGCTGCTACAATTTGTAATAGCACAATATTATCGACTTTGAATTTCAAGGGTCATAGTATCCACGAAAATAACACAAAATTGGACAGCACGAAAAGAAATGGTTTTAGAGTATACTTACTGCTCAACAATACATGCTTCTTCCTTTCGTTTATGAAGACAATGAGCCTTAACTTCCAATTTAGCTCAATCAATCCATGTTCTGTTTTTGTTATTTTGTAGTACATGGAGGATGGAGTCAATGGAGTACCTGGGGGCATTGCTCTAAATCTTGTGGAAGTGGAACTCAAACTAAAACAAGATCTTGCACCCATCCTGCACCTCAATATGGTGGCGCACAATGTTCTGGAGCGAGCTCCGATTCACAATCTTGTCTTGTCAAACATTGCCCAGTAACTGGGGGATGGAGCAGTTGGGGTTCCTGGGGACATTGCTCTCAATCCTGTGGAAGTGGAACTCAAACTAAAACAAGATCTTGCACCCATCCTGCACCTCAATATGGTGGCGCACAATGTTCTGGAGCGACCTCTGATTCACAATCTTGTATTGTTAAACATTGCCCAGTAGCTGGGGGATGGAGCAGTTGGGGCTCTTGGGGACATTGCTCTAAATCCTGTGGAAGTGGAACTCAAACTAAAACAAGATCTTGCACCCATCCTGCACCTCAATATGGTGGCACACAATGTCCTGGAGCAAGCTCTGATTCACAATCTTGTCTTGTTAAACATTGCCCAGTAGCTGGGGGATGGAGCAGTTGGGGCTCCTGGGGACATTGCTCTCAATCCTGTGGAAGTGGAATTCAGACTAAAACAAGATCTTGCACCCATCCTGCACCTCAATATGGTGGCGCACAATGTTCTGGAGCGAGCTCTGATTCACAATCTTGTCTTGTCCAACATTGTCCAGTAGCTGGGGGATGGAGCAGTTGGGGTTCCTTGGGGCATTGCTCTAAATCCTGTGGAAGTGGAACTCAAACTAAAATAAGATCTTGCACCAATCCTGCACCTCAATATGGTGGCGCACAATGTTCTGGAGCGAGCTCTGATTCTCAACCTTGTCTACTTAAGGCTTGTCCACTTCCTCCAGTTGGTAAGTTGATTGATTTTCGATTAACAAGTAAAGTGGGTACTTATTGCGATGCGATAACATTAAAATGTTCCCAAAATTATAACCAATTGTTCTTATAAGTTCGCTGCTTTACCACGTGATGTTCTCAATATTTTGTAAGAAAATCATTTCCATTCTATCTGGAGGGCTAAAATCAGTTCACGTTTTCCACTTAAAATCATTTAATTCCAGTCCTTCAAGACACATGAACATGTTTTTTAAAACGCCCCGTACAAACGCCAAGAAGTGTACAGCGGCTAAACCAATCGCACACATCCGGCAAGTTTCGAAAAATGTCAGAGCAGTTGTTTTAGAAAAAACTTTGAGTTGAATGTTGTCCTATGGTTAAAAAACTTAATACACATATACATCTTTCGTAAGCTATATATTATGTTCAAATTCACGCGTTATTATATAAGATACAAGTCAATTTACCTTTGAAGCGGATGTGTGATCAACACACTCACGCAATTGTTACCCGTGACATAGAAGAAATAGATTTTGGGGACCTTAAGGGTCATCTAATAGGAAAATTCAAGTGAAAACAATTTCGTTGAAAAACGTAAAAGAGGGGTACAATTATGAAATTACCTTCACAAGTGTAAAGATTAAGCCGGAATTGATAATTTAAGAATTTTTGAAATATTTGTTGCATTTTTTATGAAAATTGTGCAAATAATACACGTGTTGGGGAACGATGTCATTCACCTAGTGTAACGGATTAATTTTAAAAATGAAAAGATATTAATATATCCAACGCCATAGAGCAGTGCATAGGGGCCAGAGTTTGTTAAAGAAATACGAGGTTTTTGAAAACGCGAGAATTTCGGTTGAGATTTTCTACGATTTAATATCCTTTTAAAAATGCGTGTACCTGGTGTGATATTTATATTCTAAGGCCACTAATAATCCAAAGTACAACAAGTCATAAACAGTGCACGGGCACACAATACTGTTCTATTTTAATTGAGGTGAATATTGTTTGGTTTGAACAATGCTCAACTAAATATAGCCGAATATGTCTCAACAATAATCAAGTAATATAGAAACTTGGCTTGTATAATCTTACCTTGGATCGTTGGTATCCTTGGAATATGAACTATCACGCCTGATACACGAATTCTTAAAAGGAAAATAAATCCTAGAAAACCTCAACCGAAAATTGTCGAGTTTGCAAAAAATCTCGTATTTATTTGACAAACCCTGGCCCATTTGCACTGCTCTATGGCGTTGAATATATCAATATCTTTTCATTTTTAAATTAATTTGTTAGACAAGGTGAAAATTATCTTTGCCCAACGTGTAGTTTTGCACAATTTCTATAAAATAAAATGCAACAAATATTTAAAAAATTCTTAAATCATCAAATCCTGCTTTATTTTTATTTATAAATCTTCACACTCATATCTGTACCTCTCTTTCACGTTTTTCAAATAAATGGGTTTCACTTGATTTTTCCTACTTAGATGACCCTTAAAACAACAAGGCGTTTAGAAAGACGAAGGTAAATTTTTCGAGGGACATTGAACGAGGTTTTACTATACTATCTTATATTTGTCTTAAGGAAGAAAGAACAGATAATACTGGTATACAAGGTGTAGATACTACGGTTTATGGGAGCTTACTAAGGATACTTATTTGAATAAGTACAACTGATAAACAGAAGGGGTAGTCATGTACTGACGAATAGGTCTACCACTATGGTAGCTCAGTTGGTAGAGCGCTGGCTTTGAATCTTGGAGGTCGTGGGTTCAAACCCTACGTATGACGAAGACTTAAAACTGGAAAGTGACTTCAGACGAAATTTAGAAAGGAAAGTAATTGTGTTCTTCTGAAGAGAACTAAATGATGCCCCGGAACGTAAAAGAACCATCCTTACACATTGCCTTTAGCGCACTGCAAAGGTCAAAATTTTTGCCAATTCACCTAAAGCTGGTGACGTCTCGATATGAGTAAAATAATCTTGACAAGAACGTGAAACCCACTTCAATAATAAAAAGGACTTTTTATTACTGCAATTACAAACAGTCAAACCCGTCTTAAAAGTCACCAATATATAAGACAAGCCTGCTAATAAAGGTCACAAGTTTTCCCAATTGTTTTTATTCATGTTTTTTAATGTTTCGTTCCTGACGTGAGACGGATTATTGATTTTTAAGGTACTTTCCATAGGACACCATGACTTTTATTTTAAAATACCGAGTGCTTGACGACAAAAAAGTAACTTCCTTTTTTTCAAGTTTGGACAGACCTCGACCGGAGTTCGATTCCACGACCTCCCACATATGAAGCGATCATTCTACCAAATGAGCTTCCGTAGTGGTCACCTTATTTTAGAATAGTTTTTATTAGTTTCATTAATACTTTAATTTTTAGATGGAGGGTTTACTACCTGGAGCACTTGGGGTGCCTGCTCTAAAACATGTGATACTGGCACTCAAAGACGAGCAAGAACGTGCACTAATCCTGCTCCACAACATGGAGGAAAACCCTGTTCCGGTGATACTGCGCAAACGAAAGCATGTCTTGTAAAACACTGCCCAGGTAAGGAAAATGACTTTATCACACATACCCTTCTTTAGCACCCGGCCTCACTTATCTAGTGGTAATTTACGTGTTGAACCTAATTTAAACCCAGTTTAAAAACAATTTTATTCGGGATTTTCATTTGAACATAGATTGGTATGTTTGTGGTAGACCTTTACACTTATGGTTTGAACATTGACCAGTATGTTTGTGGTTGGCTTTTGAAATCATGAATTGAACATATACAGGTATGTTTGTGGTTGACTTTTGGAACTATGATTTCAACATTGGCCGGTATGTTTGTGATTGGCTTTGGGAATTATAATTTTTAACATAGACCGGTATGTTTGTGGTTGACTTTTGGAATACTGATTTGATTCCATATAGAATTATATTTTGTTTACATCCGTTCGACCTGACACTTTTTGTCTGAAGTTATTCTCCAAAATAATGAAACACAATTTTACGAACCTTAGTGCAAAGCATAAACATTGATAGGAAATGTACATATTATTAAACCGAGTTGATTTGCTTATTTTTTGGGAGTTATGACCCTTTGAACATAAATACAAACTAAAAAAAACTTACCTGCTGGCAGGATACTGTAAACGTATTTAATTTCGCGTGGTTAAATTTTCGCGTATTTGGAAAATGCATTATAAAACAATAGGCATACAATTTTCGCTCGGTAATAATTTTCACGCAACACAATCGACCGAGAAATAAGCGAAAATTAATACACAGCGAATATAAATATGTTCACGGTGTTCTTTGCCTGTTATATTTTGTTTCCGCCATTCCAGTTGATGGGCATTGGGGAGGATGGACTTCCTGGGGATCGTGTTCTGTATCTTGTGGAGGTGGAACTCAAAGTAGGAGTAGAATATGTGATCATCCACTGCCTGCTAATGGCGGCAAAGATTGTACTGGATCTCACTTTGACCAGCAATCCTGCAATCCCACTCAATGTCCTGCTCTTGTTGGTAAGTTTATAAGTTTACTTTGTACAACGAAGAAGGCTGCTTGCAAATAAATTGTTGACTCAGGAATATTGCAAGCCTAGGCTTACCAAGGCCCGCATAAAGTTTCATGGCCGTCATCACAGTATTGTTGATAAGTTTGATGTCTCTGTGTCTAGGATTGCCCTGGATATATTTGACGTCTAATATTTCCATGTTCCTTTCACACAATTTTGATTACACACGTGGCGGGTGTAGCTAGCTAAACAGTAGGTGCTTACCCTTCCGGAGCACACGGCCTTACTTCCCTGGTGGAAGTTCATGTGTTTAACCTAACTTGTCACTTCCAAAGTGTTTACTTTGCTTCTTGATTGTGATTCGGACATGGATTAGTATGTTCGTTTTTGATTAATAATTTCCTGTCTGTTGAGAGACAAATACTCTCCCACTTCCCCAACATTGCCGAGTTGTTATTTTTAAGATTTGACGTCGTTGCCTTCTTGCAATACGGACTTAAAATTGCTGCAAATTAAATTTGAAATTCCTCAAAACCTAAGGTATACTCCCTTATGCAAAGTATTTTCATAGCTAAATTTGGTAAAATATATTTTGGTCCTTTGGTAATGTTTTCAATATCTTGAAAACAATTTTGGTTTCATAATTTTGGCCCAAGCACTACTGATGAGGAATTGTATTCCGAAAAGGGCGTCTGGTGCTGTAAAATTAAAACTGGTATAATATGTTATTTGATAAGGAACGCATCATCCCACATTTCAAGTTTGATCAAAACCATTTCAAAGATATGAAAACGGCATGGTTTTGTGGGGCGGACGGAAGGGTCATCCATACAGTCGAACCTGTCTATAAAGGCCACCCAAGGAAACCAGTAAAAGTGACATTCATGGACAGGTAGCTTTTATATACAGGTTCATATAACATGAATAAAGAACAGTCGGGATACAATTCTACTGACCTTTATAAGCAGGTGTCCCTTATATAGATGTGGCTTTTAAGCCAGGTTGGACTGTATATATATATATATATATATATATATATATATATATATATATATATATTATATACTGCCCTATACATCGTTCGTCTTATTACTGTGTGGTGTGTTTCAGTACCGTGCGAACCTTTATAATTAATCCTCTCTTCAAGATGCTGAAGATAGAATGTTAGCGAAATGGGTAACACACTTTCAGTGACCTTACTGTCCGTGTGGTCTAAGAAAGATAAGCATTGTAGCAACTCCCAATGAAGTTCAACGCCTATAGAACCACTGCGGTAGCTAAGTTGGTAGAGTGCTCGCTCCGTAAGTGGGAGTTCGTGGGTTCGATCCTCGACCGGGTCTGACTTAATAGTGAGTATTGACTGTTCTTTCGTCAAGCACTCAAGTACGAAATGAAAGTCACGGTTCTTTCGGATGGAAACTTAAAATAAACGAGGTCCCGTGTCACGATGGGCTTGGCACGATAAAGAACCCTGCTGTATAATGTCATCAGCGCAACGCACAGGCACAATTTCTGCACCTTCGCATATAGTTGGCGACGTCTCGATATAGGTGAAATATTCTTGACTTGGACGTTAAACACCATTACTCAACTCAACTCAACGCCTATAGAAATTAGATTTTATTAGGTATAGAACACGATTGTAACACCCTCAAAAGGCCTTTATCAGTCGTTCACAATTTGGACACTTGATAAAGTAATCAAGTCGGAACCTAATTAGTTGTTGGCAATTTCGACGCATATTAAAGTAATGAAGTTTGGAATCCATTTGTCGTTGATAATGTCGTCGCCAAATCAAAATACAAGTCGTGACTTCAGAGGAGAAGTCTTCTTGATATTACGAAATTAAAGTATTCTTAATTTTGTATTTTAGTTCAAATTGCAATTTTTTAACTCCCACACAATATGCGGTTTTATTTGTCAATGCTTGCAAACTGCAAAATCATTTTTGGTATTAAGGCTTATATGAACCTATTTCGCTCACATTTTTCTTACGCGTACGTATGTACTGGATACCAACACATGTATTTTATCTGGGGATAACATCACAAAATTTTATTGAAAACGATTAGTTCTTGAATTTGATAATAGGTTGTGAGGATTTATTTCAAATATTAATCTTGTTTTAGTAGATTTTCATATTTAAGATTCCATTTTCTAGGACAAAAGATAATAAAATGCCCGGAATATGGTCTTGTTTGAACTGTGAATATCGTGATTTGGTGGTCAAAATCGCCATTATGGTTCATGTGACTCTTAAGCCCCATATTATGTTCTGATTTGTATAATTTTACAGACCATTGTCAATTGGTTTAAAAGTCATATGATCAAAAACAAACATACTAACCCATGTCCGAATCACAATCCAGAAGCAAAGTAAAACCTTTGAAACTGACAAGTTAGGTTAGACACGTGAACTTCCACCAGGGAAGTGAGGCCGGGTGCTCCGGAAGGGTAAGCACCTCCTGTTTAGCTAGCTACACCTGCGACGTGTGTAATCAAAATTGTGTGAAAGGAACATGGAACTACGAGACGTCAAATATATCCAGGACAAGTTTAGAATAATTATCTAATATTTAATTTATTTACAGTGAATGGAGCGTGGTCAAGCTGGATTAGTACAGGACAATGCTCAAAATCATGCGGCAGGGGTGTCATGCCGCGACAACGTACCTGTACTAATCCAGCACCGTCTGGAGGAGGAGCACAGTGCGCTGGGTATGCTTTTGAACACGTCACATGCAATACGGTGGCCTGCCCCGTTCCTATTCAAAGTAAGTACATGTTTTGTATTTTAAGTACGTTTGCTAACAATCCGTTATATCATATGTGCACCACTACAGCGGCTCAATTGAAAAAGTTATTGCTTCCTTCGTATGTGTGGGGTCGTGGGTTTGAACCCCAAACAACACTGAAAAGTAGTGACTGTTTTATCCGCCAAACAGTAGGCATTTAGAAATGTAAGTTACAGGATTCTTTGGAAGAGACCTTAAACACCCATGCTCAGTGTCGCGGTAGTCTTGGTACATAAAAAAACCCTCCCTTCACATATTCCTGACAGCTAGAAAGGTAAAAATTTCTGCCACTTCCCCTCAAGATAAGTGACATGTTCTTGACTGGGACGTATAACCTCCATTTAATCAACCATTAAATTATGACCAGTATATTCAAGAACAAACATACTAATCCACCTTCGAATCACAATCCATAAGCAAAGTAAAAACTTTGGAACCGACAAGTCAGGCCAGACACGTGAACTTCCACATGTATAACCGGTTGCTCCAGAAGGGCAAACACCTCCTGTTTAGCTAACAAACAGTTTTATAGACAGCAAAATTCACATCTTAAGCTAGTTACACTCGCAACGATGTGTGTGTAACAAAATTGAAAATGAAAGAAGCTACGTGTAACTACGCATGAACTTCATCAATGGACATGAAAGATATTAAATGGCAAAGATAAAAAACATACTAACCCATGTCCAAATCAAAATCAACAAGCAAAGTAAGAACTGTAAAACAGAAAAATAAGAATAAACACGTTAACTTCCGCCAGGTGGATTTGGTAAAAAAAATTCTTCTTTCAACTATTTAAAAATATTTCCTCAATTTTTGTCCAAGCACTACTGATGAGGAATTTTATTCAGAGAAATATTTCTTTTAAATTTAGAAAGTAAGGGGAAGAAGAAACTTGTATTTTCCATTTAAGAATCAATCAATGTTTTTATATTAATAATTGTACACTTGTCCTTTTGTACCTAGCAGGTGAAACAAATGCACCTGGTTTATATCCCTTTTTACTTGTTTATGTTGTGAACAATAAAAAACATGAAATACAAAAAGAATATTCAGAAACGACTGTCTGGTAAAAAATGCAAAATTTAAACAGGTTTAGTCATAATTATATTTCTACTATTATTTTTCAAATAAGTGCTTGCATAGGGGCCAAATGACAAGTCGTAGAAATCCAAAGCTTTTGAGTGGCGAAAGAATATAGAGCAAATCGGCCACTAGCTATCCATTCTCCTTGTCATTAGTTGAGTGTTAAACTTTTATCAGATCCAGGTAATTATGTACCAGCTGCTGCAGGCTGCGACAGTGGCTGGACAGAATATAGTGGACTGTGTTACATTATAATTAAAGAGAGAAAGACATGGAACAGCGCTTTGGTAAGTTAAAATATATATATAATGAAACACACATACCGGTTCAGACAAAGTAGTCAAAAAATCAAACAAGACAAATTAAGTTAAATGAACTTTTAAAAGGACTGTGACGCCTTGTGCTCCAGAAGGGTAAGCACCCCCTGTCTAGCTAGTCACACCCGTCTCGTATACAAAAATACAATAAAACACAAACATGCAGGTCCATTTCAAACACTAATTCCAAAGCAAAGTTAAATCTTTGAAAATGACAAATTAAATAAAATACGAGAATTTACATCAGAAAAGTGAATAAATAATTATTATTATATATAATTATGACACAAATATGCCGGTCTAGCTGGTTGCATCCACCACGTGTGAAATACAACATTTTAAATCAAACATAAACATTCAAATCCATGCCCAAATTCCAATTCAGAAGCAAAGAAAAACTTGCAATTTAGGTTAAGCACGTAAACTTCAATCATGAAAGTGTGGCTATGTGCTATGGAAGGGTAAGCATCTCCGATCTACCACGTGTGAATTACAACATTTTGGATAAAAATAAGCGTACCTATCCATGTCCAAAATCCGGTTCAGAGCAATGAAAAACGTTGAAACTGGTAGTTCAAGTTAAACACGTAAATTTCAATCATGAAAGTGAGGCTGGGTGTTAAGACAGGACAAGGACCTCCTGTCTAGCTAGTTGCATCTACCACGTGTGTAATACAACATTGTAAACAAAACATAAACATTCCAACCCATGGACAAATTCCAGTTCAGAAGCAAGGAAAACATTGAAACTGGCAATTTAATTTAAACATCAGGAAATTGACGCCGGGTTTTACGGAAGTGTAAGCACTTCTTATCTAGATAGAGGCCTCTACCACACGTGAAATAAAACATTTTCAAATAAGACAATTCATTTTAAGAGTTATTTAGCGTTTACCGTTGTCAAACATAACAGAAATTATTATCAATGGATCATTATCGGGGAATATTTAATATAATGATCATGAACTAGTGAAAAAGTAATATATTTGAAAACTATTGGCGAAAACATTACGATTTTTTAGCAAAAACATGTTACTGCAACCTCACACTTTTTTAATTACTAATTTTCTAGAAAATGTTATTGTTATAAGATCTTCACAAACATGTGGGAAAGTAGGATGTATCATTCCTTGTTATTTTTAAAAATATCCTTTTTAATATGTAGTAATCCCAAGGTAACCCTGGATATACAAGCCACATGTATTTGATATCCTATAGTCCCATGTTCCTTTACACTTCAATTTTTGTTAAACAAGGGGCGGATGAAGCTAACTAAACAGGAGGTGCCTACTCCCATCCAGAACACCCAGTCTCACTTCCATCATGGAAGTTCAAGTATTTTACTGAGTTTACCAGTTCATTATAACGTGAACTTCCTACAGGAAAGGCAACAGCGGTAGCTCATTTGGTAGGGTGCAGTAAGTGGGAAGTCGTGGGCTCGAACCTTGACCGGGTCTGACCCAAGACTTAAAAGTGGGTAGTGCCTGTTCTTTCGACAAGCACTCGACATTACGAAACAAAAGTCACGGTTCTTTCGTATGGGAACTTAAAATAAACGAGGTTCGGTGTCACGGTGAGCTAGGCACGATAAAGAACCCTGCTGTGTAATGCCATCAACGCAATGCACAAGCAAAATTTCTCGACATAACGAAACAAAAGTTACGGTTCTTTCGTATGGGAACTTAAAATAAACGAGGTTAGGTGTCACGATGAGCTAGGCACGATAAAGAACCCTGCTGTGTAATGCCATCAACCTAACGCACATGCAAAATTTCTGCACCTTCGCCTATAACTTGCGACGTCTCGATATAAGTGAAATATTCTTGACTGGGACGTTAAACACCATTACTCAACTCAATTGCTACAGGGAAGTGAGAGGCAGCATTTCCTGTATACCTAGGTACACATGTCACTTTTAAGATCACAATTGAGTATGGAAGGAACGCCAAATATATCCAGGATATTTTTAAACACAGAGGATTCAGAAATTCCGCCATGTTAACTTAGTGGTAAGAACCGCCTGAAGAGATGGAAGTCGTGGGTTCGAACCCCGGCCGAGTAAACCTTTAAAATTTAAAATCCTGCTCACTTTTCAGGCCCTTACGATAAATAAGACAAAGTTACGACTGTGTCACTGGCTGTCATTATAATACTTGCCCGCAGCGATCTAGGATTTTTAAGTCTCCTTGAGTGCGCCCTAGTACAAGCCATACCATAAACACACGCATAAACGTGTTCATTGATTAATAGATTTAGAATCTCTAAAAGATCTATTAACTTTCTCTCGAATAGTCGAAGATAGCTGATGCCATGTTATACATTACAAAAATCAATGATAGCCAACAAAGTTATTCAAATTTCATGCCTACATAAATATAGACAAACAACATTGACCTGTCTACTTGACCTTTCGTCCTGAATATTCATATACGATGGTCATTACAATATGCGAGAAGTTTCTGGATTCCTGGATTCGCAGATAATAGAAAAACAACGCATTCATTTTCCCATGATGAAATTAACACATTTTTTTCTTCACTTCAATGTACTTCCCCATTACAGTCAAACCTGTTTTAAAGGCCACCTTTATGTAAGTGTCTCCTGCTTGTAAAGGCCAGTAGAATTGTATCTCAATTGTTCTTTATTCATACTTTTTTAACCTGTATATAAAGGTCATCTACCTATAAAGACCACATTTACTGCTTCCTTTGGTTGACTTGTATAAATATTTTAATTAAAGGTCAAGCAGACAGGTCAATGTTGTTTGACTACATACGTTTTCCTTCAGTCACATTGCCAGTCGTGTCCCATGATGAAATATACACATTTGTTTCCTTCACACCAATGTATTGATCCATTATAAATATTAAAATTAAAGGTCAAACAGACAGGTCAATGTTGTTTGACTACATACTACATACCTTTTTCTTCAGTCACATCGCCAGTCGTGTCAAAGGATGAAATTAACACATTTGTTTCATTTACACCAATGTATTGATCTAATATAAATATTTAAATTAAAGGTCAAGCAGACAGGTCAATGTTTTGATTACATACGTTTTCTTTCAGTCACATTGCCACTCGTTGTCGGGAACTCTTGCTGAGGGAACCACACAATCAGTAAACAACTTTTTACGAAATATGATGACAAGTGACCACGCTGCATGTAAGAAACACAATTTTGATCTGAATGTACTCAACAAAAATTTTAAAGGCACATGTAAAATTTGAATTAAAAATCCAAGAACTGAAAAATAAAACTTTTTGTATTCTCTCCACTCTTGTTTCAAATCATGTAATGAAGTACATTTTGTGCATAAAATCGAATCTCAATAATGAAATCTCGAGAAGTGTCCTGATAAATGACATAATTTCCGTGATACAAAATTAAATAACCTTTTTGATGCGGTCCTGAAATTTTTTTGTTGATTATATGACAACACTATCAGTTCATTTCTCTATAAATTGTCATTTTTATTCCCCTCCCCCCAGCTTAAAAAGTGGGGGTATATAGTGATAGGGGTGTCCGTCCGTCCGTCCGTCCTTCCGTTAGGGTACCTATCTCTTATCTGTAACTCCTCCTAAACCCTTTAATGGATTTTCATGAAACTTTCACACAATCTTTGTGATATAATGTAGATGTGCACCTCCTATTTAAAAATTTGATCTTATGGATTTTTTTATGTGGGGAAGCGGGTGGTATTTTTTGTGAGCTTGTGGCTCACAGTTTTTCTAGTTTGTTGATTATATGACAACACCATTAGTTCATTTCTCTATAAATTGTCATTTTTAAGTTTAATTTTTACAATACACTACTTAATAGATTGTGGAAAGAACTATGCTTATTTTAGTTTCGTAGTCAGAAGTCCTAACTATTGTTGGCTTAGTGAACAATCCATATACTGTAAACGTATTTAATTTGGCGTGTATTTATTTTCGCGGTATAGAAAATCTAGACATAACCGCGCAGTTAAATTTTGCCGTTTTTGAAATATGCACTATAACATAATAAGTATAATATAATTATCACTTGGTATTAATTTTTGCGCAAAACAAACGACCGCAAAAATAAGCGAAAATTAGTACACCATGAAAATAAGTATGTTTACAGTAATGAAATTTCATGCCCAAAATCCGAAAGCAAAGAATAACTTTTGAACTGGCAGATTAGGTACGTCAGAGAAGTGAGGCCGAGTGCTCCGAAAGGGTGAGCACTTCGTGTTTAGCTAGCTTCACCTGCCACGTGTGCAATTGAAATTGAGAATAAACGGAATATAGGACTAAAGGTGGTGTCAAATATATCCAGAGTAATTTTGGATACAGAAACAGCAAACTTATCAACATTATTGTGTTGGTGGCCGTAAATGTTTTGAGGGTCAAGATAAGTCTAAGCTTACAATTTCACTGTGTCAACATTTTATCTGTGATTGGTTTGCTTCGTTGTATAAAGTTCCCGTACAAAAGAATGAATTTTGTTTGACTTAAACGTATCATTGTCATATCTATTTGTTTTTATCTGATATTTTCAGGCAAATATTGTTGGCTAGGTGGACAAAAAAGTCATGGACATTGGCGATGGATTACATCCGGGAGCTTTCACTATACAGATTGGAATACACACGAGCCTGACAACAGATACGGTGATGAATATTGTCTGGAAATGGGGTACCATGTCGACAATCATTGGAATGACCAAGAGTGTTCAGATACAAGGAATTTTATATGTCAAAAGAGAAAGCCATAACGGCATAAATTTTCAATAATATATATATATTCAATAAATGGTGTTTTCTTTTTGTATCTGCCAAAAGAATTTTATATGTCAAAAGGGAACGCCAAAATGGCATAAATTTTATTTCGATTCAATAAATTGTGTTTTTATTTATCACCCAAAAAACTTGTATCTGTCAAAAGAAAAATCCAGAAATGGCATTACTTCTATTCAATAAATTTTGTTTTTATTAATATCTGCCGAAGGAATTTTATATGTTATGAAAAAGAGCCGTAAACGGCATTATTTTTTAACATCCAATAAATTTTGTGACATTTCTTTATTGTTTTGTGATTTCGATACGCCGAATCATGTGCCTAAAACGGCAAGTTATTTTCTTTAATGTTCCTTTCACACAATTTTGATTACACGTAGCGGGTGTAGCTACCTAAACAAGAATTGCGCAACATTCCGGAGTACCCAGGCTCACTTCCCTGGTGAAAGCTCACGTGTCTAGCCTGACTTTTCAGTTCTAAAGTTTTTACTTTGCTTCTCGATTGTGATTCGGACATGAATTAGCATGTTTGTTTTTGATTTTATATTGTTACCAACATTAAGACAAACAATTCGGCAAATGTTCTTCATTGCTTTGACACAAAGTTCTATATATTTTTTACTTCAAAAGTAAAGTGCCTAAAGTTTGACCTGTCTGTCTGACCTTTAATTAGAATATTAATATTTAAGGATAGATGATAGTAATAATTGATACCAGGTGTTTATTTGATAATTAATCATGCTACCTTTTTTCAATCACACTGTTTATGAGCCGAAACTGTTATTCAAATTAAAGGTCAAACGGCCAGGTCAAACTGGACGCACTATATTTTTATTTTAACTCATTTGTATACCCGTGTATACATAAATATCAAAAATACATATTTAGTCATTCGTAAGTGGAGACCTCTATATAGTTTACATGTCTATTTAAAACAACTGCTCTATTGGTAGAGTGCTCCTTAAGTGGGAGGTTGTGGGTTCGATCCTCGGCCGGGTCTGACCCAAGACTTGAAAGTTGGTAGTGATTCTCGGTATTATGAAATGGAAGTCGCGGTTCTTTCGGATGGGAACATAAACGAGGTCCCGTGTCAGTAGGCGTGGTACGATACAGAACCCTGCTACATAATGCCATCAGCGCAACGCACAGGCAACATTTCTGCATATTTGCCTATAACTGGCACGTCTCCATATAAGTGAAATATTTTTGACTGGGACGTTAATCACCATTACTCAACTCAATTACTATACCTGTCTATTCCAGATTTACTCAGTAGTCTGGGTGGTTCCACTGCTGATCAGTTTACACATGTTATATTGTTTAAATAATTATGTAAGACATGAGACACGTGTGTAATCAAAATTGGAAATAACAAGAATATAGGAAACTAAGGGAAGCCACATATACCCATGGCAATTTTGAATACTGTAAATCACTTATTTTTCGCGAGTAGCAAATTCCGCGTCAAGAAAATCTTGGCCTAATTCGCGAATATTTGAATTCGCGTTTGTTATCTTATTCAATAGAACATATGTATGTCAACATAGAAATATCTGATGACAGAATAACACTGTATTAGGACTCTGAAAAGTTTAGACCTGCAATATGCTTGCGTCGACAATTTATTTGTTAACTGCTTACTTCGTTGTATAAAGTTCCTGTTTGTAGGGACTATAGCGTATTAACCGTGAAACAAATATACTGCTAGTCATTGGGAGCGTATTAACTGTGAAACAAATATGTTTCTAGTCATTAGGAGCGTATTAACTGTGAAACAAATATACTTCTAGTCATTAGGAGCGTATTTACTGTTAAACAAATATGTTTCTAGTCATTAGAAGCGTATTAACTGTGAAACAAATATACTTGTAGTCATTAGGAGCGTATTAACTGTGAAACAAATACTGTAAACCGCTTTATATTGGCGCATACTTATTTTAGCGATTGATGACTGGTAAACATATTAGCGCAGTTTAATTTTAGCGTAATCAATTCCAGCCTGAACTGTTTAATACATCTTTATATTACCGCATTTCTCGCCTAAAACCACAACTATTAGCCAGAAAAATTAAATTTGAGAAGGGGATGACAGGTTACAAGAAAATATGTACTTAAGTTTTAATTTCGTTGACTTTTACTGAGAGAAAATCTCCGTAACTGACTGACCAGGAAGCCACGAGACAGATGTCTGCAGGAAGCTTTCATCATAATTTGGCCCACTCGTCGATTACACATTTTACTGAATAAATATTTAAATTAATAATAACATATTTTGACTTTTTTATTCATTTAAATACCAACTGTTTTTTTTAAATACAAACGTTTTGACACATTGTCGATGTATCTCCGATAACAGCCGCTTATATCATTATAGAGGTCAATAATTAGGATTTATATTCTGTTGCCGACATCACAGAAAAAATAAACAATTTTCGCATAAAGGGTCTAATTTGTTGATATAATTGTTAATATTTTAATGATTGAAGCCAACTACTGGTAAATTAAAGTTAATTACCTAAAAAGGAGACTTGTCACCGTACGCATCACATACAATGGCCAGTAATTAACAGCTATGCCTATCCGTTTGTCGGTGGTCAGTCAACCGGGTCTGGGTAATTAATCCCTAATTACTTATCATATGCGGGTATATTGATGAAAGCCATACCAGTGTCATCCAGAACTATTATTATTTTAACACTGACTATATAACTTTTTAACGTGCGTCCATACACATTCATAGTCACAGCAGCGCTGTACAGTACTGACTTTTTTTGTTGTAATTTTAGCGGCAGTTTTATTTTAGCGCTGACACTCTTATCACCAATTGCGCTAAAATAAAACTGACGCTAAAAAAACACGGTTTACAGTATACTTTTAGTCATTAGGAGCGTATTAACTGTGAAACAAATATACTTCTAGTCATTAGGAGCGTATTAACTGTGAAACAAATATACTTCTAGTCATTAGGAGCGTATTAACTGTGAAACAAATATACTTCTAGTCATTAGAAGCGTATTAACTGTGAAACAAATATACTTCTAGTCATTAGGAGCGTATTAACTGTGAAACAAATATACTTCTAGTCATTAGGAGCGTATTAACTGTGAAACAATTATGTTTCTAGTCATTAGGAGCGTATTAACTGTGAAACAAATATACTTCTAGTCATTAGGAGCGTATTAACTGTGAAAGAAATATGTTTCTAGTCATTAGAAGCGTATTAACTGTGAAACAAATATACTTGTAGTCATTAGGAGCGTATTAACTGTGAAACAAATATACTTCTAGTCATTAGGAGCGTATTAACTGTGAAACAATTATGTTTCTAGTCATTAGGAGCGTATTAACCGTGAAACAAATATACTTCTAGTCATTAGGAGCGTATTAACTGTGAAACAAATATACTTCTAGTCATTAGGAGCGTATTAACTGTGAAACAATTATGTTTCTAGTCATTAGGAGCGTATTAACTGTGAAACAAATATACTTCTAGTCATTAGGAGCGTATTAACTGTGAAAGAAATATGTTTCTAGTCATTAGAAGCGTATTAACTGTGAAACAAATATACTTGTAGTCATTAGGAGCGTATTAACTGTGAAACAAATATACTTGTAGTCATTAGGAGCGTATTAACTGTGAAACAAATATACTTGTACTCATTAGGAGCGTATTAACTGTGAAAGAAATATACTTCTAGTCATTAGGAGCGTATTAACTGTGAAACAAATATACTTCTAGTCATTAGAAGCGTATTAACTGTAAACAAATATACTTCTTGTCATTACGAGCGTATTAACTGTGAAACAAATATACTTCTAGTCATTAGGAGCGTATTAACTGTGAAACAAATATATTTCTAGTCATTAGGAGCGTATTAACTGTAAACAAATATACTTCTAGTCATTAGGAGCGTATTAACTGTGAAACAAATATACTTCTAGTCAATTTACTTCTTGTCATTAGGAGCGTATTAACTGTGAAACAAATATACTTCTTGTCATTAGGTGCGTATTAACTGTGAAACAAATATACTTCTAGTCATTAGGAGCGTATTAACTGTAAACAAATATACTTCTAGTCATTAGGAGCGTATTAACTGTGAAACAAATATACTTCTAGTCATTAGGAGCGTTTTAAGTGTGAAATAAATATACTTTTAGTCATTAGGTGCGTATTAACTGTAAACAGATATACTTGTAGTCATTAGGAGCGTATTAACTGTGAAACAAATATACTTCTAGTCATTAGGAGCGTATTAACTGTGAAACAAATATACTTCTAGTCATTAGGAGCGTATTAACTGTAAACAAATATACTTCTTGTCATTAGGAGAGTATTAATTGTGAATCAAATATACTTCTAGTCATTAGGAGCGTATTAACTGTAAACAAATATACTTCTAGTCATTAGGAGCGTATTAACTGTGAAACAAATATACTTCTAGTCAATTTACTTCTTGTCATTAGGAGCGTATTAACTGTGAAACAAATATACTTCTTGTCATTAGGTGCGTATTAACTGTGAAACAAATATACTTCTAGTCATTAGGAGCGTATTAACTGTAAACAAATATACTTCTAGTCATTAGGAGCGTATTAACTGTGAAACAAATATACTTCTAGTCATTAGGAGCGTTTTAAGTGTGAAATAAATATACTTTTAGTCATTAGGTGCGTATTAACTGTAAACAAATATACTTGTAGTCATTAGGAGCGTATTAACTGTAAACAAATATACTTCTAGTCATTAGGAGCGTATTAACTGTGAAACAAATATACTTCTAGTCATTAGGAGCGTATTAACTGTGAAAGAAATATGTTTCTAGTCATTAGAAGCGTATTAACTGTGAAACAAATATACTTGTAGTCATTAGGAGCGTATTAACTGTGAAACAAATATACTTCTAGTCATTAGGAGCGTATTAACTGTGAAACAATTATGTTTCTAGTCATTAGGAGCGTATTAACTGTGAAACAAATATACTTCTAGTCATTAGGAGCGTATTAACTGTGAAACAAATATACTTCTAGTCATTAGGAGCGTATTAACTGTGAAACAATTATGTTTCTAGTCATTAGGAGCGTATTAACTGTGAAACAAATATACTTCTAGTCATTAGGAGCGTATTAACTGTGAAAGAAATATGTTTCTAGTCATTAGAAGCGTATTAACTGTGAAACAAATATACTTGTAGTCATTAGGAGCGTATTAACTGTGAAACAAATATACTTGTAGTCATTAGGAGCGTATTAACTGTGAAACAAATATACTTGTAGTCATTAGGAGCGTATTAACTGTGAAAGAAATATACTTCTAGTCATTAGGAGCGTATTAACTGTGAAACAAATATACTTCTAGTCATTAGGAGCGTATTAACTGTAAACAAATATACTTCTTGTCATTACGAGCGTATTAACTGTGAAACAAATATACTTCTAGTCATTAGGAGCGTATTAACTGTGAAACAAATATATTTCTAGTCATTAGGAGCGTATTAACTGTAAACAAATATACTTCTAGTCATTAGGAGCGTATTAACTGTGAAACAAATATACTTCTAGTCAATTTACTTCTTGTCATTAGGAGCGTATTAACTGTGAAACAAATATACTTCTTGTCATTAGGTGCGTATTAACTGTGAAACAAATATACTTCTAGTCATTAGGAGCGTATTAACTGTAAACAAATATACTTCTAGTCATTAGGAGCGTATTAACTGTGAAACAAATATACTTCTAGTCATTAGGAGCGTTTTAAGTGTGAAATAAATATACTTTTAGTCATTAGGTGCGTATTAACTGTAAACAAATATACTTGTAGTCATTAGGAGCGTATTAACTGTAAACAAATATACTTCTAGTCATTAGGAGCGTATTAACTGTGAAACAAATATACTTCTAGTCATTAGGAGCGTATTAACTGTAAACAAATATACTTCTTGTCATTAGGAGAGTATTAATTGTGAATCAAATATACTTCTAGTCATTAGGAGCGTATTAACTGTAAACAAATATACTTCTAGTCATTAGGAGCGTATTAACTGTGAAACAAATATACTTCTAGTCAATTTACTTCTTGTCATTAGGAGCGTATTAACTGTGAAACAAATATACTTCTTGTCATTAGGTGCGTATTAACTGTGAAACAAATATACTTCTAGTCATTAGGAGCGTATTAACTGTAAACAAATATACTTCTAGTCATTAGGAGCGTATTAACTGTGAAACAAATATACTTCTAGTCATTAGGAGCGTTTTAAGTGTGAAATAAATATACTTTTAGTCATTAGGTGCGTATTAACTGTAAACAAATATACTTGTAGTCATTAGGAGTGTATTAACTGTAAACAAATATACTTCTAGTCATTAGGAGCGTATTAACTGTGAAACAAATATACTTCTAGTCATTAGGAGCGTATTAACTGTAAACAAATATACTTCTTGTCATTAGGAGAGTATTAATTGTGAATCAAATATACTGCTAGTCATTAGGAGCGTATTAGCTGTAAACAAATATTCTTCTAGTCATTAGGAGCGTATTAACTGTGAAACAAATATACTTCTAGTCATTAGGAGCGTTTTAAGTGTGAAACAAATATACTTCTAGTCATTAGGAGCGTATTAACTGTGAAACAAATTTACTTCTTGTCATTAGGAGCGTATTAACTGTGAAACAAATATACTTCTTGTCATTAGGTGCGTATTAACTGTGAAACAAATATGTTTCTAGTCATTAGAAGCGTTTTAACCGTGAAACAAATACACTTCTAGTTATTAGGAGAAGCCGTTAAATAAGACAGAAACAATATTTATCAACACAATATCCCTGTTTATTATAAAAAATACATTAAATTAATGAGCGATATAATTTCCGAAATTGGCATCGGTCTTCTCTTACAAGCATCATATAGTAAGATTTTAAAAATCCAAATGCTATGTAAAAATATGGTCAAGTGTTTGACAATTCAAAAACAGTTATCTCATCTGTCTACAAAGATATGAACACAATTTTAAACGGCAGTCAAACACTTGTGGAAAACCTACAGCTAAGGTAGTTTATGGCATATAAGCCATAGACACCTTGTGCAAATTGCATCAAGACATCAATCCCATTGGTTCGTATGAACACATCAGAGCATGCTTAACTTGTGTAAATGGCTTCAGAGCATACCCAGGTCCATTTGTGTAAATTACATCATAGTTTGCGTAACTTGTATAAATGGCATCATAGCATGCGTAAGACGACTTGTGTAAATTACATCATAGCATGCGTAACTTGTGTAAATGGCTTCAGAGCATACCCAGGTCCATTTGTGTAAATTACATCATAGTTTGCGTAACTTGTATAAATGGCATCATAGCATGCGTAAGACGACTTATGTAAATTACATCATAGCATGCGTAACTTGTGTAAATGACATCATAGTATGCATAAGACGACCATAAATATTAATTAAAAACAAAATCACATTACATTTAACTTTGTGAATGTCATTTTAGCGCTATTTACATGAATTGTGTAAACGACCTACGAACACTTAAAATGTCCCTTATGTACTTATCATAAAAACACACTCAAGATCGCTTATGTAACTATCATCACAACATACGCAAAGTCGCTTATGTAAATGATAACGAGACCGTCTTTGATACGATCTATTACGAAATGTCCCAATTACTAGTCATAGAAAGCGCAGCATTTACACCATAGATAATGTGTCTACAAAATTCTGTAACCAATCAAACTACAAAAATCCAGAAATCTGTATACTGGCAATTTGAAAAATTTTGTCAAAGCCACGTAGAAATTCCCGCAAAATTCGCCATTTTGAATCACGAACGAACGATATCTAGTGATATTTCGAAATATTTCATGATTAATCATTCTGATAATGGTCCTCTGTGCTCTCTTATCTGTCACACCATTAATTATATTTTTTTCAATCATGACTTGATTTTCCTGTCAGAAGTTAAAGCATCCGCGATCTTCTTTTTCTGAACATCTGTATAACTAAATATACGAATCATCGCCCTCAGATGATTTTCTGAATCTTTTATATCCGTGAGATAATGAAAAAATGAATCCTTGAGGAATTTCAAAATGGCGTCAGATTGTGTTTCCGGTTTCTCCGCCGATTCGTATGATTCTTGCCTTCGAAGCGCTTGCCATTTTGCAAGTTCAGATTCTGTTGAATTTAATTTTTGCATCAGTTCATTTATCGTAATTCCTGATTTATCAGATTTTTTCGTGCTGGTCGCTGCCATTCTTTCTAACTGAAAAAATATTATAGAATATTTCAAATCTAATTACTATATCCATACGCATACATGAATTATAATGGATTTAATGAAAATAAAAGATTATACACTGCCATCCAAAAATTATGATGCATGTTTAATACTATAGATTAACATTAAAATTCGCTACAAAAATAAAATTGATGAAAATATCATTCTTCTAAAGCCAAGTTTTTTTCAGCTAAACTTTACCAAAACCAGGGAAAAAATTCAAGAAAGACAATTCTATTGCATACATCTAGCTCATTCAGTTAAGTTATAATTTTCAAAATCTACAAAATCTACAAAAATTTCAATTCTATATCTCCAACTACACATGATGATTATACATTGCCATCCATCAATAACTTTACAAATTTACATTTTACCTACGATTAAATTATAATTATCATATCAAATTTTCGTCATGTCTTTTATTTCCATATTCTAACACGCACGCCACGTACATTTTCATATAAATCTCGTTTACATTCCAACCATCGCTTTATCTTCAAAACATTTACCATATACTCATATATACACCACGTATATTTACTCTCAATCGTGTTCATATCTCGCCCATCGCTTCTCGTGTACGTCACGTACATTTTGACCCCTCAGTCTCGTTCACATCTCGTCCATCTCTATTTCTCGTGTACGTCACGTACATTTTTACCCCCTCAGTCTCGTTCACATCTCGTCCATCTCTACTTTTCGTGTACGTCACGTACATTTTTACCCCTCAGTCTCGTTCACATCTCGTCCATCACTTCTCGTGCACGTCACGTACATTTTTAACCTTTCAGTCTCGTTCACATCTCGTCCATCACTTGTAGTGCACGTCACGTACATTTACCTCTCAATCTCGTTCACATCTCGTCCATTACCTCTTCCTCCCTTTCAAATTTGGCAGTTTCTTGACCTTTTCTGTACATCTCTAAAAACAGGCTTTCACTTTTCTTCTCCTTTTCAGCCATTGTTTCCTGTGGGTGTCATAAACATAAATAAATGTCATTATGTTTCAGATTGATTGATTACTTGATTGATTAATTTACTAATTTATTAATTGCCTATCTGATTGATTGATCGATTGAATGGGGTTTTACGTCCATAACAAGAACATTCCATATCAAGGCGTCACCAATTTAAGGTAAAGAGAAAGTAACTTTCACCTTTGCACAGCAGCGTTCAAAACGGTTCCTGGTCGTACCATGCATACTGTGATAAGGGTATCTTCCGAAAGACAGCGTGAAAATTTAATTTCTAAATGATGAGTGCTTAACTAAAGACCAGTTACTGCCTAACCAAGTCTTGGTCAGATGCAGTCAGGTCCGAATACTAACTTCTTTTATAAAAACCGAGCACTCTACCAAATGAACTTCTGTAATAATATGTTTTATATAGAGACCACTTAAGTAAAGGCAAACAACATTGACCTGTCCGTTTGACCTTCAATTAGGAATATTTATATAAAGGAGTCCACCTTATACATAGCAGTAGGATTCTCAGTTAATAATGTGTACATAAGATAAGTGATTAATGCTCTCATTGTGTAAATAAAAAATAAACCCGCGTAATTCTATAAATGCAGTCGTCCATAATAAATATTTAGGTTAAAGGTCAAACGGACAGGTCAAAGTTGTTAACCTATATCAAAACATTTCGTATTTTGACTATATTAGAGACAGAGTTATCTCTCTTGTTATGTTTTACAAATGCGAGTTTCAAACACTTGTGTTATCATAAATAACTTGTTAGTGTTTGCCGTTATTGTTTGCGTGTAGCTAATCAGTAACTTGAAGACCACAGTTCAATTTCTGTACTGTTGTCTTCTATTTAGTTGATATAAAGAGAAATATATACATACAGTCAACCCTGTCTATAAACGCCATACAATGGAACCGGTAAAAGTGATCTTTATTGGTAGGTAGCCTTTATATACAGTTTCAAATAATATGAATGAAGAGCAATTGGGATACAATTCTACTGGCCTTTATAAGCAGATGGTATTTATATAGAGGTGGCCTTTAAGGCATATTAGGTTGAATTGGATTGTACCTAATCTGGTAGGCTTTTAAAGGGTTTTTGTAAAGTGTTCATTGAAATAAATAGGAACCTAATCTTTTGATTCAATTGATAATTAGAATCTCACGGCAGTTTTCAAAAGTTTTTACTTCATTTTTTGGATTGTGTGTTGACACATTCATTCTCAATTTTGATTACACACATGGCCAATGAAGCCCACTAAATCAAAAACAAACATACTAATCCATTTCCGAATCACAATCCAGAAGCAAAGTAAAAACTTTGGAACTGACAAGTTAGGTTAGACACGTGAACTTAGACACGTGAACTTCCACCAGGGAAGTGAGGATGCTGGTTGTTCCGGAAGGGTAAGCACCTCCTTTTTAGCTATTTACATCCGCCACGTGTGAAATCAAAATTACGAATAAATGGGACGTTTATAGATACAGACATCATACTTATCAACAATCTTTTCAGTTTTAAGTTTTTACGTTGTTTCTGGATTATCATTAGGGCATGGGTTAGTATGTTTGTTGTTTATTGCAATTATGATCATGAAAATCTTAGCTGAATTAAATTTACCTTATATTATCGAAGAAAAGAAAGAGGAAAACCAAAGATTTGACATGCAGACAAAATCAAAAAATAAATAAAATCGAGACAAAAAAGAAATATCCTTTAAATAACTTACAGTTCCATGTTCCTTTCACCCAAATTTGATTACACACGTGGCGTGAGTAGCTAGCTGAACAGGAGGTGCTTACCCTTCTGGAGCACCCGGTCGCACTTGAATGACAAGTGATGGTAAATGTTCACGTGTCTAACCTAACTTGTCAGTTCGAAAGTTTCATTTTGCTTCTGGATTGTAGTTTGGAAATGGATTAGTATGTTTATTTTTATTTTGCTTCTGGATTGTGATTCGGACATGGATTAGTATGTTTGTTTTTTATGATACAGACAAAAAGTAAAAATAAAAATCAAGAAAAAAAAGAATATATTTTAAACTACTTATAACAAAAATCGAAATCTTTGATATTTTAGCAAATTAAAATTCGGAGCTGTGATTCAAGTATTGTACAATTACTGATATTTTATAATCATAAACAAGTGTTTGCGTAATTCACAATAAAAAACAAAAATGAAAACTTTGAAAATTAATGAATTTAGTTTAACATCTGAACTTCCATCAAGGTAGTGATTCCTGTCAAACTAGCTACACATGCCATGTGTGAAATTAAAAACTGAGAATAAAAGGAACATAAGTTATACAGAGCTTTAGCAGGTTACACGGCCCCATGTACCCCGTCAAAGATTTATGCGCGGCGAAGGGTACATTCATCTTTGACGGGGTACATGGGGCCGTGTAACCTGCCAAAGCCATGTAAAACGTTTTTGTCACCATTCAAAGCGTTGGATCTTTTAACTTCCATTTCGTATTTTGTGTGACTTGCTTATGCTGTCGCCATGTTTGTTAACCTAACTAGACGTCCGCAAGGTACGAGTTACTTCCCTTTTTACCACTACGTCGCGTGCGTTCATGTACCCCGGCAGATCTCCAAACATAGTTCCATGTACCCCGGCAAGTTAACCAATTGCTATGCAAGAAATTTCTTTGAAGGGTGACAAGGAACTATGATGTGACATATATCAGGATAATTTGGGATACAGAGAGTCATATTTATCAACAATATTGTGTGACGGCCATAACATTTTTGAGGACACTGATAAGCATGGGCTTACAATTTTCCAGAGTTAATCATTATTTGGAAGCAGCTTGCTTTGTTTATTAAATTCCCAAAGAAGCTCTTCCATTAAGTTTGAAAACACGAAATCGGTTATCTTATACTTTTCATGTAACAATCGCTTATTTTTCCATAATATTGTGTGACAGCCATACCATTTAGGACACTGATAAGTCTGGGCTTGCAATATCTCCAAGTCAACCATAAATTTCGAAGCAGCTTGCTTTGTTGTATGACATTCCTAAAGAAGCGCTTCCATTAAGTTTGAAAACACGAAATCGGTTATCTTACTTTTCATGTAACAATCGCTTATTTTTCCATAATATTGTGTGACAGCCATGACATATTTTAGGGCACTGATAAGTCTGGGCTTGCAATATCTCCAAGTCAACCATAAATTTCGAAGCAGCTTGCTTTTTGTATGAAATTCCTAAAGAAGCTCTATCATTAAGTTTGAAAACACGAAATCTGTTATCTTGTACTTTTCATGTTATAATCGCTTATTTTTCACAATAGTGTGTGGGGTAATAAAACTTTTTGAGGCTCTTGATGGACCTTGACTTGGAGTATCCTCAAGTGGTGCCTGAACACACAGAGCACTTTTCTTTCATATGCCTACTGTGAAAACATGGTATTTTCGTGTAATTAGCAAGTTAGAGAAAACTCTCGAAAGTAATGTGCGCGAAAACAATTGATCAAATAAAAACACAGTTCACTGGTGAGTAGTACACATAGATGTGTACATGACTAAAATTGATCAGGCGAATTGAAGTACGGTCCAACCTGCCTTAAAGGTTCACTCGGCGTCACCTTTTTATATACAGTCTAACCTGCCTTAAAGGCCACCTCTATACAAGGGCCACCTGCTATTAAAGGCCAGTAGAATTGCATTCCAATTGTTCTTTATTCATATTATTCGAACATACAGTGGTTTCAATATAATAGAAGCCAGCAACCAGCAAAACCTGTTGTCTACTTTGGTTTTTCTACACTTTGTCTGGTGCCTACTTTCATTCATCAGTATTACATTTATATAGAGTTACAACTGAATTTGCTGTCTACTCCAGAAAACTTGTCGGCTACTTTAAAATCTGTTGAAAGGGCTGAACATATAAAGGTCATCTGCTCATAAAGGCCACTACTTTTACTGGGTCCCTTGGGTGACCTTTATAGACAGGGTTGACTGTAAATACCTACGATTTTAAACGAGGCGTTCTCCTCCAAAGTTTCATGCATGCTGCGAAATAACTTTGAAAGAAATCTCGCAAAAAATATCATGTCGGAAAAATAATTTAACCTACCTTCAAATCCCTGATCGTCTGCTCCAGGACATTCACGGTTTTTACGGATTCCTGGTAAGACTTTCGGATTTTTTCATTCTCTGTCTTCAGAGCGTCTAGCTCAAGCATTATTTCCAAAACCTCTTTTTCTTTATCCTCAAAGATTTTTAGTTCATCACTGCTACTTTTGTGTTTTAAGTCTTCAATTTCTTTTTCTTTTTCCTCTATTTCTAGTCTAAGATCTTTAATCTCTTTTCTCATATATTTCACTTGTTGTTCATTTCTTTGTGTTGGAGTTAAGTAACTTTCACCTTCGCAATCAGGAATGTCATGGGAGCCATGTTTCTTTTCAAATCTCATCCTACTTGTTAAAGTCTCGCGAATTCCGTGACTCTCGTTTGCTGTTATGGAAACGGGAGTTTGAACGTGATTATCAATGGTATTAGCTGGTTTTAACTTGTAATAATTTGACTGTTTGTCCTTGAGCTTGTTTTGTCTTTCCATCCCAGGTAAAGATTGTATTTTAGGTTTTACATGAGAAAAGTCCATTGTTTTGTACTTTACTATTGTTTTAGGTTGTTGTTTAGTGTCAGATCTCAAATTGTTCTCGGGCATTTCAAAGGGCGCTATTACGTTTTCAGTTGGCGATTTCGATACGACCGGAAGCTTGCTTTTTCTAAGAGAACTTCTATCACTGGATGTAGGAGACGTTAGCACATTTTGACTGTCAATACTATCTGTTGCGCTACAGATAGACTCGCCTGCCTCGATATCACTATGGCTCGCCTTTGAGCCATCCTTCCCGCCAACGTTAACATTTGCGACATTCTCTAGACTATCAACTTGCATTCCTCGCTGTAACTGGTAGCCATTCCATACGTCAATTTGTGGTTCACCCTGTTCATCTTCCGTACAATCCTCGTCGTCCTCTGTGGTTTCCTCTATCAGACCACACGTGCATTTTAATTCCTCTCCGTTTACTAGGTTACACGTGCATTTAGGCTCCTCACTGGCTTCTTCCGGTTTGTCTCCGTTCATTTCTAACGATTCCTAAAATAAGAAAGACGTAATTAAAATGGGAAACACAATAGCTGTTTGCGGACCAATATGATTTATTTATACCGGTATTTATAACACGACCCCATGTACCCTGTGAACGATTTATGTACCCTGGGCAGCAGGTGTGCATGGCGCATGGTGCCATGTGACCTACCAAAACCCTGTATAGATTTTTGTCACCCTTCAAAGCGATACAAGTTTGATTTTTTAACTTTGATTTCGGATTATGTGTGCAGTTTACTTAGTCACCATATTTGTTTACAGTGACTAGACTTTCGCGATATACGAGTTACTTCCCACCAAACGACGAATGTGGTTATGTACCCCAGCAAAATTTTGAACTACTGTTTATTTCGCCAATTTCGGAGAAAGCAAGATCGCAAAATATTTTCTAGATTTCAATATGACGGGTACAAATCAATGATTCTTTTACTTACATGAGCTGATTCGTTACTAAAAAATACTATTTTGGCTCCATCCATGCTTCATATATCATTTTATGCAACAAAATACAGCTTGGGTGGGTGTTTACAATGACAATTTTTACGAAATGGCGGGGTTCTTTATGTTACGTAGTCATGACTAAAGAGACGACTATTTACGTAGGTTAGTGCAGCTCAAGAACGGATTGATTTTTGCGTAACTGGAATGACCAAAATTTATTTAATAACCTAATAAAGTGAAGTACCTTTCTGCATTTTCAAACTTTTGAAAAAAAAATTGACGTAAATTCAACTTTTAAACTCAACCCGACCTTTGAGTTACCCTTCATTGAACCCCATGCAAACCTATGTAAAAATAAATTCTTCCGTCATCACTACGTCACACGAAAGACACTACCATTTTTCCAAAAATGTTACCATTGTAAACAACCATCCAAAATACGTTTTAGTGTATTAAAGGATTTGCAATGCATGTATTAGATCGAAATTTGGATAATTAGCAATGACTCGGCTCATGTAAGTAAATGACTAATTGATTTTTAACTGTGCCATTCAAATCTTTGAAATATTAGCGTTGTTCCTTTCTCTGCAGCAGAGTAAACAGACAGTAAGTTCGATGTACCTGGAAAGTTAACCAATCGATATGCGAGAAATTTCTTTGAAGGTTGAGAAAAAACTGTACACTATGTGTAATATATATATATATATATATATCCCGGTATGTGTATCACATGTATACATCTGAGTATGTGGCGTGTATATGTGGCGTGGAGAATTGAACAGCCATCACGTGTTAAAGATTGTCAATTCAAATTTTTTTTTTATTAACGCCACACCATCTGGGGATGGTACTCGAGGTAACATAATACACAACACAATTTTACTGCATTACATAAATACACCTGGAAATAATCTACTCGTGTAATATACACACTACACCGCATAAACTTCGGGTTTTTTTTACTAAAAATGTGCGTATATTACATGGATGTATACGGCATTCAGTGTCAGTTCTACCTGTTGGTCATATTTTACCATCAATACGTTGAGAACATTAAAGAAAGCTACAAGCACAGTCAAACTTGTCTATAAAGGCCACACAAAGGAACCAGTAAAGGTGACATTTATGGGCAGGTGAAAATAATATAAATAAAGTACAATTGGGATAAAATTATATAGAGGTGGCCTTTAAGGCAGGTTAGACTGTATATAAAAAGGTGACGCCGAGTGACCTTTGCTGAAGTGCTATATTGAACACGTTGGCTGTATTTCGGTGGCAGTTTTTGGCAGCTGCATTCTGTCTCTCTGCGATATCATTTGGCGGACGAACTCCGACTCCTTTTCGATACCTCGGTGTTTAACTTTCGACAAGTCAGTGTATGTTTTTTTTAGCCACTGTCTATACATAGCTCGGCCACTCGGCACCGGTTCATTTTCGTTAGCTCAGTGTTAAACTTTCGACAGGTCTGTACTGTACTTTATAAAAATCGGTTATTTTGCTGATAAAAATATTTTATTTTTGTGACGGATATCAACTGATACGACTGTTATCAACAGATGTGGAAGTAGTAGTATATCACAGGTACTTATGTAGTGATATTATATTTGTAAAACAACATCTGTCTTGCTTAAATTAGTACTACCAGTTACATTCAAATTAGTGTATTGCATTCTACATGTACATTAAACAGGTTTTTAGAGAGCTAATAATGAACTCAGCCATAAATGGCCAATTTTTTCATGAAACACCATGACCTAGTTGTTTCAAGCTTGATTAGTTTAATCAGTGATTAACACAAATTTAAAACATGGATGAAAATTAAAATACTATTACCAAATTCTATTGTTTTATTACAACGCGCTTTAGTTTGATGGATGTTTTTTATTTTCGACATTTCAACATTAAGTTTACAATATATATTGAATTATGCGAAATTCAAAATTTAAGTAATCGATTGATTAAAGTAATCAGGCTTCGAGCAACTGACCCCTGATCTATTTTTTTACTCATTATATTAACAATTGCAATATTTTTGCTTCAAAAAGGTATTTGACATCGACTATACTTTGCAACTTCATAGAGACTTTGTCCCACGTGCTGACATGATGATGTCAGATGTTCAATGCTCTCGTTGACTGACAGGAGACTACCCATTGTTATGAGAAAGTGCACCAACAGCGCAATTCAAAATTGTGTCAAATTAACATGGAAAATGTGTGACGGCAATAAAATTAATTTTTATAAATATTGTAAGTATAAGAAATAATGTAATATTTTCCTTAGTCTTTTATGCAATTTGAGACAGCCCATTGTACTTTTCAAGTTCATAAAGACAATGGAAACTTCTTATTTCTTAATTTAAAAAAAGTATAGGAACACGGTGGCCAGAGTCTGAAGCGCATGCTTACGGATCAGAGTGTTTCTCATCGCCTAAACCACTGCGGTAGCTCAGTTGGTAGAGTGCTCGCTCCGTAAGTGGGAGGTCGTGGGTTCGAACCCCGGCCGCGTCTGACCCAAGACTTAAAAGTGGGTAGTGACTGTTCTTTCGCCAAGCACTCGGCAATTACGAAATGAAAGTCACGGTTCTTTCGGACGGGAACTTAAAATAAACGAGGTCCCGTGTCTTGGTAGGCTTGGCACGATAAAGAACCCTGCTGTAAAATGCCATCAGCGCAACGCACAGGCAAAATTTCTGCACCTTCGCCTATAGCTGGCGACGTCTCGATATAAGTGAAATATTCTTGACTGGGACGTTAAACACCATTACTCACTCACTCACTGACTTCTCATCGCCTAGGTTCGATTACCGCTCAGAGAATTGAGTTGCTTTATGATGTTTAAGTCCCAGTCAAGAATATTTCACTAATATAGAGACATCGCAGCTAAAAGCGAAGGTGCAGCATTTCCCCTGGGCGTTCCGCTGATGGCATTATACACTAGAGTTCTTCATTTTAGTCCATTTAGCTTATTTTTCAGAATGTTCGCTGTTTCTCATTTTAAACTTATACTAGAATACTAAAAACCAAGTTCAAATTTCTTCCAACTCGTTTGATTTTTACCAACCCGTCCAACATGTTGACGTTATTTTACTCCAATTTGAACTACAAACTAGTTCCATTATAAACCTTGCTCCAATCAGTTGTAGTTCAAATGGGATTGAAACCAGTAAAACTAATTGGGCATACACCATAGTTGACAAAAATGTTTCAAATACGCACAGACCTGTCACAATCATAATTGCAGTACAGATCTGTCGAAATTTTATCATTTTGCTAACGAAAAGGGGTCTTCGGACTGGCCTGGTCGGGGTTCGAACCCACGACCTCCTACTTAACAAGTGAGCACTCTACCAATTGAGCTACCGCAGTGGTTATACCGTTCATGAAACATAGCAGTGTGAGAAAGTTTGTCAGGTCACTTGCCTAACTTCCGAAACCGGACTGACAAAGTTTTTTAGACTAGGATCAGGCCCCGGTTTCACAATCATTCCTTAGCTAAGATTTCCCTTAAATTAAATCTTGCAAAATTTCAAATCTTCATAATTTTGTAAATTTTCAATATATTCAGAAATTTAAGGTGTTATTTTTAGATGACCTCAAGATTAAAACATTTGCAATTAGTTTTGACAAAAATATTCACCAAAAGTTCAAAAAAGAGAATATCAAAATTTGGTAAATTTAAGCCAAGTTAAGAAAAATCTTAGCTAAGGAATAATTGTGAAACCGGGGCCAGGCCTCGGTTTTACAATCATTCCTTAGACAAGGTTTTCCTTAATTTAAATTTAGCAAATTTTGGTAATTCCTTATTGGAAGTACTGAGGAATATTTTTGTAAAAACTAAATGCAAATGTTTAAGTGTAGAAATGATCTTAAAATGACACTTTAAATTTTTGAGTATGTTAAAAATTAACAAAATTATAAAGATTTGAAATTGTGTCAGATTTAAGATAAGGATAATCTTAGATAAGGAATGATTGTGAAACTGGAGCCTGCACACTTGGATTTCAACCTAGAACATGATAGACGCTGTGAACTATATGCGCCTGCTTTAGACTACCCGGCCATTACGTCCCCTCAAGTAGTAAATAGTTGACCATTGTCCTACGGCTGTCACATCTGGTCATGACTGTTGAGCACGTGCCTCAGACCACTCGGTCATTACGCCCCCTCAGGTAGTAAATAGTTGGCCACTGTCCTAGAGCTGTCACATCTGGTTGTGACTGTATGTAATTGCCTCAGACCACTCAGTCATTACGCCCCCTCAGGTAGTAAATAGTTGGCCACTGTCCTAGAGCTGTCGCATCTTAACACAATCATTGGTAAATCGATATGTTTATAATAGTTAATAGGGCAATTCGTGTCTTTGGTTTTGTCTGAGGTTATTGTTGATAAAACTGATTGATTGATTGATTGATTGATTGATTGATTGATTGATTGATTGATTGATTGATTGATGGATTAATTGATTGATTGATCGATCGATTGATTAATTGATTGATTGGTGGTTTTACGTCCCTGTCAAGAATATTTCACTTATATCGAGACCTTTCCCGCTGTATGTGAAGTAGAAAAGGTTTTGACTTAACAGTGCCATTGATATCGGTTTTTAAGGTCTCTTCCGAATGAAGCTTTCATTCATATAAGGACAATCAATATTCGGTCCGCCTAGATAAAAAGGAGGTGCTAATCCATCCGGATCATCCGGCCTCGCTTGCCTGGTGGAAGTTTGCGTGTTAAACTTGTTTGCCAGTTTCAAAGATTTTACTTTGCCTTGGGATTGTGATTTGGACATGGATTGGTATTTTGTTTTGATTGATACATTCATACACGTCAATTATTCTCTAATATTTTCCCAAATTAAGGTGCGTGTTCAAAATTGTTTTAGAATTATTATGCTTCCTCCACAAACCCTGCCGATCTGACTATCCGTCCCGATGATTCGTCCGTCCCAATATCATGTCCATTTCATATCCTCTATGTTGATCAGACTTGACACAACTGAAAACCAACTTGAGACGATGTATCGCATACCAAATTTAGTTTATGTGCATTCGTACGTCCGTATGTCTGGCCTAGAAACTATTTAAGATGACGGTATTTTTATTTACATTAAGCCGGTCACTTCAAACATGGTCAAGAGGTAACCCCGGCTACCTAGCTGGAGAAATCAACTGACCATTGGAAAGTGAGATGACAAATGGCCACTAAGACCGTAAAATCAATTTGAAATTAAAATGCAAAAAGACAGTCCGAAAACGCTATGAATTATGAACTAAAACAGAAAAATACAAATGTTGACGCAGATTTGAAAAAAAAATGCAAATACATGTACATACATATTATATACACAGTGTGTAGGTACAACCCTCAGTATCAGGTCGAGTCTTTTTCTTGCGCAACTCGTAGTGATACAGCTACGAAAAAAGGACGAGACCTGATACGAAGGGTTGTACATACACACTGTGTAGATAATATTTTTATCTAACGTTTCCAATTAGGTTATTTAAAATAATAAAAAACAATACTTAATGTAAAAAAAATTACATTTTACCACAGAAAACCACTGAACTATTTTATGGCATTTGTTCTACTTTCTCCCAATGAGAACGTGCACGTGCACTTTACCGCCAATACACCACACTGTGGTGATACAAGATTCTGCATCATGCGTGTTTGATAAAACTTGTTTCGTAGAAAAATTAGTCTAATGTTAGATAAATGTATATATTACATGACTTGTGTCTTGTTGACGCTGACGCTGAATGGAAAAAAAACAATTACACATTACCTGACTTTTTGACGCAGATTTGACAAAAAATGCAAATTCATATTGACCGTTTTTTTTTTTTTTTTTTTTGATGCAGGTTTTAAAAATACATTTTCATCATATCTGACATGTTGACGCCCAATTAAAAAAATTACATAATTGACGCCGATTGGAAAAAGACATAATTACATCATACCTGACTTGTTGACGATGATCTCCTCATCAGAGTTTCTATAAACCTTTGAGTTGTTTCAAAACTAAGTTTTCTTTTCCGTATAACTGAGTGATTGGTCGGAAAATGCAGAGACTGAGCTCTTCTAAGCATCATTACACGTTACCCACATTTAAAATCTCATTCATAAAAATAATTCCAGAAATAAAAAGGGCGACTTGTCGATAGTTCATCCAATCAATTTGATAAACAATAACAAAGTCTCCACATGGTGAATCGATAAAATAATTCCAAAAATTATGAAGCTATTTAGAAGTCAATAAAACAATTTAAGACGCTGGAAAACTTTGGAAAAAAAATATCCATGCACTTTATCCGATGGCGTGAGTCAAGCTTCCATTTAATGGTTGTACATAATCTACATAATTCGTTTAAATATTGAGTATGATTTGAGGCTTAAATACAGTACACACCTGTCGAAAGTTTAACACTGCGTCGACGAATTAGCCCCAAAATCGACGGCTGATTTGGGCCTCTAGTTAGCTATACTTCGAGAGCCGTTATCTATATTTCGGCAGTTTTATGGCCACTACCTATCCATGTCTCGACCACACGGCAGCTGAGCTTCGATTTTTTTTAATTATTTTTATTTCAGTGTTAAACTTTCGACAGGTCTGTACTGTACATAATATTTCAGAACACGTGTTACCTTAGAAACGCCTGTACCTAACGGTAATATTCATAAAGGCGGGAACACCTGTGACAAGTTATCGCGCAGTTCAACAAGTTTAACCTGGCTTTTCAACTCAATATTCTGTCATTTTCCCCTCAAGTAATGTAATCAAGTTTTCATAGATATATTTACTTTTATACAAACTATAATACAATACAGGCCTGGTAAAAGTTTAACATAAAACGAATAAGTGGCTTTTCTCGGTTTCTCGTCAGCTATATCACGACAGTTTTTTGGCAGCTGCTCTCTATCTCTTGGTAGCTTTAGGGCAGCTACTCTCTATCTATTTGTAGCTTTAAGGCAGCTGCTCTCTATCTCTTGGTAGCTTTAGGGCAGCTGTTCTCTATCTCTTGGTACCTTTGGGGTAGCTGCTCTTTATCTCTTGGTAGCTTTAGGGCAGCTGCTCTCTATCTCTTGGTAGCTTTAGGGTAGCTGCTATCTATCTCTCGACAAGTTATCTATATAAAGTCCAACCTGCCTTAAAGGTCACCTCTATATAAAGGCCACCTGCTTATAAAGGCCAGTAGAGTTGAATCCCAATTCTTCTTTATTTATATTATTTAGACCTGTATATAAAAGCCACCTGCTCATAAAGTCCGCTATTACTGGTTCCCTTGGGTGGCCTTTATAGACAGTTTAACTGTATCTCGGCCATTCGAGAGCAACACTTCGACTCCCATTTCGTTAGTTTAATGTTAAACTTTCGACAGGCCTATACTTTAATATTTTGTTTTTATACAATCATAATCAACAGCCTTGTTCAGACATTGATCTCAAAGGTCAAAAGTTCATACAGTCGGGTCAAACTCAACATCATATGCAAAACAGATGACAGACGTTTGTGTTTCTCAAACGAAACATTTTTATTATCGATTGTTGTTAACTTGTAGGGCATTTCAAACATTGATCTGATTAAAAACATAAAACTGAATTACATATGTATACATATAAATTATGTCGAAAGTTTAATACTGAGCCAGGGGGAAAGGAGTAGAAGCTTGTTTGTCGAGTGGCCGAGATACTGTAAACGTATTTATATATTTTAGCGGTTTATTTATTTTCGCTTATTTTGCGGTCGTTTGTTTTGCGCGAAAATTAATACGGAACGAATTTATATTATGTGCAAATTTAATAAACGCAAAACTTTAACTACACGGATATGTCTTAATTTCATACACCTCGAAAATAAAAACACGCGAAATTAAATACTAGTACGTTTATGGTATAAATAAACGTATTTATTTTAGCGGTTTACTTCTTTCGCTTTTTTTTTTTTTTTTTTTTTTTTTTTTGCGCGCGCGCGAAAATTGTTACCGAACGAATTTATATTATGCATATTTTCTTATAGTGCAAATTTAATTAACGCAAAAAAAATTAACTACGCTGATGTCTAAATTTCATATGCCTCGAAAATAAAAACACGCGAAATTAATTACGTTTACAGTATGAATAGATAGTTACCGAATGTCGATAGATAACGACTGTCGAAAAACTGTAGAGACATAGTTAACGAGGGACCGAGATATAGATGGCAATGTCTAGAGATATATAGTTTCTGCCGAGGGGGTCGAGATGAACTGCACTTTCAAATGGTCCGAACTTAACACTGGATCTACCTCTACGGTAGCTCAATTGGTAGAGTCATGGTTTCGTATATATGGGGAAGTCGTAGATTCGAACTCCGACCAGGGTCTGACAAAGAATAGATAATAAGTATTGATTTTTCTTTGCTAAGCACTCGGCATTTTGAAATTAAATCCCGGATTCTCTTAAAACCGATGCCACATCACATCGATATCACAACAGGCCTTGCACGTCAGAGAACTATCCCTCTACATTGCCAAAAATCTCTACCACTTCACCTATAGCTGGTGACGTCTCGATATAATTGACAAAATTGACATATTCTAATCAAAAATTTTACTGGGAAGTAAACCCCATTCTATTTATCAATTAAATCAATTTTAAACAGAGCCTACGAAGCTACGGAGATAGAAGCTCAAAGTTTGGCTGTCGAGTAGCTGAGATACGGATAAAAGTTAAAAAGTTAAAGTCTGTCCCGAGCCATTAGGCCCATCAGGCCTGAGCTTATCCCGGTTTCGGTGGCGTTAAGCGACTGAGAGTACAAGACTCTCCCCTAGTCCGATTAATCAGCCCACTTAACCCCCATTTTAATTTTTTGACTTTTTGGAGGTTTGTGGACTACAAACCTCCAAAAAGTCAAAAAATTAAAATGGGGGTTTAGTGGGCTGATAAGTCGGACTACTCCCCTGAATGGGACGCCGGTCCATCGCAGGGTTAACCCCCAGCATTTTGCTGGTGCTCATTTACTTTACAGTTGAGTGAACTGTAACAACGTGAAATTAACTGTCTTGCTCAAGGACACAACACATCGCCCGGTCCAGGGATCGAACCCACGACCTTCGAATCATGAGTCCAACGCCTTAACCACTAGGCCACGCGCTTCCACCCAAGATACGGATATTCGACACTAATTCGATGGCGTATTATTACACCGTCGATGGATTTGAACTTTACACTTTTTTACTTGGTTTTTCTTTACAAGTGTATACTGTAAAATTATTTTCATCGTGTCCAATTTTTGTGGGTTGTTTTAAGATTATTGTTTCCTTTGGTGTGGTACGTTCGTAGCTTGTTGTTTCCGCTCAAAGTTATCTTGTGATAAACATGTACAGTAAAACCTCGTTATAATGCCCCTCGATAACTTTGCCACCTCGCTTATTGCCACACTATTTTGAAGTCCCAAAATCCATTTCGTTTATGTTTTTCTTTATGGGCCTCCCTCGATTTATTGCCAAATCCCTTTATAATGCCAAAATTTGACTGAACAAATGGTGGCGATAAATCGAGGTTTTATTGTATACTATTTCGTTGATATATAAATTCGATGGTTACGGTATCCACGAAAATAAACGAAAATTGAGATATCACGAAAATTCAGGATTTTACAGCGTCGCAACATGCACTCGAATACTTCACATTCTCATCTATTTTTCATGATGAGTTACTGAATACTATAAACGTATTTAATTTCGCGTACATTAATTTTTGAGGTATCTAATATTTAGATATATATATATCCGGGTAGTTTTCGTGTTTTAAATATGCTCTAACACAATAAGCGTAATATAGTTTTAACTCGGTATTAATTTTCGCAAAAAACAAACTACCTCGAAACAAGCGAAAATTAGTACACCGCGAAAATAAATAATTTTACAGTATTTATTGAATTCTTATGTTCTTCACAAGGAACTTGCATCTAATTTTATATACTGAGTATTCCATTGTAAAAGAAGAACATATAATGAAGTTATACAATGTAAAAGAAGTATGAAATGAGAGATAATAAACCAAAAACAAAGATACTTATCCATATCTAAATCAAAATCCAGATATAAAGTAAAACTTTGAAACTGACAAGTTAGGTTAAACACCTGAACTTTTTCCAGTGAAGCCGGGTACTCCAGAAGGGTAACCATCTCATGTTTAGCTAGCTACACCCAACACGTGTGTAATAAAAAGTGAAAAGAGTGACAGGAACATAAAACTATGGGACGTCAAATATATCCAGGGTAATCCTGAACACCGAGACATCATACTTATCAACAATAATATGATGACCTTGAATAGCCTATGCTTGCAATACCCCTGGGTTGAAAAATTTATTTGCAAGCAGCCTCCTTCGTTGTATAAAGTTCCCGTAGTGGAAACAAAGCTCTACTCTAGCGTATTAATTGGGGAACAGATACACCATAAGCAGGAGAAGCAGGTATATTGCTGCATAGAAAACCATTGTTTACAATAAAAAATAATGTATACATCGATTATTTGCACACTTATACCAATGTTCTCATAAATGACGCTCAATACCCGCACTACATTATTATAGTTTGCGCAAGGTTTGTCAATTAGCGGTTGTTCAGCTGCCTGTCCGGATTTTACAAACGGCTCCCGTGACAGTACTCCCAGAGATTACTCTCTGTTCGTAAAAATAAAATCATAGCGTTTGTCATACAGCTTCAAATATAACCTTTTGTTGTCATAATTGATATACAGGTCAGAATATGAAGCAGAATTTTCAGAAGCAGTCGTATCTTTTATTTCAAGCCTACTAGGAAAGATAGCATTTTATAGTCTTTAAGTTTAGGATTGTTAAGAGATAAACAAGGGTCTGCATAAATCCTGCTTCATAAGAATAAAGAAACAAATCAGCAAGCAATGACGCACAATTCATTATTAAAAATTATATAACAAATAAAAAGAGAAAAAAATAAATAATGTTTTATTACTAAGCTAGGTATAATTTTTCAATATGTCGTGTTAAAAGTCACGTGACTTGGACTTGGCGCAACAGATGTTACAGTACGGATGGTGTTGGTTAATATTTTATATTAATACAGACATGTCGAAAGTTTACCGCTTAGCTAACGAAAAAGAAGTCAAAGATTGGCTGTCGGAGGACTGGAATATTGATTACTCGTTACCGAAAAGCTGTTTGAGAGATATGTCTTGTAGCTGGCAGAAAGCTGTCAAGCTTTTCAAGCAACGGGAAGCCGAGATGAGCTGCCGATTTGCTAGCTCTGTGTTAAACTTCCGACAAGCCTGTATTGTATAAATTACCTCACAACAATGCTCGGTTTTTATTATATATCAAATGAGACAAAATAATGGTGATGAGGATGAAGTTGTTAATTGGCCCTCTGTCTTTAACGTCACAAATATATATAATAAAACTTTGATCGATTCAAGTTTCAAAAATTCAAGATGAAAAAGTTTTAAAAAGCTACAATGCGACTACAAAACTTAAAACTGGCGTAATATTAAAGAACGTTTAAATGAGTACAAATATGCCATGTTCAGAAAATTAAAATTATTTTGAAGTTCTAATTTTATAAAAATGTTTAAATTCTTACCTGATTTTTACTGAGATTACCTGTTTTAGACGAAATTGACAACGTATGTTAATCGATTTGCGCATGCTTCGATCAGTGTACATAGCTAATATCGGTAACGATTTGAAATATACAACAGGAAAATATTACAAATATTCACATCATTATCTCGGCTTTTTGTATACAAAATTGATTATTGTTAGAAGTAGTGTGAAGTGAAGCAAGGAAGTTTTTTACGCCTCAGTCAAGATTTGTTTTGTCGGTGTTTTTCTCTGAGCACACCGGTTTCCTCCGCCATCTATGAACTGTCTCAATCTGAGCACTCCGGTTGCCTCCGCCATCTATGAACTGCCTCAATCTGAGCACTTCGGTTTCCTCAGCCATCTATGAACTGTCTCAATCTGAGCACTCCGGTTTCCTCCGCCATCTATGAACTGTCTCAATCTGAGCACACCGGTTTCCTCCGCCATCTATGAACTGCCTCAATCTAAGCACATCGGTTTCCTCCGCCATCTATGAACTGCCTCAATCTGAGCACTCCGGTTTCCTCCGCCATCTATGAACTGCCTCAATATAAGTATAAAATGAAAGAATCTTGAGTTGTGTTCTAATAGTGAAGCAAAAGAATGTTTGATTCTTCAGTCCAGTTCCCTCCATAATCCACGAACTAACTGCCTCAGTACAGCTATATAAGTGAAAGAATCTTTAGACGTGATTAAAAGCAAAGTAGAGTAAAGTAATTGCGTTTTTAACGCCTGTCAAGATTTCTTGTCGGTGGTTTTTATCCGAGAACTCTGGTACCCTCCTTCATTCATGAACTGTCTCGATATAAGTATATAATTGAAAGAATTTTGAGACGTGATAAGAGTAGAGTAGAATAAAGAAATTTTTACGCGCCTCAGTCAACAGTTTTATCACTCACATCTGGCCGATCAGTTTTGGGATGATGGAGGAAATCGGAGTACCAGGAGAAAACCATCGAGCTTCGGCAAGCTGACGACCTTTCTCATATTAAAATTCGACCAACGCCCTTGTTCTGGTAGGATTTCGTATAAACATAAATTGCGTTTTCAAACACATGTATATGCCAATATATATAGCCACTCGCCGCCTATGTTCGTATCCGACTTGGGGAAGATCTAGTCTGAGAGAGTTGCCGAAGGTCGGTGGTTTTCTCCGGGCCCTTTGGTACCAAGCATAATGTGACAAGTATCTGTAGCATACCGGCTCCGAAAGTTCTAGGCTTCTTTAAATCGCGCTGAGTGCGCCCTATACAAGACATTCCATAATAATTCACGCGCCCCATGCATTTTTAACGAAATGGTTCTTAACCTCACTTCCGTGCTGGGTGTTCAAGTGTTTGCCAGTTTCAAAGTTTTTACTTTGCTTTGGGAGTGTGATTTGGGTATGAATTGATATGGTCCTTTGAGAGAATAAATTTTCCCTAACCGCAAAAAGATGACAAATTGCTGATACGACGTTGAACAACATTACAGCAATAAATTACTAGTAATTGCTGTTTTTTTTTAATATACGTGTTATTCGCCTGTTTGTTTAAAATTAAAAAAATTATATAAATTCGGTCAGATTTTATAAATAATGTCGACTGGTTGTAGTTATCAAACTACAGTACAGACCTGTCGAAAATTTAACACTGAGCTAACGAATTAGAGTCGAAGTTGGGCTGTGGATGGCCCGAGATATGGATAGCTAGTGACTGAAAAACTGCCGAATGGTAGATAATAGCTGTCTGGATATATATATGTTACATGGACCGAAATGTCACAGGGGTTCAAAATTTCCCAGTTCCTAGGTACGGTACCTAATTTTACATTGGGACCCTTGATATTATCACTGTAAAAGTCAAATGTGCCTGCCATTTTTTACCAAGAAAGTAACTTTTTCTTTTTGATTACATAACTGCACATGAACCTTGAACCTTTCAATATATTATTTTTGGACTTTAAAAACTTTTTGTGTGACTTCCCAAAGAGAAAGGCAAAAGATCCGGTCTGGACCTTCCATTACATAGTATAATTATGACCTGTCGATTCGGCACTAATTCAGTAGCTTAGTGTTAAACTATCACTGCGGTAGATCAGTTGGTAGAGTGCTCGCTACGCAAGTGTGAGGTCGTGGGTTCGAACCCCGACAGAGTCTGCCCCATGGCTATAAAAGTGGGTAGTGACTGTTCTTTCACCTGGCACTCAGCATTACGAAATAAAATTCACGGTTCTTTCGGATGGGAACTTAAAGTAAACGAGGTCCCGTGTCACGGTAGGCTTGGGAGGATAAAGAACCCTGCTGTATAATGCAATCGGCGCAACGCACAGGAAAATTTCTGCACCTTCACCTATAGCTGGCAACGTCTCTATATACGTGAAATATTCTTGACTGGGACGTTAAACACCATTACTCAACTCAATTCAGTGTTATTATTTCGACAGCTCTGAACTGTAGGTGAGGTGGGTCGAAATGTGGCCCCGGTTCGTATCTTATTTATTGGATAAGCGTCAAACCTCCGTCAGGTCTCTACTGTAGATAATGTGGGGTCGAAATGAGGTGCCGGTCCGTAACTAAAATATAAGCTAAGTGTTAAACTTTCGACAAGCCTGTAGTTTAGTTGTGTATTACATGTAGACAGCAACAGGTGGGCCTATTGGTGGTATGATTATGTCTATACAGGTCGCTAGATTACCTGACTAGATGACAAATTAATAAAACGCCACATGTTTGTATTCTACTGGATTTGATAGAGATTTTAAAAGCAATACCCTAATGGCAACCAAATTACGGTATATACACAGTGGTAAGGCGATTTGTAACTTGCAAAACAGAAATAAGTTCACTACGGGAACTTTATACAACGAAGCAATTTGCTAACAAATAAATTGTTGAAGCAATGATATTGCAAAGCTTAGGCTTACCAAACAAAACGTTTAATAACCGTCACCATTCACCGCAATATTGTTGATAAGAATGATGTCAATTGATCTGGAAATATCTGACGACACATACTTCCACATTCCTTTTTCTCAATTTTAATCACACTCGTAGCGGGTACAGCTAGCTAAACAGGAAGTTCTTGCCCTTTTAGAGCACCCGGCCTAACTTCCCTGGTAAAGTACGCTTGTTTAACCTAAATCCATTTTTAGACTAGGCACATTTTCAGAAAAGACGTCGTTTTAAAGAGGAAGAGGCATTTTTTAGTAAAAGCAAACCATGTATCCTTCTTACCTAATTTGGGTGTGCAGAGCCTGAAAATGGCGGATACCAAGCTGAAAAATTGCTCTAAGTAGGTCAAAATTTAAATACAAAATGGCCGCCAAAATCAAAATGCATTTTTGCATGAAAGTTGATATAGAAGTTGTTTTGGTGGCAACAAACAACCATTAATCAAAGATTGTAATATTTCAAGGCTTGCTTGGGTGTTAATGAACAGAAAATTTAAACAAAATACCTATGGGCCTTATTGCTCACCTGAAAACATTTAAAAGATACTGAAATTTTAGGGGCAATACCACCTTCGTTGATTATCATACACAAAATTTACTACGAAGTAAGATCTTGGCATATTGATTATTTTTGCAACTTGGTGTTGTTATCTATTTATAATACTCTTTAAAAAATATGGTCAAAAACACAAATTAGCAAAACATTATACTCCAGGGGTAACAACTCCTCTATGGATCACCGTATTCTTAAAACATTGCTACTTAGTTTGTCATGTTCATTATTTTTAATGTCTTCTTTATATAACACTAATAGTTTTCTAGTCAATAGCCACACAACCAGCACAATTTGCGAAATAAAATCAAGTATTTTTCAGGGGCATAACTCTGTAAAAAGGGGATTTGATATTTATGAAATTAAAATATCTGACATGCCGGTCAGCCTTCGTCTCAGGTGGCCTGGCGACAAGGATCATTATGAAAAAATGTATATATTTGACTCATGAACTAATTCGAAGTTCACATGTTTAATTTTAGCCTGTTTTAAAGGTTTTCGCTTTTGGTTTTGGATTGTAATTTGAACATAGGTCTGTATGTTTCTGTTTAATTCAATGAATTATGTATGGCACATAACATGCTGAAACATTGATATATGTAGTCTAGAGTGTGAATGAAATAGCTTACAAAATTGAAGCCTGTGTTTGCACCAAATGCTTTTAAAAAAAGAGACTTTTTCTTTTTTGCAGTGGAAGAGCAAAGTAAATGTAACTACACTAGCCTTCCAAACCTATTTAGGGGTGCTAAGTCATCATCGAGCAACTCTAAGCTGACTATTTGCTAAAAAGGTGAACTTGCACTACAAAATGTTGATGTGAAGTTTGATATTCAATTATAGCAAAGGTTATACTGCATTTTATTTTATTAAAACTGGTAAGAAGTAAGAGGGCTGAATAATATACCGTGAGCCTTCTGTTTAAGGAGATTAGCGCCGGTGTCCCTTTGCAACCCTTCTATCCCCTAACTATTTAAATCCGTGTATCCGAAGACCAGTGTAATTTTGCATGTTAATATCAGCAAGGTAATACTCTAAAATAAATAGGACTAGTGACTTGGCAAATGTAAAAAATGGTGAAATAGCAGGATCCAATTTCTGCACAAAAACGGTTAGGCACCTAAGGTTATTCATACTGATATGATAGCAACATGCCCCTACATAGGCTTTAGTAAAAAGGTGGGTGGCGGATTATGAACAGGACATGTAGAACATTAATGATGACCCCAGTCATAGAAGGTATGCCACAGTTGCAACCCCAGAAATGGTCGATAGAGCTTTGTTTTCATTCCGTTTATGGTAGCAGAAATCACCATTTGTTGCTTATTTTTGAGAAATATTTTTCTTTCAAAAACAAAAAAATTGTTTTTGCAAATCTGTAAAAACAAAAATACTCTAAACATTTCCACAAATTTTGAAAGTTTGGCCATTAATCATTTTAAAATTGTGGAAACATAGATAAAAACCATGATATTGTTATGACTAACAGGTGAGTTACAGAAAATATAAGGGCAGTGAGTTGGCATTTCACAGAGAACAGTACATTCTTTTCTGACATCTTGCAATAAGAAAGCTTATGGTCTGTTGGGATTCTTGCACAGAAGCACACAAGATGCACTTTGTCGCGTGTTAATCTAAACATTTTAGTATATCCTGCTAGCTCCCATAAAAGCTTTGTTTCTATGGAGGCAAAGCGGGACATGATTTCATCCCTGAGCCCAAATAACAGTCTAAACAATGGAATCACCCTGGTTCATCTCCGCCAAAGAAGGCATAGGAAGACTGTTCCATCACCACAGTTAACTTAGATACTAAAGGTATTCTGATGGTGCATGTAGATTATTTCCAAAAGGGACAAAAAATAAATGGCACATAATTTGTATTACTTTTCAGGCGGTTACGGAAAAATATTCAACTCAAGTGTTGTGGAAAACTCAGTGAAGGTGTCTTGGTCCACTGACACAATTCTACCATTGCCTTGACTGCAATTAACGATTGTGGCTTTAAATTTTAAATTGAGTGGCCAACCTTTTGCTTAATTTGCACGTCAGTCTTGCTATTTACATTACCCAGTTTTTAGTGAGTATTCATTGGAGGACTATCTGAATTTTCAAGAAAATGAATTATTTAAAAGTTGCATTGAGCTCCTGGCAAAACTGTATAGAGACTGATACTACGGTATGTTGTAAAATAATGCAATATTACCGTCAAAATTCAAACCACTACATATGAGATTCACAACGTATCAATCGATATATGTTTTTAAATAATGGTTGTGATTCTACCTATTTAAGCTATATCATTCTTAAAAGTTTGACGCATGATGACATAGTAATTATACTTGTGGCAAACTCTGTATAAAAGAGTGTTCTCGAATATGCTCTTTTGCATTTCAACCACAAGTTTCGATTTTGACTGGTAATTCCACACCATGAGCAGTATTATAGTATGGTTTGGTTATGAACTCAATTTATTAGTCATGTAGATTTATCAGTGCATTATGCAAAAGGCACACATAATAAAGAAACACTTAACTATAGCCACCACTTTATTTTTAGAAATTGTTTTAAATTTGGTTTAAGCATTTATACTTCTATTTAGCCTTTTTCATTTTAATGCAACAACCCAAAGTCTGCAAGTTATGCTGAAATGTTACAAAGTACCATCTTTTGCTAAAACATGGAACTTAAATAACACTGAGAAATTATATTCCAATAAATTTAAACAGTCGCCATTTTGTTTTCGGAATTATGGGTTCAAATTTTAAAAGCTCAAAATTTTACTTGGTATTCGTCATTTTTGAAATACAGCAAACTCGAATTATGTCAAATTAAGCATGTTGCCAACTTTTTCTAAAAATTGAAACCCCAAGTAACATGTTTGCATTAGTACACTATAAGTCACCATTTTGTTTTTTGAATTATGGGTTCAAGAACTCGTTATTGAGCTTGGTATCTGTCATATGTGAATTCGGAATCCTCAAATTATGTTAAATAAGTCATGTTACCAACTTTTACTAAAATTTGAAACCCCAACTAACATTTTTGCATTGGTACACCATTAATTTTAGCCGCCATTATGGGTAAAAAAATTCAAAACTGAGCTTGGTATCCGTCGTTTTTGAATTCAGCACCCTCGAATTATGTTAAATAAATCATGTTACTAACTTTTACCAAAATTTGTCAACCCAGTAACATTTTTGCATTGGTACACCATTAATTTTAGCCGCCATTTTGTTTTTGGAATTGTGGGTTTAAAAACTCAAAATTGAGCTTGGTATCCGCCATTTTTGAATTCAGCACCCTCGAATTATGTTAGAAAAACATGTTACCAACTTTTACTAAAAAATGCCGCTTCAAGTCACATTTTCTGAATTTGTTCCTAGTCTATTTCAAAATTTCTACTTTGCTTTGGGATTGTGACTTGGACATGGATATGAATGTTGTTGTTTATTTTTTTAAAATGAATGCATCATATATACCCAGGGATGAAGTTCAACTACCAGTATTTTGAGTTAGGGGCCTAATAGTGATAAATAGCTAAACATTAAGGGGACTAGACTAGGTTTTAGGAGCCATGGGCTACAGGATCTCTGCTAAATTTAATCTCTGATTATACTATCACTGGGATTGATTGATTGAATAGGACGTTACGCCAAAGTTAAGAATATTTCCCTTATATCGAGACGTCACCAGCTATAGGTGAAGTGGCAGAAATTTTGACTTAAAATATGCTCAGGGCAACTTTCTCGGAAGGTTTTCTAGGGCACCACACCTGCCGTGACACGGGCATGAGTTCTAAAAGACCGACCCTAATACCACTGGCGGCAGCACTTCGTGTAATTGCTTGGTAGAAACAACACATAGTGGAGTAATGGTGTTTTACTCCTATGAGAAAATTATTTTACTTAATGGATGTGGTTAGTTAAAGAATAGGTAACCACTGCGGTAGCTCAGTTGATAGAGTGCTCACTCCGTAAGTGGGAGGTCGTAGGTTCGATCCCCGGCCGGGTCTGACCCAAGACTTGAAAGTGGGTAGTGACTGTTTTTTCGCCAAGCACTCGGCATTACGAAATGAAAGTCGCGGTTCTTTCGGACGGGAACTTAACTTAAAATAAACGAGGTCCCGTGTCACGGTGGGCTTGGCACGCTAAAAAACCCTGCTGTATAATGCCATTAGCGCAATGCACAGGCAAAATTTCTGCACCTTCGCCTATAGCTGGCGACGTCTCGATATAAGTGAAATATTTTTGACTGGGACGTTAAACACCATTACCCACTCACTCACTCAGTTAAAGAATAGCGTAGGACACTGAGGTTCCCAGAGAAAGCCACCAACATATAGCGAGTGATATGACAAAAACTGCCTCACACTAGGATCTGACCTGACAAGCAGTGAGACGTGCTGTAATCCCTAAGCATGCATGCCTTTTAGACCACTTGGCCACCATGGCACCTTTTATTAAGTACAGTACAGACCTGCCAAACGTTTATCACTAGGTTCACGAACATGAATAGAAACACAGTGGCCGAGCAATGGATTAACAAGAGCTAACAAGCTGTTGAGAGATAGACATCTGATAATTTTTTGTATTTTGGTTGTTTTTTTTTTTTTTACTTTGTTTTTGTTTGTTTGTTTTTTTTAGATACAGCTATCGAGGAGTCTTGATGAGCTGTCAATTCGGCACTTAATCGTTAGCTTGGTGATAAACTTGTGGCAGGTCTGTACTGCAGGTAGTTTCCCATAGTTATGGTGTATTACAAACTTGTTACCTGTATAAACAATTTCTTTCCAGTATCATATCTTTCATGGTTTTTAATTATGGAAGACAATTAAACATTTATTAAATATAACATTTTGTAAAAGTAAAATATACAGATATACAGTATTTCCTGCATTTTCTCAATAAAAAATGTGGCCTATAAAAAGAGTTGCTTCCCTTCATTTAAATAATATGGCCTATAGGAAGAGTTGCCTCCCTTCAATTTAATAATGTGGCCTAGAGGAAGGGTTGTCTCCCTTCATTTTTCATAATGTGGCCTAGAGGGCGAGTTGCCTCCCTTCATTATACAAAATGTATATTATTTATTTTGCAAAAAAACCTCTAAATCTTCAACAAATTGTCGTATAATATGAAGCATTGCCTTCCGTGTATTTATATAAAGTTTTTTATATCCAAAAATCCACTATTTCTTCAATAAAATTTTACTTATAGAAGAGTTGCCACCCTTCATTATACAAAATGTATATTACATGTAATTATTTTTCAAAAAACCTCTATATCTTCAACAAATTGTCATATAATACGATGTGTTACCTCCGATGTATTTATATTAAGTTTTTTATTATATTCAAAAATCCACTATTTCTTTAATTAAATGTGGCCTTTAAGAAGAGTTGCCTCCCTTCAGTACATAATACATGTATTTATTTTTTTTCTTCAACAAAAACCTCTATATCTTTAACATAACGTGGTATATTATGAAGTTACCTCCCTTTATTATATATAACATGTACATATATTTATATTATTTTGTTACAAAATCTTTTATTTCTTCAATACAGTGTAGTCTAATATGAAGAGTTGCCTCCCTTCATTTTATATTTCACAAATTTATATCAATTTTTAAAAAAATCTTCTATTTCTTCAATAAATTGTGGATTGATATGAAAAGTTGTCCCCTTCATCATTTATAACATGTATTTATATTAATTTTTCCCCAAGAAATCCGCTATTTCTTCAATAAATTGTGTTTTTAAAATAAGAGTTGCCTCCCTTCATTATATAATATATGTATCTATAGTATTGTTTTCAAAAACCTTTATAACATTTCTTTAACAAATTGTGGATTAATATGAAGAGTTGTCTCCCTTCATTATATATCATTTATATTATTTTTCAAAAAAAGTATAATATGAAATACTGAAAATTGATATGGAAAAACAAAAGCTTTCCATTGTTCAAAAAATCGTGTTCAGGTGTGTATATTAGAATAATGTGAAATAGCAAAGAAATGAACAAAATACATTATATGTATATACAAGAATGGTATAATAAAAGTAAGGTAGCACATAGTTGACTATAGGAATTCATTATGAGTATCCATGTAGGATAGGGATATCTCACCCGAGGGGTTGAACATTTCAGCCAGAGATGAGGCTTGCCGTGTCTCTGACCAGAAATGTTCAACCACCAGGAAGAGATTTCCCTATCCTACATGGATAAACTCATAATGGATTCTTTTCTTCCATTTTAATGGCAATATTTGGCTTCAAATTCAATTTACATAGACATTGACGCCATGATGGAAAAAATTAACTTTGTTATTTAACATTCTACTTTAAAACAAATATCACCACCGGAAAGAATGTACCTGATTTTGGTTTATACAATATGTATAAACTACAAAACAAAGTTATTTATCCTAAACTCCAAGAATGAACATTTGAAATGCACTCAAAATTTCGAAATTTTGAAGACTTGTGTGTCCTTTTCCTGTAAAACGATGTCATATTCCCCATGTGATGACGTCATGCGATTGTCTTTTGATTATGATGCCACCAAAGGTAGTTCCAACGCTAATTTGCACCACAGATCATAGCAGATAGAGATATCCACCATGGGTATCTCCAATGGAATACTTCTATATTACATGGCTTGTTATGGGAGAAAACAAATTCTCACACCTATGACATGGAAAGCCCTTGTTTTTACCTATGTAGGATTTCCTTGTCTCACCCTAAGGTTGAGACAGGCTACACGCTACACAGAACTAACAGCTGTTTTCTGTGACCCTAGAAGCTGTTAATGTATTTTTAAAGGAATAAGGTGCGAGAAAAAGAATCAAGCCTCGTTCTGGACCAAATATATAAGACCTTGGGTTTGAGATTTATCTATCTCATATGACCAGTAGCAATTGATTCTATTAATACTCTATCTACCACAACTGTAGCTCAGTTGGTGAAGTGTTTTTTCACATGTGGGAGGTCACTGTTTAAACACAAGCCTGGTTATGAACAAGACTGGAAAATAGGTAATGGCTGTTCTTTCACCAAACACTTTGCATTTAGAAATGAAATGCATGGGATACTTCAGAAGAGATGTTTCGAACTGATGCCTGTGTCACAGAGGCCATGGCACATTAAAGAACCCTCCCTGCTGGAATCCTTAAAGAATTGTACACCAGTAACAGTGTGAGATAGAGATATCCCAGATACAGATGAATATATGAGGATTTTTTTCACACCATAAAAAACAAGATTTGCCACCATCTGTGTCTGCTTAAAATGATGTAATGAACATTCTCACATAAAAGTATTATGATGTCATCAATTTAGCATGTGTAGGTGATTGTGATGTTTTCAAAATTGTTGGTTGGAAAAGTGACCTCACCATAGGGCGAGACAAGAAATGTTACACGAGTAAAAACATGGGATTTTCTTGTTGCATGTGTGAGAATTAAATGTTTCACCTGTCACTTCTGTGTTAACATATAATGGAACAAAGGGAAATAGTGAAAATTGGTGCAGTAAGATTTTGAATTGTAAATGGGGCAAAATATTGGCCCTAAAAATTTACAATTAATAACCCTGTTAACAAGGTTTAACGTTTTAATTTGTCCTTATTTGTTGGCATACGTAAGAAAAATATTTCTTAAAATGTTGTGAAAACTTACAAAAAATTATTTTTCAGAGTTTTCCAGCTGAAAAAATAACAACCTAAATGTGCTAAATTTACCCTGGAAAAAGTTTAAATTGGTAAATAATTGCAAAACCCTGACAAACTAATAATTGTTCAATAATATAAGCGATTTATCATTAACTTTAAATTATTGCACTTTAAAAAACAGTTTTGTCTTTTTCTCTCCCTTACAGTTTACAATTTTAACCACCACACTTCAGTTTCACAATCATTCCTAAAATAATATTTTCTTTAACTTAAATTTAGCTTATTTTGCCAATCCCATTCGTATTAAGGAAGGACGGGAATCAAAACTTAAACAATGAACACTGATGTTGGAGTATGATGCAAAAAACAAACTATAATCCTTGATAGTCTTTTTTATTGGTTCTTCAAAGGTTAAAGGTCATAAATCAGAACATGGATGCATTTTTATTGGTTCTTCAAAGGTAAAAGGTCATAAAGCAGAATATGGGTGTATTTTATTGGCTCTTCACAGGTTAAAGGTCATAAAGCAGAACATGGATGAATTCAAATGAAACATTTTTATTTACATTGTACAATAAATTTACAGATCTGGAAAACAAGTTTTATAAACAAAACAAATATGACCTGTCTTATTGACCTTTAACTTATTGACCTTTGTAAATGTACTTGACCTTTCACCTTGACTTCTCATCCATTTATTTGATTTATAACTTTGACTGCTGACCCCAATTTACTGGATCTTTGACCATCTACTTGACCTTCACCTTAGGACAAGCAATAATTACTTTATCCCCCACTTATTTGACCTTTGATAACCCCATTTACTTGACCTTCGATAGGCCCATTTATTTGACCTTTGACCCATCTACTTGGCCTTCACCAAGGATAAGAAACCATTACTTTATTGAAAATCAAAATTCTAGCTTATTTATTGCACTCAAAATAGGTATTATAAGACAAGATATTGAAAGTTACACATGGTCCCAAAACTAATGCCTGCCAAGCAGGCTCTTTCCTTGAAGTTCAATAACATGAAGCAACCAAGTTATACAGGTACCAACTCCATTCAACCCTCCTTGATAGAAGCCTCTACAGTTCAGTCAACTGGAAAACCCTCAAATCCCTTCTTGATAGAAACAGCTCCAGTTGAGTCCCGTAGAACACCCTCTAATTCCCCTCCTTGATAGAAACGATCCAAGTTCAGTAAACAAAGTAGATTATAATATAAGAAGCCACACTGGGTTTCAAACCCTTGACCCTGTAATCATGAGTCTACAAACCTTACCACTCGTCTCACAGAACACATCAAACATAAACAAATTAAATAAATATCTGTTTTAAAACTTAACATATCTATTTACTGCATACGATTCAATTTTACACCATAACCTTTTCAAGGTCATACAAGTCCAATCTATCTGGGCTAAATAACTTGAAGCTATCAGCTACAAATCTGAAAACATAGCACTTGTATAATATATAGGCTTTCAGTACTGTAAACATATTAAATTTTGTGTGTATTTATTTTCGAGGTTAAGAAATTTAGACATATCCCCTTAGGCTTTCAGAACTGTAAACTATTAAATTTTGTGTGTATTTATTTTCGAGGTTAAGAAATTAAGACATATTCCCTTAGGCTTTCAGTACTGTAAACGTATTAAATTTTGTGTATATTTATTTTCGAGGTTAAGAAATTTAGACATATCCCCTTAGGCTTTTAGTACTGGAAACATGTTAAATTTTGTATGTTTTCATTTTCGAGGTATATGAAATTTAGACATATCCCCTTAGGCTTTCAGTGTTATAAACATATTAATTTTGTGTGTATTTATTTTCGAGGTTAAGAAGTTTAGACATATCCCCTTAGGCTTTCAGTACTGTAAACGTATTAAATTTTGTGTGTATTTATTTTCGAAGTATTGGAAATTTAGACATGATATCTGCATACATGTAGTAAATTTTAATTCACGGTTTTGAAATATGTACTATAACACCATAAGCATAATATAACTTTGCTTGGTATTCATTTTCGCGCAAAACAAATGACCACAAAATAAGTGAAAATTAGTACATCACAAAAAAAAATACAATTACAGTATTTTATTTGTAATTGTTAAAAGAACTTCAAGTTTAACCAAGCCCTTACAGGTAAATCTATTTACATACCGGTAGTATAATTACATAATTAATTGGTACAATGTATTTATATTATAATTTAATACAAATATTTTTGTCCATCGTTTGACAAATCTATGACATCTGTGGTTTGCGAAAGCTATAATGTCTGCCGTTTGACAAAGCTATAATATCTGCCATTTGTCAAAGCTATAATGTCCACTGTTTGTCAAAGATGTAATGTCTGTCGTTTGACAAAGCTAAAATGTCTTTCGTTTGACAAGGCTATGACATGATTATGATAGTAACAATTTCAGTAGAACTTTGATAACTCGAACAGCAATTTCTTGGTTACTATGGATACTCTAATCATAACAGTAAAATCACAAATATTTTTGAGGATTTTAATGAAACAATTTTTGTGTGTTAGTAAACATTATTAAGTCTAATTTACACATTATACCAGCTTTATTTTCAAAGCACCAGACGACCCCTTACAGAATACAATACAATTCCTTATCAGTAGTCCTTGGAGCAAAAATGTGAAACCAAAATTTGGACAATAGTATTTCAATAACAAAAGCCCACAATGTGATTTATTTTACCAAACCACAATTTCACAAAAAAATTCTTCAGATGAATTGGTTTTTAAAACTATACTGCACAAATCATGTAAAATTTTAAACCCCAAGAATATAAATGATTCTATAATATTCCATCTCAATGAGAAAGCAAACTACATTTATAAGATTCTTGCACTTCAAGTTATCAAAGTTTCACCGTATAAAGATATAAACAAAATATACATATTAAACAAAATGTACATATTTCACATACACAGTCAAACCTGTCCATAAAGGCCACACAAAAGAACTGGTAAAAGTGGTCTTTATGCATATGGGCAGATTCAAATAACATATGTGATTGTATCAAGTAGATATCGGTCAAAATCTCCACGTCAACATTTTCAGTATTGTGACGTAACAGTTAGAAGAACGACATCATCATTATACCGCGATCATTTCCGTGAAAACAGGTACCTGTGCGCCTTTATCAACAAAAAAGTGCTCAAAATGAAGACAGATATTTTATACAATAAGCAAATGAATACTACATTTATATTGCATGTGACTGAAAAATTGAACTTAACTTAAGATCCCTATATTGTTAGAATTTCCGATATTTTTTTGCAAATTCAAGTAGTTTTGCGCGCATTTACAATTGGATGATACATAAATAGATACGCCATAAATGACATCATAACTTTGGTATTCGTTAGAATTTTTAAGTAAAATTTTGTAAAAAGATAGAGAATGATTTTTTATATATTTTAAAGACAAAAAATATTTTTGTGACGATTTGAGATTTCAACCAATTTCTACTTGATACAATCACATATAATAAAAAGAAATTGGGGAAAATTTTATTGACCTTTACAAACAGGTGACCCTTATATAGAGGTGACCTTTAAAGCAGGTTAGACTGCACAGGTATCTCACAAAGTTATATAACAAAATAATTCTTCTTGTATAATTCAAAACTTTTCTTTAAACATCAGTGCACATCTTTAATTCATAGGCTCTTCAGTAACTGGCATACATTGTTTCTTCTTCATAAAACAATTCATAGGTTTTTAAAAAACTCAAATACCTCCCTCATAAAACTTGCTCACACAGATATTCAATTTGTTTTTCTCTTTATATTCCAATTGTTGAATTTTGACACTCACATGTTACAGCAATATGTATATCTGGATGCGACAACAACAGCAAGAGTTGTCTCCCCTACAATCCAAACTGCAACAAAACAGGATGTGACATCAACAGCAAGAGTTGTCTCCCCTACAATCCAAACTTTGCAACAAAACAGGAAGTGACATCAACAAGAGTTGTCTCCCCTACAATCCAAACTTCAATTTTTCAATCTGTCTGTAAAATAATACTTCAAATATTTTAAGTATCATTCTCCCCAAGGCAATCCAGCATGTCTGTTTTTCAGTAACAATTAAAATCCAATGTTTTCTTTTTTTGTCACCATGACAACCAGTGTCACCAAGACAACTAGTATTACCATGACAACCAATATCACCATGACAACAAGTGATTTCACTCATCCCCTGACTAGAATCAGCAGAGACTTAGGTAGCACCATAATTGTACAAAATATTCTAACTAGATTTATATATCAGCAGTTTACAAACTGATGGCTAAATAAATAACCAGTCTATATCCGGTATACACAACGGCAAGTATCACAAGACAATTTTAATTATTGGTTGTCAAATGGAGTCGCAAGCGTACCATGTGATCAATATGATTTTTTAAAACAAATTTTGACATTTACCATGCAAATTGAAATTCCAGAAATAAAGTTGTTTTTTTATGGTAAAATGTCATCTTATGAGCTTCTATAACCATTGGGAATAAATGTTCTGCATAAATGCAACATAGTACCACATGGTACAAAAGCGAACCTCAATATAAAATATATTATTAGAGTAAAAGAGTTCTATAAGCCTAGACTTAAAATGTGGCCTCATGTGAAATGTAAATGTAAATGACATCACATTTTATAGTATCTTGTTCAGCCTGACCCTAAAAGTATACTGTACAAGTATTTGTGGTACCGGTACTCAGTAAAATTAAGGGTCCAAAGGACCACATTTTAATCTTACTGAGTAACAAGTACCCATTATAGACCGGTCCAGAATTAATGTCATCTGGTTGTAAACGACCTAAATATAATATCTCTATAGTAATATCAGTGATAATAATTCATAATAACAATCTCAATTTGTATAGGCAGACAATATTGACCTGTCTGCTTGACCTTTCAATTGAAATATAGTAAAACACGAATATAACGAACAAGCTTACAATGAATATATGGATATAACGGAGTCAAATATTGGGCCTGACGACTCCTCTACATGTGTATTTAACTCTATTTATAACAATATAACAAAGTTAAAAATAAAGTCCCATTGATCATTTCTCTATTAATGTACTTTACTGTATTCCTTTATGATGATCCATTTAGTAAATGGGTAATGTTAAGATTCATAGTTTATACATGGGTTTTTACGGTATGAACAATGAAGGTTTTCTGTGATGTTGATGAAATGAACACCTGTGTTCCCTACAAATAAATGTACTGGTCCATGATAAATATTTAAATTAAAGGTCAAGTGTACAGGTCAAAGTTGATTGTCTGTAATAGATTACTGGCACAAGGAATTTCTGCTTAGACAAGTCTGATTAATGCTGACTTCTCAGAGGTCGTTGTCAACGATTAGAGGTCATCGTCAACGATCAAAGGTCATCGTCACCAATTGTATCAAATGCATTATTTTCAATAACACCTTGTCCATTTTGAACACCTTTTCCTTTTGGTTTTTCCTGTAAATTAAAAGAAGTACAAATTATAAAGTTGTAATGGTGTTTTTTTTTTTTTTTAATATTTTTCACCTATTTACGGTGAGAGCAAATTTATTAACCTCTAAGGATTAATAAAAGAACAAGTTCATGTTAACGCGAGATGTGTGGATTTTTAATGGTCTGCCTTGTAATATCACACACTTGAGACTTTAAGGTGCTATGTCACATAGTCAGTATGCTACAGAAAAGCATACCTGTCACATAATCTTGAAATTGTGAACCAGTTAATACTCTGTCCTCTTAATACCAAGAGTCATGCCTCAAATTATAAAATCTTTTGTATGACAAAGCTGGGGTTTGAACCCACAGCCTCCCATTTTCAAAAGTAATTGATGGCGTATCTTTAAAGTAATTGATGGAGTATCTATAAAGTCCAACAGCTGAGAAAAGAACTGTCATTGTAGCTCACCTGCATTTCTAGGCCTTAAAAACATAATAATTTAGATAGGAGTTCAGAATTCTTATACAGATGATTCTAGTTATTGCAAATTTACCGATAATTTGACCTTTTTTTTTTTAAATCTGAAATAAATTTCTGTTTAATATACAACCAAAATAAAGTGAATAAGTTTGGTTATCTCCAACACAGATATCAGGAATTTATCTATAAGTTCAATGAAATTTTGCGCCCATTAACTCAACAAAATTTTTTCAGTCAACCGAAACTAAAATCTTTCAGTCCTTTGAATATGAAAAATTAACAAAAAGTGTTTGATTAAGAATAAAATCTACAAGCAAATTTAATGACCTACGACCCCCCCCCCCCCACCACCAGCAGGGTCTTATTTGTGATGTACACTTATGTTCAAAAGATCATAAATACGAGGAAAATGAGCAAACCAACTTGGGTTAAGGATATGTGCATCTCGTATTTATGTTTGTGAAGTAAGAAGATAAACACCAACATCTAAACAATAGCAAGATAAACACCAACATCTAAACAATAGCAAGATAAACACCAACATCTAAACAATAGCAAGATAAACACCAACATCTAAACAATAGCAAGATAAACACCAACATCTAAACAATAGCAAGATAAACACCAACATCTAAACAATAGCAAGATAAATACCAACATCTAAACAATAGCAAGATAAACACCAACATCTAAACAATAGCAAGATAAATACCAACATCTAAACAATAGCAAGATAAACACCAACATCTAAACAATAGCAAGATAAACACCAACATCTAAACAATAGCAGTTTATTATGAGTAGTGATACTTATAATAAACTGCTATTGTTTAGATGTCGGTGTTTATCTTCTTACTTTACCAATTGTATTACCACCGCACCGATATCCACAAGGATCCATCTACACAATAGTCAGAGACCAACTAATATACAACCCGCCGGACATTGGAACCACCCACCGCCAAACCTTGTATTTATGTTGATACTTTTCACCAAGTTTCTTGAAAAAGCGCTTCAGATGGCTCGGTAGCTCAGTGGGTAGAACATCCCGGGTTCAAGTCCCAGTTTGGCTGCTGCATTGTGGTGGACTGTCTTGATACGAGGTGGAAGGGTAACCTGGTAGAGAATCCAGCTAGTTTAGGAGAATTAGCGCAGACAAGAATTTTGGACGGACAAAAACTGCAATTTAATATCCTTCTCTTTCTTCAAAAGGCAGGGGATAACAATAAAATCTATAACAATAAGTTGAAGTAAAGATATACATACGTCGTCCGGACTTGGCAGTGAATTAGCTTGACTTAGTAGACCGGTATAACTATTTTCTCGACGGACGAGGTTCTGTTTAGATTTTGTTACTTTATTTCTATCTTTTGGCTGAAAAAAATAAACATATCAACTAAAAAACTTCCATTGTATCTTTTGATTAAATATCTAGTTATTGTAGAACCTTTACAGGGATTTTTCTGGGTATCCACAGGGTCTGGTAAAGGGACCTATTCCCAATGCTAAAAACATACATTTTTCCCAATTCTGTAGTAAAAAATTCCCAATTAGCTATGTTTATCAATTTTTTGAGAAAAAAAAATTCACAAGATCATCAACATCATATTCGGAGGATATCTCGTTCTGATAACGATTTTAATCTATATTAACCCACATTTTGCTGGATGATTTATATAGAGACAAAAGACAACGCTATTATGCTGTGAACACCAATATAATTTGTTCAATTACCAGTATTCTCAAAATTACATTTTTGTTGAGCATTTTCCCAATTTCATCCCAAGGTCCTTTTCCCAAAAAGGTCAGAAAAATCCCTGCTTTAATATTTCATAGATTAAAAATTCTTAGTGTATAAATTTATAACATTACTGTAAATCCTTTCATATTCTTGTGATTAAATGTTAATGGTGTTGAAATTTGTAAAAAAAAATGTCTAGAAGAAAATTTTACTCAATTAATTTTTTTAAAACTGAATCTTGATCTCTTGATAATATGATATTTAAGTTGACATTTAATTTTGTCAATAACCCCTTCAATAAGTGAAATTTAGCACACTCCGTCCTTTAAATCCATCCGCGAAACCCCATGCACAACAGATAATTTTACTGACCCGTTTGATCTTTTTTCCTTGTTTTTTCATTATTAATTCATCAACCATTGACTGTAATGACATACTGACTAATATAGCCTGAAAAACAAATAATAAAAATGTATAACATCATTTAAAAAAAAATATGATTGATTTAACGGGGTTTTATAAACAATGTATTTCAAATATTATACTTATATAAAGACATCCACATCAAATCTTGGTCAGACCCAGAGCTATGTTTATCAAAAATAACTTAAGTTGTCTCCCTTATTTTATTTGTGTATGGTTATCCATTTTAAGGTATCTTTCCAAAACGATAAACCTTCTCACCACCTAGGTTCAAACCTCAAATGTGAGGAAGTTTGTCAGTTCCCTTGCGGTTACGTGTTTTCTCCAGGCACTGTGGCAGGGCCCCACAAACGCCGATAAGGTCATTCGGCGGCGGTAAAAATCTCCGCTAAAAAAAAATCACCGCTTCATTGGTTTATAGAGCTTTTTGGTGGAGCTTACATTTCGTCTGGAATGTTACACAGCAAAAATCTACTTTCAGATGCTTCCTTTCTTTCTTCATTTTATTCATGAAAAACTTTATTCATCCAAACAGTCACCACAAAGTCGGGAAAGACTACAGCCATGTGCTTTGTTTACTTTCTGTCACTATCATGATTATGTCCCTTTAATACATGTTATTCAAAGCAGAGTGGGCAACGACTATTTGTCGGGTTAAAGTAAAAAAGAAAATATGGCTGTCACATGTTTTACTGCTTACATGGTCTTAATCATTAAAATCTGGGTTTATTTAGAAGAATATTAAAGAGATCATGATTTTATTATCGTCATACAGCATTCCTATGAATAAGGAATATATAATAAGGTAATTTTGTTCATCTGCCTTGTGCAATACACATCGTTTGCCTACAGTAGCTCTGTTCCAGAACAGATGGAGATTTTCTTTTTTGTGTCGAATATTCAAATAGGATTCGAATAACAGCCAACTAATATTCAAATGCTTAATTTGGTATTCTTTTCAGCTCTTTTGTTTCACCTCGCTGTTTGAAGCATCTCCTTAAAACATGAAACAAGGCATAAATAAAACTGAGGCCTCATAAGGTATTTTGTTTACAGGGTTTGTTGAACACACGTGGTCTCGGTAATAATTAAGTGATTTCTGGATCGTGAACTAATCTTAATTGACAAGACAAAATTTAGAAGGTTTATAGGGGAAAAAAAACCGAATGACCGAATTTCAATTCGGCGTTTTATTTGCCAATTCGGTGATTTTTAGCCGATTTTGGTGATTTGTGGGGCCCTGCACTGTGGTTTCCTCTACTATTTCATAACTGATCGCCTTGATACCAGTATAAGAACCTCGACTGGTGTGTTAAAAACCATTACTCCTGAGTGATACTTTATAGATATCTGTTTTATAAAATCGGCTGATCAACTAAGCAATTTTTTTTATATGAGTTGTCTCCCTTTACCTGATCTGTCGTAATGGTTTATTATGAGTTGTCTCTCTTTACCTGTTCTGTCGTTATGGTTATCCATTTTAAGGTGTCTTTCGACATTAAATATTCAAAAGCTATTTCTAACTTAGGTTCTGCTGGCGGACTTCCATTACTTGACTCGCCATTCATATCAGGTATCTACAAACAACAGTAAAACAGAACAATTACAATATGAAAAGCTAAAACTGTGTTTAATTCAGAAATATAGTTAGTGGGGTCACCCTGGCCCAGGCCTTGAAAAAAAAACCTAGGGGCAATGTTTCCCAAATTTGGGCCACCATAACCATATAACTTAATGTACTGTATAAGAAGAAGCATTAGTGGTAGGAATCTTTTGCAGTGTAAATATTCTAAACTATTTTGCACTAAGAAATTTGTATTGTATCAACTGTAAGGTTGGTTGGTTGAATGTTGCTTAACGTTGCATCAGCAATTTTTCAGCTATTCGCGACGAGAACTATTTAATTAATCTCTATGCATGTGAAGTGCGAGTGTGTTGTATGGTCTGCCTTGTACTAGTGCGCACTCAGGGCGACTTTACCGTGCTAGCTCACAGAGTCAGTACGCCACAGACAAGCGTACCACTCCCCCAGTCCATTATACTGATACCAGGTGAATCAGTAAAGGCCAACGGTAAGGAAAATTCACTTTCCCACATGTGGTCCGAGCGGGACTCGAACTCACAGCGGTAAGAGACCCTGGATTTGAAGACTAACGTCTTATCCATTAGGCCACCGCACCCTCTCAACTGTAAGGAAAGTGTACAGAGGGAAATAAGAAATAAGACATTTTCGCTGAGAAGATATATTGAATTTCGCAGTAGGAGTCACTGTGAAAATTGCCAATATTTTTTCCTCGTGAATGGTTCTTCTTATACAGTATTTGATTTGAAAAGATCAGTAGTAGTCAAGGAGTTGAGTTGATTAATGGTGTTTTACATCACAATCAAGAATATTTAACTTATATCGAGACGTTGCCAGCTATAGATGATGGTACAACAATTTTACTTGTGCATTGCGCTTAAGGCATTATACAGCAGGGTTCTTTATCTTGCCAGGCCTACTGTGACACGAGACCTTGTTTTTTTAAGTTCCCATCTGAAAGAACCTTGATTTTCATTTCGTAATGCCGAGTGCTTGGTGAAAGAACAGTCACTACTCACTTTTAAGTCTTGGGTCAAACTCAGGTGGGGTTCATATTAGTTAAACAGAAAAGATAAATAAGAACATGAAGAAAGAGGTGGAACTGGACTTATTTAAAACTCAACTAATACTGAAAAATTGTTCTTGGATATGGATTGGTATGGATTGGTATGCTTGTTTTTACTTTGCTTTGGGATTGTAATTTGTTCATGGATTGTTATGTTTGTTTTTGAAAACATCTAGGTTAGGGAACCAATCCTCAAACCTCTACTTAGTGTACAGTAGATTTCTACTTACCACAGTGGTTATACGCCAACATCTCATCCTCGTAATCTTAAATATACCTTCTTTAACTGAGTCCTGTACAATCAAAATAAATCATAAATATTACATCACAAAAATTCTCTGGTATTTCAAATGGACCAAACATCTTCTCCAGGCACTGGTTTTCTTCCCCTATGGCTAAACTGACCATCTAGATATAAGTAAAAGCCAAAATGTCTTGGTATTTCAGCTGCCCTAGTCTTTTCTCCAGGGCACTCCAGTTTCTTCCAGCATCACTGAAATGATTGCCTCAATATAAGTTAATGAATCTTGACTGGGGCATAAATTTCCAGCACTCTTTCTCTATCTAATTTTGTCTAGCTACTCCAGTTTCCCTAGACTGATCACCTAAACAAAAAGTGAAAATCTTGGCTTGGGCGTAAAATTACCTTTCTCTCTTTCTACTCCCAATATTAATCAAAACAGCTCAATGCCATCGCTACAATCTGAATGTATATAAGGGCCAGATTGATTCAATGTTTAGACCCGATTGAATCTTGTGCAGTCCTTTGTTTTCTTCATGTATTTAACTGTTTTTGTTCTTAAATTCTGACATTTTACAAAATTCAATGACTTTTCAAGAATGAAGTCAAATTCTATGACTTTTCAAGAAAAAAGTCAAATTCCATGACTTTTCAAGAAAGACGTCAAATCCAATGACTTTTCCAAGTTCTAAGCTAACCCTGTATACTTACTGGGGACGTCTGAACTCTGAAGTTAAGTTCACGATTTCCAGCAGTGATAAGAACTCGTGAGTTTGGTGTAGGATAATCTGTTAAACATGGTTTAAACTGTATGTATCCATAATACTTCAACGTTCTGGCTAACCTCAAGTACTGGAAAGTAATAAAATAGTGTGTTATTTATGAATTGAAACAGCGAGCATTTTACCACAAGGCTAAAAGATTCAGACCAGAAAGTCTTACAGTAAATCACTTTATTATATATATATACTATATACAACACAACAATACCACCACTAGCTCAGTCTTGCTACACCAACTCTACATTCATACATTGATGAGGAACATTTGGCAAAACCACTCTCAGGATCTGATCATTTAGTAGCCACAGAGTTCAGCTGATGTTGCCTGAAAAATGCCCATTCCATAGAAATTATTACGTTTAAAGTTTTTGTAGAAAGTCTCTTATTAAAATGTAGTCAATAACCTTTATAATTAAATTATCTGGTCTTGTTATCATTCTGTGCCAAATGCTTCTCAATGAAGAACTAATATATACTGTAAAACACTTTATTTTCGCGCATATTTATGAACTCGAGAATTACGCGAAAATAACATGCACGCGAAAAAATCATGTTTTACAGTAATCTAAAGTTTATACTATACTCATGTTTGTCAACCTACAAAAAATTGTAGCATATTAAAAGCCAAACAAGTAAAGCTTTGAAAGATGACAAATTTTATAAATAATTTTATAAGGATACACGGCCCCATGTACCCTGAGCCGCAACTTGTAAAACTTGTAATGATTAACAAACATAATGTTCGTCATACCTCTCGTTTTGATCCTCTTTGTTGAAGTGTAGCAAGATGTTTTAGTTGTTCTTTAGTGGCTAATGTCCACTGTCTCTCTATGTCACTAACAGCCTACAAAATAAACCCAACAAAACATTAATGTGTAAAAGGAACAGTAACACCTAGTTTTGCCTGTTTATACCTACGTACAGTAGTTTATACCTGGGTCTTAGTTTTTGTGAAAATAAGTGGTGTAATGGCCAGTATTGTACAGATAAGAAAAGTTTCATGAACTTAATTTCAGTCAAACCTGTCTATAAATGCCACCCAAGGGAACCAGTAAAAGTGGCCTTTATAAGCAGGTGGTCCTTGTATAGAGGTAGCATTTAAGGCAGGTTGGACTGTAGTATGATTGACTGAATGAGGTTTTACATCCCAGTCAAGAACCATCACTACCTATATTCAAGCCATTGTCGGCCCTAGCTGGGGTTTGAACCATGACCTCCCGCATGCAGAACAAGCAATCTACCAACTGAGCTACCGTAGTGGTCAGGTCCTAGGGTGAGAATGTTTGTCAGTTACTCCAGCTTCCATTGTAATTAAAAAATGTAGTCTCATTATAAAAAAAAATAGTTGGAGCATCCTTCCACTGAAATTCACAACAGTCACACCCAATTTCCCTTATATTTAGACATTGCCATCTATAGATATATCAATAGAGTTTTTTAATATCTTTGCAAGTTCCGATTTGAAAGAAGTGAAATGAACATTTCTAAGCAGCAATTGTGAATTGAGCTAATAACCCTGGATTTGAAAATTCAGGAACAGTACCACCATGCCATAATCCAATACATTTATTAACATACCTGTACATAGAGTAAATTCATTGCTATCTTGTTATCTAGTAAGTCGTCTTCAAATGTTGGATCCCAAAAACTGTAATATATATATAAACACAGAATGTAAGGATAGCATACAAATGATTGATTGATTGATTGATTGACCGATCCATTAATGGATTGGTGGATGGATGGATGGATGGATAGATGGATGGATTGATTGAGAAATTCATTGATTGATGGATAAATTTTCATGAAAAATTACAAAATTTATATACAAATATAAAATCTGAGAACTGCATTTATTTGCCAATAAACAGGGTTGGGTGGGGTGTCATTTATATTAATATTTGACTTTAATAAAACGTACAAATTTATTGTACCAGGTAAGTAAGTAAAACATGTAAAACAAAAGATCCCTGGGTGGCAATTCTCACCTCATCTTTTTTTGATAATAGATACTCTCACCAAAATTAAGAACGTTCAGGATCTGACACTAACTTTTTAACAGTAGCCCACAGGGCTAGTAGTTATTTTAAATCACTAGTCCTGCTTGAAGATTAGTAGTCCGGGCATGTCCCTATCCAGGAAAAAAAATTTCATGTAATCTGGAGTGAGTGAGTGAGTGAGTAATGGTGTTTAACGTCCCAGTCAAGAATATTTCACTTATATCGAGACGTCGCCAGCTATAGGTGAAGGTGCAGAAATTTTGCCTGTGCGTTGCGCTGATGGCATTATACAGCAGGGTTCTTTAGCGTGCCAAGCCCACCGTGACATGGGACCTCGTTTATTTTAAGTTCCCATCCGAAGGAGAACCGTGACTTTCATTTTGTAATGCCGAGTGCTTGGCGAAAGAACAGTCACTACCCACTTTCAAGTCTTGGGTCAGACCCGGTCGGTGTTGGAACCCACGACCTCCCACTTACAGAGCGAGCACTCTGGAAAAGTTTAGATTATACATGTACATGTATATTGATTAGGTCTAAAAAGCTTGGTATCAAGTTTATGACCTAATTGTGTTGAAATAAACTACTAGCCCATCGGGCAACTGGTAATATAAGATTTAACAGCCCTGACAAATTTCTACTAGCCTTGGGCTTGTAAGCTAGTGTTAGCATCAACCACTGATGTTTTCAAGGACACTGATACTGTAGTCATGCATTTTAAGCCACAATTAAAACAGGTAAACAAAAATTAAAATTGGTCAGCTGGAATAAAGGTGGTTCTCTGAATCAGCTTTAATCTGGAATGGAGAACTATATTAAGAATGATGACTCTTTCATAGTATAGTTCTGTGGGGTCCATCTTTGTTGGCATACCAACACTGGAGTCACAAATTTTAAGTCACAACTGAAACAGCTGTCTTAACAGTGGCCAATGGAAAAAAAGGCAGTTCTTCTTATCAATATGAATTATGAATGGAGAACTATTAGAATACACACCTTTTCCGTAATACAATTCTGTGGGGTCCATCTTTGTTGGCAAACTTGAGGGAAATAAAAGGAGATTCAAACTCTTGTAACTTCCTGACAACTAAAATAGAAAAAGAAATAATACAATCATCTCTGTGATGTTTAATTTAAAAATTAGATTCTTCTCTTTTCCTTAATACTATAATAAGGTGAATGAAGTTGGTGAAATAATGGAGTTTATGCCTAAGTGAGGGTTTTTTTTTTTACTTATATCGAGACAGTCGGTCCATTGATGAGGAGAAAGCCAGAGTGCTGAGAGAAAACCAACAAAGAACTTTCTGCAAGCATTGGCATATCCAGAAATCAGAAGCTGAAATACATATACAAAACTTGCTGATTATAAAGTTTGGATGATCAATTTGAAAATATTAAAGTTTTAATATTATATGTCTTACTTGAATTATCTCCCCCTTCTTCCTTCTTCACCATATACAGACCAAAATAGTAAACAAGATCATCTGGGAGTTCTATCTGGGATGCAGCAGCCTGGAAAATAAATAAGAAAAAAAGAATGTTGGGAGGTTATTGTGACAAAATAAAATCTTAACAAATTAAGTAAAAACTGAAATGGGATGCCATTTCAAAAGTTGCCAATAAACGACCATGACAAAATCAAACTTGGAAATCCCCAACCATGTACATGATCAAAATATGAATAACCAATGATACATCTACATGTACCTCCATCCAAAGATTGTTCCTGTGAAGCTTTATAAAGATATAATTTTGAGAAAAGTGGCAGACAAAATTTTGGCAAAAGAAATGGAGTACCGTAAACACTATAATTATGTCCTGCCCCTACCCCGTTCATTTGGGAGACAAAATTTTATTCAAAACTCATTGGTTTTATCTTTTCTTGTTCAATTTGAAAAATATACCCAAAAAATGTAAACAAGTACATTGTACATGTATAGAAACCTAGAACCATTTATTTTTTTTCCTTTGGCCTTAATCATGAATAATTTGCCCCTTTAGCTTTGCATTAAGTGAGTTCATTCAAATACACTTTCAAATTTCAGAACTTGTATAATAGTAAAATTGTATTCAAAATTATAGTTTTAATGAGAGATAGAGAGACAAAGAGAGAGAGAGGGATAAAAGATGAATAGAAAGTAATAGATGGATAGAAAGAAAGTATTAGATGGATAGAAAAAAAAGTAATAGATGGATTAACAAGAGGCCCAATAGGGCCTGTACCGCTCACCTGGGCCGTTTACAGCACAAAAGCACAATAAATACTACATATTTGATATTTACATATTTTTAGTATTCTTTCGCATCTGTGACCTTGACCTTTGAACCAATGACCTTAATCTATATATCAAAATGATCTTTACATCAATACTTACAATATTCCAATATACATGCCTATACAAAAAGTTTATAGTTTTCAAGATAATGAACCATTTTGGTATTGATTTGCTACTGTGACCTTGACCTTTAGACCCATGACCTTTTTCTATACATCAAAATTATCATTGAATCAATACCTACAACATTCTAATACATGCCTATACAAAAAGTTCATACCGGTAGTTTTCAAGATAATGAAGCATTTCAGTATTCTTTCGCATCTGTGACCTTGACCTTTGAACCAATGACCTTAATCTATATATCAAAATGATCGTTACATCAATACTTACAATATTCCAATATACATGCCTATACAAAAAGTTTATAGTTTTCAAGATAATGAACCATTTTGGTATTGATTTGCTACTGTGACCTTGACCTTTGGACCCATGACCTTTTTCTATACATCAAAATGATCGTTGTATCAATACCTACAACATTCTAATATACATGCCTATACAAAAAGTTCATAGTTTTCAAGATAATGAACCATTTCAGTTTTCTTTCGCATTTGTGACCTTGACCTTTGAACCAATGACCTTAATCTATATATCAAAATGATCGTTACATCAATACCAACAATATTCCAATATACATGCCTATACAAAAAGTTTATAGTTTTCAAGATAATAAATAATATTAGAAAAGAAAATCAAAGTACTGAAAGTACTAAAATTCGCGAAAGATTAGAAAGACAGGGAGTTCAGTGTCTCCATCAATGTAGTGTCAGGTATATGAAGTTGTCAGGTAACTGAAAGGAGGTTGTTATGTTCACCTTGCATTGCTCCCAACACAACATAGCGGGTTCATGTAGTGTGCAATGTGCAGACTATGAGCATGGGGCTGTTTTAATATTCACACATTGGACCAATATTAAGGATTCATGTAGGAAATAGTTCAATCCGAATAAATGCATGTATGGAACCATCAAGGATGGTCAAAGTTACTTCCATCGTCATGGAGACCCTAATATTAAACAAGAGGTCCATGAGCCTTAATGCTCACATGCAGCTGAGTACATATCTCATGCAGAGGTTCAATGGTCATTGACATTAATTAAAGAGAATGTCCAAATAAATTTTCAGCAGTAAGGGCCAATTATATGTAAGGATTTTTTGCAAATTTATTATAACATAACTAGTCATAAGAGTGCTACATATAATATATCTGAAATCTAGCTACAATATATTGTTTATAAACAACTAAAAAGGTAAAGAAAAATTTGAACCCATGACCTTAATCTAAATATCGCAATGAATATTAGGTCAATACCTACAATTTAGAAGCCTATACAAAAAGTTTATAGTTTTTGAGATAATTAACCATGTCAGTATTTGTTTGCATCAGTGACCTTGACTTTTAAACTCATGTCCTTCATTCATATATCAAAATGATCGTTAGGCCAATACCTACAATATTTTAACATATATGCCTATACAAAAAGTTTATAGTTTTTAAGACAATTAATCATTTCAGAATTCATTTGCATCTATAACCTTGACCATTAGACCTATGACCTACATTCATATATCAAAATGAACATTGTGTAAATGCCTATAACATTCTGATATACATGCCTATAGAGAAAGTTTATCATTTTTGAGATAATTCACCATTTCAGTATTTGTTTGCATCTATGACCTTGACCTTTGAACCTATGACCTTCGTTCATATATGGAAATGACCATAAGGCAAATGCCTACAATATTCTAATATACATGCCTACACAAAGAGTTCAAAGTTTTTGAGATAATTAACCATTTCAGTATTCGTTTACATCTATGACCTTGACCTTTGAACTTATGACCTCTATTCATATATCAAAATGACCGTTGTGCAAATGCCTACAGTATTCCAATACACATGATGATGATGCCCATACAAAAAGCTTATAGTTTTCAAATATATTGACAAATACATTAATTTTGCAATTTCCCCCTCAAGTACCTTGCCATTATCTCATTTTGGCCCCTAAAGCTACAATATGTGCAAATCTAAAACTAGGTGCCCATAGTGTTTTACATGAAATATCTAAGTTATATCTCTTGTAGGTTCAGAGCAGATGATTTTTAAAGATTTTCACAAATTTCCCCTTTATGGGGCCCCAAGGGGACATAATCCTTGCATTTGTGCAAATCTGAAAACCCCTTACTTGACCATTACTGTCAAATATCATCCAATCATCTGTAGTTTTGGAGGAATTGATAAAAAATGTGAAAAGTTTATACATGACGCACATCGGACGAAGATAGATGGCAATTGCACATCTAAGCCTTTGGCTCAGGTGAGCTAAAAAGTTTATACAAGACGGATGAAGATAGATGACAATTGTTCATCTGAGCCTTTGGCTCAGGTGAGCTAATAAGCTTCTGATATCTTTCATGTCATAATTGAGGATATTTTTTAAATAAATTAATAACTTGAAAAAATTAACTATTATTTTATTATTATTTATATCGCCAGAGTTGTGTTTTAAGAATTCGATAATTTTTGGAAGACTTTTTATTCCCGAGACCAGCATAATTTTAGTAAATCTTGTAAACAACAATTTTTTCAATCGGGTGGCCGTTAGGATCCCCGCTGACTGGGTTTGACAGGTGACCCCTCTACAAAGGTTCTGTACATGATAAAAATGTAGTTGACAGATGACCACTCTACAAAGTGATCGCTATCCCAGATTTCACTCTAATCAATTTATAATTTTTTAAGGATGACTTCACGGAATGTTTTGAAAACGGGAAAAGCAGTATGATAGCACAAAATTCCAAAATTTTTGTCTTAATATGGGGAGACTCCTCACATCAGCAGGGATTGAGCTTAACTTTTCGATGAGCCATACAATGAACTGTCAAGAGTGATGGTTGATCTGAATATATCAGGCATATACATTTGGATTATTCTATCCCTTGCTTTACTTTTCGATATTCAACATCTGCAATTACATTGACGAATGGTTTTGCAGAAAATGTTGATCTATAGGTACTGCCAATGTCAATGACTGTATAATTTTGGCAGATTTTGATTTATTAGCAGGAACTTGTTTTGCATTACTAAAGGCTTGGGCCTGTTTGTGAGATTCAGAAATGTCATGTTTATTTACACTGTCAAGTTTATAACTAGTGCAACCCTCGGTAAATACAGATTTTTTTCCTGTCGAACTCTACACAATCGGCACACTTCATTCCGTCCTGCGTATCATACAACCAAGGCCTACCATCTTCCCATGGCTTTTTATATGCTCCGATGCGTTTGGACTTATCATACTCTTGATAGTACTTTCGTTTTTCCGCAGGTCCTTGTTTAGCCTTTGGAGTCGATGCTCCTAAAAATTTCCACATGGCAGAAAGCCGGAAGTATCATTTTATACATAAATATCAGAAAAGGAAACGAAATGGCACCGTATTTGAATTCCGGTCGGAACACCGGTCCATTTACACTTGTTAACTATATGATACCCATTTTTCAATTTTACTATTATTGTCGCCAGTCAGAAATATAAACAGGAAATCGGTAAACGGATCGGAATGTCAAATACACCGAACTGAAAATTCTAATCGCCACCTGGCAGCCCTGGGCGACCTGTGTATGATACATTTATCGCCCAGAGCGAAAAACTGGGCGCCCGTTAATCTCAATCCCTGATCGGGAGGGTTGGCAGGTATGATAAAACCATTAAAAGTTAATTACTGCTAAAAATAGCTAACATCTGGGTCAAGAAGACGATCTCAACCAATCAGATTTCAGATTATAATATATACAAGGAAAAAAATCTGTTGACCGGGAGGGGGGATCCGCGTGACGTCATCAACATATTCTATCCTCAAATACAACAAAATGCAGCGTTCTCTTTTCAATCTCGTATCAATTTCTTACTAAATCAATATTACTCAATAAATAAACCCCATTTACATGACAATTTACCCATCAAATCCATAGAATACAAAAGTTATTGAAATTTGAATTATCTCCCTTTATTCAAACTTCGACCTACATACGAGAGAGAGTTGATTTTCTGTAACGGAAGAATATTCGGGTTGAGAAATCTGCATGTAACAGCTACATTCGAGAATGATCAAGATCATTCGCGAATAAAAATTAGGTCATGACCTTCATAATTGACCTTGACACCATTTTGAAGGTAATTGCAAGAATATGTCAAAACTGGAAACCCCATGTCATTATCTGGTCATATAGTCAAGTTATAACAATTTAAACATATTTTACGATTTTTTCAAAATTAAACGCAAAAACGCGTAACCTATTTTTAAACCAAATTTCATGAAATGAACAAACTTAAAGGTTAAGACTATGTAGAATCCAAATATCACATCAGTTTTTGCCTCCAATAGGTTTTGTCTATTTTTAGTAACAGCGGCCATCTTGGATATTCGATCGCCATGATTTGAACAAACTATAGTTAGACTCTGTCAAAGACCTTCCATGGCAAATTTGGTTTCAATTGGCCCAGTAGTTTCGGAGGAGAAGATTAAAGTTTACTGACGCACGCACGGACGCACGCCTCGCCATGCCATAAGCTCACATGGCCTTTGGCCAGGTGAGCTAAAAAGGAAAAGCTGGATAGAGAAATAGAATTACTACAAACCTAAAGTATATCATAAGTTTGGTCTGTAGACATTGAGAGAGAGAGAGAGAGAGAATCACTACCTAACTCGAGTACATCAGTTTGGTCTGTAGACATTGAGAGATAGAGAGAGTGAGGGGAATAGATGGAGAGAGAGATTTACTACCTACCTTGAGTACATCATCAGTTTGATCTGTAGACACAGAGAGAAAGAGAGAGAGGAATAGATTGAGAGAGATTTAATACCTACCTCGAGTTCATCATCAGTTTGGTCTATAGACAATAAGATAGAAAGAGAGAGAGAGAGAGAGAGAATTACTACCTACCTCGAGTACATCATCCGTTTGGTCTGTAGACATTATATTTATAGATATTTTATGTCCATTCATCAGGTACATATCTAACACTACAGCTTCTGACTGCTCTTTTTGCGTCTCCTGCAGAAAAAGATTATCCAGTTAATAAAATAACAACCGTAAAACATTTTATTTAAAATTTGATTGGACCATCTGGGTTGGGTCCTTCTACTGTAGGAACCACTGTGACTGTGACAGTGAAATACTCTTTATATCCATAGAAAATCAAATAAATTTGAATAAAGATCAATATTTTTCACTTACTTGTACCTAGTCGTAACAGGAAATCTGTATGTGCATCCGCGATTAGGCCAGAATATATCTGCACATGGTAAAACGTTGACGCTACGGGGATTTAACATGTTGAAAAACCAGGCAAATGGTGTATTCTGTTGCACATATGACATAAAACGTCACCAAGGACATCACTTCCGGTGTAAACATCGTCATTTTCACATGTGTAAAATCCCCATACCGCCAACATTTTCCTTTCTACATACATACTTTATGACAATCGCGGATGCACATACAGATTTCCTATTACGATTAGGTAAAAGTAAGTGAAAAATATCAAACTTTATTCAAATTTATTTGATTTTCTATGGATATAAAGAGTATTTCACTGTCACAGTCACAGTGGTTCCTACAGTAACTAAGATTTACATCTATTTAGCTAGAAATGTGCTAGCTCACTGAATCCTTATGCCACACATAAGCTTACCACCCCAGTCACTTTACACTGACAACAAGTGAAAACAGTCAATACTCTGTCCTCTTTTTACCAAGAGCCAGACAAGGAAGCAGTATCTCAATTTTTTCGCTTCTAGCATACTGGTATAACATATGCATTTAGGCTTGTCAATAACATTTATTTTTATCATCAAAGAAACAAAATAGTCTAAATTTGCTACATTTAAAATAAGGATTATCTTCGTTAAGGAATGATCATGAAACCTGGTGTTTGTGCATATAATACCTACTTGTTGTGCACTGAGCAGAAATCCATTGAACACATCACTGTTGGATATTTTCTGATCTTGGCTAACTGTACAATGTAATTAAACAGAAAATAATTTAACACAGATACAGCTAATGTGTAAATTACTACTAAATGGCCATTCTAGGTAAGACTTCCATGCCCATTAAATTCTAGAACTGATTCACCAAATACACCCAACCATCCCCTCAAACTAGGTTTTTTTTTTTTTTTTTTTTTTTTTTTTTGGGGGGGGGGGGGGATAGTCCATAGTCTATGCATAGTCCGACGGATGGTTTTTTTTGGAAAAAGAAACAATGTACCAAACCATGTATTGCTGAATTAAATGGTAGAAAATAATAATTTCATAAATATATGAAAAAGACAATCGGTAATTAAAATGTAAAAAGTTGTACCCGATCGTTTTGTCATTTGGGATAGAGAGAAAGTAGAGTTTTACAGATCCTACCGTCGCTATGAGGGGGTACATTCTAGCGGTTGTATGTAACTGGATCATTTGCTGGGTTTTAATTAACTGCTGATTATCACTCACAATATTCCCGTTTCATGTTAATGGTGAAGTACAGTTGTTTTACCAGTTCCGAATTTTTACTACCGAATAATCTAAAATTTCAATCCCGTTCAATTAAAGGAATCGCAAAATAACTTTCTCAATTTGCTTCTACTTGAATGTATGGCATTAATTAAACTTCAACCGCTTCCTAAATGTAATTTCAATCCCGTTCAATTAAAGGAATCGCAAAATAACTTTCTCAATTTGCTTCTACTTGAATGTATGGCATTAATTAAACTTCAACCGCTTCCTAAATGTATGTGCAGGACAGGTCGGCAGATTGTTGGTGACCTAGTTTAACGATGTAAACAAATCGTGATCACGGAAATGCTTTTTTCAAGAAAACATACTACCACGTGTTTTTGAGGACAGGTGTCGATATTTTGGAATCAGTAAACATTTGTGTTATTACAACACATAAATTTTATTTCCTCTGCTTGTGGATGACGTCTGCAGCAGCGCTTATATGAAACCCTGTTCGGAACTGATTTAAAATTTGTACACAACACTGTACGAATTATCTCCCTTTCACGAAAGTAAAATCTAATCGATAAACAGTTTTAAAATATGACACAATTGCCTCAACATCAAAATACGTTATCATAACCTTCAAAATAAATTTAAATTTCCGTAGGTTTCACGAAGAATTAATTAAACAACCTGCCGTTGCTGTTCATTTCATAACTTAAAAGTTATGATTTTACATCGTAGGACGCAAACTTCTCGAACTACTTTTATTGTAAACATGAGATCAATTCGCCAAATTGCAGAAATTATTAGATGCATCCCGTCGCAATATTTTACTAGATTCCGAAATGTATTCCGAAAATTTATTCCAAATGTGCATATGTAACCAAATGCATTACCCGTCTCAGAATACATATCTCACGATAAAACAGATATACTTCTTTCACGCTCATTTACCAGGCGCACTATTTCCAGGTGTACTCATATCTTATAATTTCATAGCAAAGAAGCTCGATATCTTGGAAGAAAGTGACAGCAATGTACACGTTCACTATCGTGAACGCTGTACAAAAATTGATAAGGTGGATTTATTGAATGAGGTATTACTTATTTCTTTGAAAGGCTGGATAAAAATCTTCATCAGTCTTGGAGAATTTTGACAAATGGACAAACAGATGTACGACACCTTACCATAATACATCCCCATTTCTATAGAAACAGGCTTACAAAACCCACCTGCTTGTATATATCTCTCTAACATCACTCGTCTTTCTTCTAGTTTGATCGGTGAAAGTGGAAAAAATTTCTTTGGTGGGAATGGTGGAAGACATGATGCCCCAAACTCCTTCTTTAGCTGAAAATATATTATTTGACAAGAATTACTTGAAAATTAAGCTAATAATTTCTTAACTGTGACGGAAGAGCAAAGTATGGTATAATAGAAAACTTAACTTGAATACTGAGTGCTTGGCAATGGACTTCTGGTAGTCGAGAGTGTTCAAATTTGATAATAAATCTATATATTTGAAAGTTATCAAATATTAGTACTTAGCCAGTGATAATTTTGGCTACCAGGATAGGAGTTCGAAATTATGTTTTGTAATGGAAGGTCCAGGACCTTTTGTCTTTATTTTTGGCAGATTCCACATAAAGTTTTGAAAGTCAAACATGCACTTTTAGTACATCACATGAAAATTTGTTGAATAATCATTGGATAACTGCATGAATATTATTCTATGTTGAAATCATCTGTCTTTGACAATGCATAGCAACACAACTGTAATTAACTAGGTATAGTCCCCCAACATCAAAGTATAGTCCCTCGCGTCAGTGACTATACTTTTACTTTTTTCAAATATGTGTGAACACACATTACCAGTGTTGAGATTTATTGTGGTTTTAATTTGTTGGGTTTTTTATATTTATTTATCTAATAATTTTACTATTTTCATGTTTTTTGGTTGTTTTTTTTTTTTTTTTTTTTTTTTTTTTTTTTGGGGGGGGGGGGGGGGGGGGTATTGTTTATTACTTTGGAAAAAATCCATGATGTTGGACATTTTTAAAAAATAATTTGAAAATTAATTAAACAAAGACATGTGATGTACTAAATCTATTATGGACCTCTGGAGGCTTTACCTCGGGAACAGTTTTCCAATCAAATCAGCCCAGACACTATACCTCTCCAGACAACACTATAGGAGAACAGTTCCCTCGGGAAAGGCCCATAATAGATTAATGTTATCACATGAACAACAATTTGCATTATCCTGGTTAAGAATGACAGGTCAATCAGACCTTTATGGTTTAAACTTCTTGGGTCCTTATGTAAAAACAATAGATCCCGGACCTTGGACCTCAAGAATTTTGAACCCCTGCCAGAAATGGTTGGTTGGTTGGTTGAATGTTGCTTAGCTTCGCATCAGCAATTTTCAACTATTCACAACAAGAATATTTTATTAATCTCTATGGATTAATCTATGAACAATTTCATGTATGCATGTGAAGTACGAGTGTGTTGTATGGTCTGCCTTGTAATAGCCTACACTCAGGGTGACTTTAAGGTGCTAGCTCACCAAGTCAATATGCCGCAGACAAGCAAACCACTTCCCCAGTCCATTATACTGATACCAGGTGAACCAGTAAAGGCTAACGGCAAGGAAAATTCACTTTCCCACATGTGGTCTGAGCGCGACTCAAACTCACCGGGGTAAGAGACCCTGGATTTGTAGACTGACGTCTTATCTATTAGGCCACTGAGGCTTCTGCCAGAAATGAAGACATATAGTGTTAAAATATAACTACAAACCTGTTCATTGAATGTGTGAAACAAACTGTATCTAACGGAGCAATGAAATATACCATTGATATGTACATTGAAACTCTGAAAAATAAAAAATATAAATAGCTTAAATACAAAATGAAGTAATTATAAGATATCATATACTGTAAACGTATTTAATTTTGCATGTATTTATTTTGTGGTATAGGAAATTGAAACATATCTGCGTAGTTGAATTTTCGCGTTTTTGAAATACCTTAAATATGCACTACAACACAATAAGCATAATTTAATTTTCGATTGTAATTAATTTTCGTGCAAAACAAAGGACTGTGAAATAAACGAAAATTTATAGACCGCAGAAATAAATAGCTTAAAAAAGTATATTTCATATAGAACTGTATATAACCAGCAATTTTGAGTTGAGTTATGTTGAGTAATGGTGTTTAACTTCTTTGTCAAGAATATTTCACTTATATCGAGACGTTGCCAGCTGTAGGCGAGAAGTGCAGAAATTTTGCCTGTGCATTGCGCTGATGGCATTATACAGCAGGGTTTTTAGTGTGTCAGGCCCACCGTGACACAGGACCTTGTTTATTTTAAGTTCCCATCCTTAAGAACTGTGACTTTCATATCGTAATGCCGAGTGCTTGGCGAAAGAACAGTCACTACCCACTTTCAAGTCTTGGGTCAGACCCAGTTGGGGTTCGAACCCACAACCTTCAACTTACGGAGCGAGCACTCTACCAACTGAGCTACCGCAGTGGTTCCAGTGATTTTGTTACATTGTTTAAAAGCTATCTTAGAACTCCCTTTATTTTTGGAAAAATTGAAGTTCTGAGATCTAGCAAACTGCATTATGATATGCTGGCAATAGCTAGTACATGTATCTTCATTGCAAAGACACAATATTGTTATTATTGTAGTGTACTTATTTGACACAGTAAATTAAATTTATATTTTATATTTTATATATGATACGAAATGGTAGCAACATGAATTAAACTACAGCTGTACGAGATAGAAAATTTGGGTAGAAAATGGTCATAGTACGAAATAGTTATGGTAAGAAATGATCATATAGCATGGTATGAATTGGACCAAGTTGGGTAAGAAATGGTAAATTTGAGTATGAAATGGTCATGGTACGAAATGACTAGCTTCGTTGGAGATCATAGGTGTGAACCGGGGTCAGGTAAAACACAAGGTTTACAACTTTTAGATACTGCTTCCTTGTCTGTTGCACATGTGGTTCATTTGAATACAACCTCCATTAATATCTCTCTTTGAATAATTTGTTGTGTCATTTCTGTATATGTATATTACAGTTTAAATACTGGGTTTTCCACGCGTCCGTTTACCAAAATTATCAGAAAATATCCGATTCAATTCAATATTCTTTATTGGCTTGAAACATATACAGCCTATAGCCACATATATACACCCAAATATGCCCCTCTCTTACTAACAAAATTATATGAATTTTATCTCAACTGTCAGAATTTCGTCTACTTAAACAGACATACTAACCGTGAACGCAGAGCCGTTCTCGTCTTTGATTTCTTGTGTATCCGGTATTGAAAAATGCATGCTGTCATGTATTACAAACCAATACCAAAAAGATACTTCTGTGACTTCATTTGACAGTAAAAACGATACACTCCCCTTCCGCCATTTTCCAAAAAACTGGGTCACATGACTTTTGACCTTATTTTTAGAAGAGGGGTGCCAAAAACTTTCACTGAATTGTTTCGATTCTTTTGAGTTTAATGCAGATTTTCTACTTCCAAATAATTTCTTTTGAATACTTTATAAGTCAAATTTTTCATTAGTTTTACGCATCCAATATTTTGGATGTTTTAAACCTTATAGCAAAGGGCGATAACCCAGTTGTGCTTAAAAATGTAAACAGGAAGTAAGGTGCTTGTTAGATTGTAACTGCGCATGCTTGAAATCACGACCGGCCAAAAATCACACACGTTGACTACACCGGCAAACTCACGGGACGTTGGCAGCTAATAATCTATACCTCAAAATGCCGCCAGTTTCTACAACCACTGGAGTGAATGCTGTCTTGCTTGGGCCACCCGGATCGGGAAAAGGCACACAGGTTGATTCTTGCACGGATCTCGTGCATCAATAATGTTTGACAAATGTGCACCCCCCTCCTCCTACTGTGTAGAGGTCACATCCTACCCGGCTACTGTCAAAAGGCCAATGTGTAAAGACTAAAGATTAAGATTGGCCCTTGTGACACCGGTAGTCTGATAGTGGAAAATTAAGCCAATAAACGATCTAAGAGATCGCTGCTAGTTGCATCTAAATAAAATAATCAACTCATTTTGACACAAAAATATAATTTATTAGTCTCTGGTTCGGCATCAAAAATGCATAATTCATGTAGCTCAGTCACTGCTTGTATATTGCTTTTTTTTGCTGTAATTCTTGCTAAGCCACTGTCAAATTATAATTGTGTTTATTCAAATCAGACATGTAGTTGATCCATTTTATGATGTTGATCCATTTTATGATGTAGTTTGGAATATTAAAACTTAATTAAGGGGGTATAACTCTTTTAAAAACTAAACAAAGGGTGATAACTCAACTGCTACAAAACAGAGGTCTTAGTGACCATGTGATCTCAAGTGGACACTTGCAGATCACCACCTAGGTTCAAACTCACTTGGGCAAAGTGTGAGAAAGTTTGTCAGTTGTTTTCTCTGGACACTCAAGCTAAAGGTTTCCATAAATTTTAAATTATTAGTAACCAAATTTCCAAAATTTGTGAAAATATAGTCTTTTTTCAAAGTATTTTTCCACAAATTTGCTGAAATATGTTACTTTTTGAAAGAATTCCTCAGAAATTAGTAGCCAATGGCGAATTTGGCTGCCAGGAATGGAAACATAGCTCAAGTTTCCTCAAGCATTCCTGAATTGACAGTCTTGATATAAGTGAAAGAATCTTGACTGGGACACAATACGTTTTTACCGTAAATCCGTGTTTCTAGAAACAGGGCATATAAGATGTTGTCCACCCATCTGTAACAGTGTATCCTGCCTACTCTTCCAACACTGTTGAACAGTTGAAGATATATTTATACTAAACTTGGTAAACATTATTACCAGGATATGACATTGTGTGTGCCAGAAGAGGTGGTAACTTGTGCAATATTCTCAAGAGTTGTGTACCTTCGAAATTTAATCATGTGTTTTTTATCCAGGCCTACTACCACTCTACTGAGCAGAACAAGACATATAATGGACTAATGCCCTAGCTTTTATTTCCCTTTCCTTGGATTAATGAAGAGTCTATTTAGGGCTGAAATTCAGCCCCATTCCCAATAGGAAAACCCTTAATTTTTTCCCAAAATCGGCTGAGAAAACTCCCAATTAGAAAATTGTGTTGTTTTTAAACAAAAATGAAAGTAAATTTTATGAATCCCCCAAAATCAGCAAAATCAAGTAAAAAAAAGTCTAGATTATTTTAAAACAACATCTGCAAAACAAGATGAAAATACCGCTTCTACATCAAAAGCTTCCGAGGTTGTGAGTAAACTGATGTGAGTAACATGATGTCAAAGTTTTCCCAAAATGAGCAGAAAGTTGATAGTTTTTCCCAATTTTTAGTTTAGGGCCTTTTCCTAAATGACCCTGAAAAATCCCTGCTTTCATATCATACTACTTAAAATATTTTACATCCTTTTTTACTTTGCCATCATTGCAATCATTTCCAATAGGTTAATGGCAAAAATTTGTCTTTCTCCACCTAGCAACCACTTTAACATATTACTGTAACTATGATAATAAATTAAACTTGGTAACGTAAATTTGTTGTTTATTTTACAGGCTCCATGGATGGCAGAGAAATACTGTGTTTGTCATTTATCAACAGGTAAGAATGTCGGGCAACCCTGTCTATAAAACGCCACCCTAGGTAACCAGTAAAAGTGGCCCTTTGGGCAGGTGGCCCTTATACAGAGGTACAAATAATGAACAAAGAGCAATCGGTTAAAACCCTACTGGCATTTAAAAGCAGAAGTGGCCTTTAGGCAGGTTGAAATGTATATAAATTATGCTAGTGGTATAGGTCATTCACGATCTGTTGGCATTGGATGTACAACAAGTTTGACAGTTAAGTAGCTGTTGTAATAAATAAAGATTGATTGCATTGGGTTTATGTCCCAGTCAAGAATATTTCACTTATATCAAGATGTCACCTGCTATAGGTTAAGTCACAAAAATTTTAATTTGCCATTGCAATGTGCTCAGGCAGGGCAGTGTGCAGGGAGGGTTATTTCACATGTCAAGTCTAATGTGACACAGGGAATCAGTTTATAAGGCCTCTTCAGAACAACCTGGTAACTTGCATTACATATCATGAGTGTTTGGCGAAAAAACAGTTGCACCCTATTTTCAAGTCTTAATTAGATTCAACCAGGGTTTGAACCCATGACCTCCTTAATGCGAAGCGAGCACTTTCAACTCAGCATTGTTTTATAAGATCCATGTTTGTAATGATTTTATATTTTGTGAACTCTAGGTGACATGTTAAGAGCTGTAGTAGCCTCGGGGTCAGATCTCGGAAAGCGAGTAAAATCTGTAATGGATGCCGGTCAGTTGGTCAGCGATAATTTGGTCGTGGAGATGATTGACCAGAACTTAGACAAGCCTGCGTGTAAAAATGGATTTTTATTGGACGGTTTTCCTAGAACAGTAAAACAAGCTGAAGCAGTAAGTTAAAATATTTGTATGTTATCCCACAGATTTTTCAAGGTCTCCCGGGAAATTACTGTAAATCGGAAAGGTTTTGCATTTATTATCCCCTCGAAAAAGGTCAGAGAGGATATAATACTTGGCCCGTACATACAATGTTATCCTTTCCTAGTCAGTGATCTAACAACTTTATTTCTCAACAGAATTTAATAAAATTAATAATACAAGGGTTTATTATGGTAATATCTTGGACAAGTTTGTGTTTCGGTGAACTCAATTTGACAGAGTTATTGCCCTTTGTTTATTTGAGTGAAATATTTCTGTCAAAGTATTACACAATACTCCATTGCAAGGGGATTAGTTATTAGTATCACTTGTGATGCCTTGCTTTCATACATGTAAATTTGTGCAATTAACAAGGTACAAAAATTAAACTTTAGTGTATATTTGTTTTACATTTATATATTTCACTTTAACAATGTATATAAGTTCATTGACCATCATCCGATAAAGCAAAATTAAAATATGCTAATAACTAAGTTGCACAAAATTTTTCTCATTTACCGTACATTATATTCTTAATCAATAAGAAAAGGGCTCCAACAGACCTATGGATTTTCCGGAAATTGAGTAAAATCCATCCATGGGGTGGAGCACTCTGTGGAAGAGTGGTCTAATGAGAGCTCTCACAAACCACAGTGTTTCTTTTCTCTAAGATTTGAAAGAAATCAACAGAATGTTTGACAATTCCCTTGCCAAAGGTTGCTGTTGAAATTCCCTGTTCCAGATACCCTGGTTTTCGTTCTGGATTTAGGGTAGCAACCGAAATGCATGTCATATCTCCACAAGTACACATGATTTTCAGATTGAGATGGTATTAATTTAGTGTTTATCAGTAACGACAAAATCACAACATTATGTGTCATTATGTACAATTTATTGATTTCCATATCAAATTGCTTGGTAGAATTTACCAAAACCAAAGGCAAGTTGTTTTCCCTGGGCACTCTTGTTTTCTTCACCATCTGTGTCTGTGAACTGACCACCTACAGCTAGTGATAAATAAGACACCTAATGACAGGTGTGATTTGATTTAAAATTTCATGTTATTTTGCTGCTTCAGTACTTTCAGTACTTTGATTTTTATTTTAGTTGGACACTCTCCTAGACAAGAGGAAGACAAAGTTAGATGCCTGTATAGAATTTTCTATCAATGATAATTTATTGGTGAGAAGAATAACAGGACGATTGATACACCCAAGTAGCGGACGGTCATACCATGTGGAATTCAACCCACCCAAGGCACCAATGACAGATGATGTAACTATTTTAATCTTAAACTAACACACTACCATCCAAAATATTTATACACTGGGATTTCGATGTAAAACTTCTTTTACATTGAATCAGATGGTGATTACAGATATATTATGAATATTTCTGTGTGTCCTTTACTAGAAATGGGACATGTAAGGCATTGTTCACAGGCGTTTTCACTTGTTCCTGGATTTTCCTTGCTGTTGGCTTTTACTGGTTCACCTGGTATCAGTATGATGGACTGTTGGAGTGGTATGCTTATCTACGGCGTACTGACTCTGTGAGTTAGCACAGTAAAATTGCCCTGAGTGCGCACTAGTACAAGGCAGACCATACCATACAATACACTCGCACTTCACATGCATACACGAAATTGTTCATTGATTATTCCATAGAGATTAATAAAATACGGTAGTTCTCGTCGTGAATAGCTGAAAAATTGCTGATGCCATGTTAAGCAACATTCAACCAACCAACCTTAATTTTCATTTCTCTTTCACATGATACTTCTTCAATATTTTACATCTCTTTGTGCTTTGCCATCATTGCCATCTTTAACATCAGTTTAATGTAAAAAAAAAATGCAAACGGTCATGTCTTGATGCAGGTGGCAGCCCTTTTGTTGCTTGTCTCATCACATACATGTATTACCATCCATCTGGAAAAAGAGCCCTTGGGTGAAAAAAAAATGATTATTGAGAATTTCATTTTCTGTTGTTTTTTTTTAAACACCAACAAAGAGTTATACAAAAATTATTATTAATAAAAGTGAAATCAACCACGTAGTTGAATAATGTTTTATGCAACTCGCCAAGGCTCGTTGCTTAAATAATTATTCAACTCGTTGAATAAAGTCAATATTACATAACCACTCATGCAAGATCCTCTATTTATTTGGTGATTTCTGCATTTTGATTGGTTTGTTCTAAGGACCGTTTTCACTTACGAAACATCACATATATAACTTTACATTCCAGGTTACAGGTGAACCCTTAATACGAAGATCGGATGATAACGAGGAGGCCTTAAAGAAACGACTTGGTTCCTACCATGATCAGACAAAGCCGTTAGTCAACTACTACGCTAAAAAAGGGATACACACAGCAATTGATGCCTCCCAACCCCCGAAGACGGTGTTTGAAGCAATACAGGCATGCATCTTTTCTAAGAAAAAGGACAAAGTTTGGTTTTGGCAAAGATAAATTTGAAATGAATATTTAGATTTATTTTTATAAATGTTTTGGAAAGGAAAAAAATTAGATGCTGGTGCATAGATGAATATTCTTAATAATTCTTGGTTGGTAATGAAATTTTTATAAATGCAGTCATAGGATAGGTGTTTTTATTTGGTATTTTGATTATAATTCAGAATGACTTTTCGTGGTAACCATATCATTTCTTAGAAAAACTAATCTGTCTCAATTTTAAGATACAGTGAAACTTGAATGACTTGGACAAGAGGGTAAAAATAAAAAAATGTATTGGTACACATGTTATTTATATGCATTTCATGTTTAGATTTTGTTATTCAATATTTTTGGGAATCATTATTTTGTGGTCGTTTTTTTTTTAAGATCATAGGAGTTATAAGCATTCTTAGGGTTTTTGAAGAAAAAAAATTGACCCAAGTGGCAAATGGTCTTTGACCAGAAGCTTTTGAATTATCACGGTCTAAAAACAATCAAAATTGAGGATTAAAAATACAATTTATAATTTCTCGTTTTAAAATAAAATTTGTGGCAAATAAATAAATTGTCTGGCCTATTCCTCCAGCACCATGGAAGATATTTTTTCCTAAAATCGGTATATAAATTGATTACCAAGATATGACATTGTACATGTATGTGGCAGAAGAAGAGGAAACTCTATGCAAATTTCTCAGGAGTTTTGCCCCTTTGAAATTGGTTATTCCCCTTTGAAATTTTAATTTATTTATTGCAATCTATACTAAGTTCAATGGCGAAATAACAGCATATTTGCTGTACATTGTGGCATTCTTTTTCAGTTTAATTAAAGTTAAAAAATTATGTTTTTGTAAAAGGCTTTAAGATAGTATTCAAAATTTTGCTTTAAGAAATACCTGCAGGCTTATAAATTTTCACATAGGTTTATATACATATACTTGTATGTATATTTAGAAATGGTAGTCCTGCACAAATGTTAGTTGGGTACCACATGGTATACTGATGGTGTAAAGTTTGCCATGATAAAATAGTTGGACACATTTCTTGTTAACCAATCTGACAGGTTTTTGTTCCCTTTTTGAAAATACCTCCAATCTTTTGGAGTGGAAAAATTCACCCATCTTGAAAAAATGAAAGAGTTGGAGATTCAAAATTATTTTACCCAAATAATCATGTACATCTAGTATGCAAAATGTTCAATTCTTTCATTTTTCCATATAACAAAAATAAAATTAAAAGAATGAATTCATTAATTGTTAATGAGTGTTGCCTCACTTTATTATGCAAGGTAGATTCTGGTCTGCTCGCAGCATTGTGAACACTGTCAAGGAACTTTCAGATACCGGTACACATCTATGCTGCATGTAACATCAGACCATTGTTGATTGTTATTCAATCCATTATGTGTAATTAAAAACTACAGCATATTCATTCATCATGGCAACTTGTACCTCAGATAAATGTAGGTTATCCGTGTTATTTTGTCAGACTGATTATACGTGTAAGTAATAAAAGTCTGTGTAAGCTAAATAGGGTAAAATAGAGTGGAAATACAGAGAAGAGTATGATGCTTTTGAAATGGCATACCATTTCAGTTAACTGTTATAACTTGTTAAACATGTATATAAAAGCTCATCTTCAAGTTGAGTATTGATATTAAATTTGAATTTGCAAGTTTATGCTATGATAAAAGCTCTAGGTTCCATAACTCCAAAAGCAATATACAACCAAAAATGCACTTGGTGTCAAAATCCCAAAAGTTAGTGTCAGAAAATACTGCAAAAATTACTCTTCGTTCAGTTCTGCAAAAATTACTCTTGTACCAAAATTCCAAGTTTGTTCATGTATATTGCTTAAGCAGACTCGTCACTGATAATTGCTTTGCCAAAATAATTCAGATAATCTAGAACAAATCTGCTGTAACCATTCCTTGTTTTAGAAATAAATTAATAAATTGTTACAATTAAATGTACTGTTTGGCTTTTTATTTACTCCTTATACATGTATTAAGACACCTTTATTAAGTCTTAGGCTTGTATTGATAGTGGTGCTATTGTCAGCCAGATCATGCTGAGTTACCACGATGTGAACATGATTGGCAGTATGTATTACATGTATGTCTGCCCTATGTAAGACACCTTTAGTAAGCCTTAGGCTTGTATCAATACTGTGGTGCTATTGTCTGCCAGATCATGCTGAGTTACCACGATGTGAACATGATTGGCAGTATGTATTACATGTATGTCTGCTTTGTATTAACACATTTGGGGCAACTGTTTTAAGTGCTAGCTCACGTGAGAGCAGCACAGAGGTCGCTGCCCCACAGGTTCATTATTCTGACAACGGGTAAGTCAGCAGCAATGGGAAATGACTAAAAACTTGCTTAAGGTCACATGTCCCAATCAGGGTTCAAACCCACACCCATTAGATCTGGAGTCTTGGATGTTCTACAAATTGAGCTACACTTTATCAGGTAGTTAGTTCTAGAAACTGGAGTGCTCAGTGAAAACCACGGACCATTTTTTTTTCATGTGAACCGACAAATTTTCTGAATTTAAGATCTGCCTGAGTGGAGTAATGGAGTTTTATTCCCCAGTCAAGATTCTTTGTCTAATGAGGCTTGCAGAGAAAATAGGAGTAGCAGTCCTTCAGTAAGAGAACTGACAATCTTTCTTGCACTAGGGTCTATCTGATTTAAACCTAGGCAGTGTGATATGCATCAGTCTATAAGTCTGCAGTTACAACTGTGCCAACAAGATCCTGGCAAAGTAGGATTTGAACCTTGGCAGCAACATACCCTATGATCTATAAGCCTGCCTTTTCAACCACTCTTGTAACAGAGGGCCCCTCCAACCAGAAGTACTGAATCCCACTTAAGACAGTGTGAGAAAGTTTGTCAGTTCACTTGTTGAATGTTTTCTCTGGGTACTCCAGTTTTTCGTCTCCATCTCAGAACTGATCGCCTTGATATAAGTGATACAATCTTGCATCGGGTGTAAAACTCAACTCCTTTGTACTACTGCAAGCATACTGAGTTTGGCATCTTAAATGCTAATGTATTTGACCATAATATGGTAGATAACTATTGCAAACAACTTGCTCCATGATACTGGTTCTACCAAATGCCTCAATAAAAACCTCAATTTACTGCCCCTTCATACTTTTGCAACCTGGCTGAGGGTTTGAACCCCAACTTGGTGTGTCCAAGACTTGAAAAGGGGTAGTGACTGTTCTTTCACAAAGCAACTGACAGTTAGAAATGGAAGTAACTGGGTTCTTCATACGAGACGTTAAATACCAATGCACCGTGTCATGGCAGGTATGGCACGTTAAATAACCCTCCTTGCACATTGCCCCGAGGACACTGCAAAGGTAAAAATTTCTTCCACTTCAACTTTAGCTAGTGACTTGATGTAAGTAAAATACTGGGATGTAAAACTGCACTCAATCAATCCTTTAAAATGCCAAAATTTGACTCCACAAAAGGCAATAAATCCAGATTTTACTGTACATATTTACAAAATGATTCAGCGTACAAATTTAAACATTAGTTACTACAGTACACAAATAAATTTTATTTCTGACATTTTCAATATTGTAGTTTCCGCTCTTCATAAAACTGTTTATCTAGTTTCATTAATTTTTCTTGTTTCATTCTAAGCACTACTGGCACAGACGTACACGGTATAAGTCCAAGCTCGGTTATCACTAACGAAACAAATTCTGGCGGCGTTACGTCGTAAACTAAGTTTAATAATGTCAATGAGTTGAATGTTCTCCAATCCTGAAGGTAGGGCGATTTTTTTCCAATATTAACCACATCATCTGGATCTCCTGTAATAATACAAAAAGCAACATTTATAATTATATTTTTTTTATAGAAATTCATAAAAATAGTTATATTTTATTTTGCATTCCATTTGAACCAATATAAATTAAATAAATTTCATTCATTTAAAACCAGCAACATTTAATAAAACAAGAGGCCCATGGGCCTTAACGCTCACCTGTGACTTTGACCTTTAAACCCATGAGATTCATTCAAATATCAAAATGATAATTAGGCCAATATTCTAATATACATCCCTATACAAAAAGTTGATAATTTTTGAGATAAATAATCATTTCAGTACTTGTTTGTATCTGTGATCTTGACATTTGAACCCATGCCCTTCATTCATATATCAAAATGACCATTGTGCCTCTACCAACAATATTCTAATATACATGCCTATACAAAAAGTTAATAGTTTTCAAGATAATTAACCATTTAGGTATTCATTCGCATCTGTGACCTTGACCTTTGAACCCATGACCTTCATTCATATATCAAAATGATTGTTAGGATAATACCTAAAATATTCTAATATACATGCATATACAAAAAGTTAATAGTTTTCAAGATAATTAATCATTCAGGTATTCATTCGCATCTGTGACCTTGACCTTTGAACCCATGACCTTCATTCATATATCAAAATGATCGTTAGGATAATACCTAAAATATTCTAATATACATGCTTATACAAAAAGTCTATAGTTTTTGAGATAAATAACCATTTCAGTACTTGTTTACATCTGTGACCTTGACCTTTGAACTCATGACCTTTATTCATATATCAAAATGACCATTGGGCCATTACCTACAATATTCTAATATACATGCCTATACAAAAAGTTCATAGTTTTGCAGATAATTAACTATTTTGGTAAACTTGTACATCTGTGACCTTGACCTTTGAACCCATGACCTTAAACGTTATATCAAAATGATCGTCATGTCAATACCTACAATTAACCAAAAATCCTACGTCATTATCACCAGAAATGTTTAAAGAAATAGAATTTTTATCAAAGGTCAAAAACTGGGACATGACCTTGATCTTTGACCTTGACATCAATCGGAAGAAAATCGCAAGACAAGATCAACAGTGAAAACTCCATACAATTATCTTCAGTCATTATGAAGTTATAACAATAAATGTCTCATTTTAAAAATTACATAATTTTACGCAAAAAACGCGTAACCTATTTTTCGTCCAATTTTCATGAAAAACACAATTTTAATGTATCTAGGTATCCTGAATCCAAAAATCTAATCAAAATTTGCCTGCACCTTTTGGTTTCAGAGAAGAAGATTTTTTTGTATTTTGGCTATTTATAGTAACGGCAGCCATATTGTTGGGCGTGGTCAAACCCCGAACACAATTTTGAAAGCCTGTTACCCAGGCATAATAATCACCAAGTTTCATCAAATTTGGCTCGGTAGTTTTGGAGGAGAAGATTAAAATGTAAAGTTTACGCACAACGGACGACGGACGGTGATAGATAGCAATAGCTCATCTGAGCCTTTCGGCTCAGGTGAGCTAAAATCAATGCATCAAGTTTTACAAATTTTAAGGTTATAATGACTAATGCCATAAATTTTGGGGTTTGAAAATCTTGCATTGTCTGACCAAGATTTAAAATACATGTTGGAAATGACTGTTCTTTTACCAAGTATTTAGTATTTAGAAATGAAGATCATTAGCAGTTTGGTAGAGACCTTGAAAAAAACCAGATGCCCCTTGTCAAAGCAGGCATGGCACATTAAAGAACCCTCTCTTCACATTGTCCTTAGCACATTGCAAAGGGCAAAATTTCTGCTACTTCACCTTAAGCTGGTGACATCTTGATATAAGTGAAATATTCTTGACTAGGGACGTAAAACCTTGCCCAATCAATCAATTAATCAGTTGATTGATCAATCACAAAGGTGATCAATTAATCATTCGATCAATCAATCATTCAACCAATCAATCAGCTAATCAATCAATCAATCAATAGATTTATTAATTGATCAATCAATTGATCGATCAATCAGACAAACAATTCATCAATCAATCAGTCAATTAAACAAACAATCAGTTACTAAATCAATCCATCCATTGATCATCAATCAGATTTCAATTTTATCTCAATTACTTACCTAATTCATTGAACACAAATGAATCCGTCTGACCTCGTTCCCAGAACTTGTACGTTTCACAACACACCAGAACTGGTACACTGTAGGACTTAGCTATCAGAGCTATCAGTGAAGTTCCTACTCGAGACATGACCCATCCATTATTCAGCATAGCATGTGCTCCCAAGAATACCTTTGTAGCCTGGAAATATTCATCAATGTCATAGATACATGTATAGTAAAACATGAGTAATTGTTGCCAGTCATTTAGTAAAACTTTGGAGTTATAAAAGGGTTCAGGGGTTCAAAAATATGTTTTGTAATGGAAGGTCCAGGACCTTTTGCCTTTATTTTTGGCAGGTCCCACATAAAGTTTTGAAAGTCCAATATCAACATTGAAAGATCCATGTGCAATTATGTAATTATATTGAAAAAGTAGAATTATTCTGGTAACATGGCAGGTTCAGCGGACTTTTACAATTTAAATATTAATGGTCCCAAGGTAAAATCAATAGGTCCCGGACCTCGGACCCAGGGAATTTTGAACCCCTGAGGGTTTGGTGTTAAATCAAGGAAGGCTTGTTAAATAAAAACATAGAAAAAATGTATTTTTGGACTTCAAAATATTGTAGCAATGAGTGAGGTTGCAGAGTAATTGTCGGACATTGTAAAGAGGTTTTACTGTATAACAGGTACAATTAGAGTACCAGTAGAACTTTGTTCGATTAAGCTGTTTGATTTCACTATCATCTAATGCTGTTTGAATACATTGTGGGTCATGATTATATAGATATAATGTTTATCTATGAATTCAAAAAATATCATCTTAGGTCATATCTTTTTGGATTGGTCAGCATTCTTAAATATGAAAGCTAATTCTGCTAAACATCATGTGGAAAAAACCACTGCAGTAGCTCAGTTAGTAGAGTGCTCGCTCCATAAGTGGGAGGCCATGGGTTGGTAGCCCAACAGGGTCTGGCCCAAGACTTCAAAGTGGGTATTGACTGTTTTTTTTTTGCCAAGCACTCTGCATTATGAAATGAAAGTCAAGGTTCATTCGAATAAGGGTGGTAACTTATATACAGTAAAACACGAATATAAAAGTCTGCATTTAAAAAATACAATATTTTCTTGAAGAGCAGAATGACATACAAGTCATTTCATTTTCTGCTTTTGAAAGTTTGAAAAAAGTTATTTTTGGCGTAAAACAGTGACAGACTAAGCAGACGAAAGTTTCAGACTATTTTCAGACAAGGACCTGTAATTAAACACGATACTTTAATTTAGTAAAATTCCGTGAGTCAATAATTCTGAGTTGAGTTTTTTTAATCTTACACATATAGCGAGTTGTTGTGGCTCACTGTAAATATTCATTATAACAATATAACGACGTCGCCTTATAACAAAGCTAAAACAAGAGTCCACAGGGCTTCGTTATAAACGTGTTTTACTGTATATACTTTGTTGATAAGAGTACCTACCTCTTGCATAACATAAGATGCTGCATTCATCAATACATAGGTACACTTTATACCTGCTCTAACCAATCTACGTAACATTTCTCTACCTAAAAATCAAAACGATTACATCTGATTACTAAATTACTTTTTTGCATAAATTATTTATTATGTTGACAAACATATATATATATGAGAAATTGATATAGATAAATAAATATGTACAAATCTAAACAAATTGGTTCGTCTTCATAAATTTGTCTTCTGGAACACAACCTGGTTTTAAAGGCCACCTGTCTTAAGCAGCCACTTTTGTTCAGTCCCATAAGTGACCTCTTAAAACAGGTTTTACTGTATATGTAAATTTACTCATTTTTACCGTGTGTGTACCACTGCAGTAGCTCAGTTGGTAGAGTGCTCGCTTCGTAAGTGGGAGGTCGTGGGTTCAAACCCTGACTGGGTCTGACCCAAGACTTCAAGGTGGGTAGTGACTGTTCTTTTGCCAAGCACTAAGCATTACAAAATGAAAGTCATGGTTCTTTCGAGGTCCCGTGTCATGGTAGGCATTATACTATAAAGAAACATGCTGTATAATGCCATCAGCGCATCACACAGGCAAAATTTTTGCACCTTCATCTATAGCTGGCGACATCTCGATATAAGTGAAATATTCTTGACTGGGACATTAAACACTGTTACTCAACTCAACACCTTTTTACTGTGAGGGAGGGTCTTGGTGACTGAGTGGTCTGAAGTATGTGCTTATGGATCACAACTGTTCACCACTTAGGTCTGAATCCCACTCAGGACAGATCTTAATAAGAGAAAGTGGGTCAGATTGCTTGGAGAAGGTCAGTGGATTTCTTAGAGCACTCTGGTTCCTTTACCATCCTCAAACTTCAGCTCAATCCATGTCCAGAGTGTAAAACTCTTAGATGGCTTATAAGTTATCTTCAAAACTTAAATAAATGAATAAAAAGTGATGGGTATCGTTCGTTATGCTTTTAAGACAGGGTCCATTGGGTCCTTAATGCCAACATGGACCCAAATGTTTTTTTCTTGGGGGACCCATTAATGTTAACCAATTACAAATAACACTTAATATACAGTGGAAAATGTAAACAAAGAACATAAAGATCCATGGGACCTAAGACTTGGACTTTATAGACAGGTGGTCTCTGTGCATAGGTGAAAGTCTGAACCAAAAGGACTTTAAAACAATGGTCCTCTCCAAATAAAGGCGATAAATATAGCAATTTTTTATATTTTTATACCTTTGCCTAAGTTTTAATTGCCAAGTCAGTCTTTCTGTTTGTCTTTCTGTCCACGTCAAACTGTGAATGTTCACATGATTCAATAACTTTCACATCTACTGATGGATTTTTTATTAACATAAGATGATGTGATGCATACCAAATTCAGGTATGTAGGTCAAAGGACAAGGTCAATTCTTGTTTGGAGGCAGGGGTATTTGGCTCTCAAAGAAACAGCTCTAGTTAAATTACCTTCCATCCTTGGTCTGCCATCGACAACTATAACTCTAAACTGTATACCTTGTTTATGTGCATCCAGCAGGACCTTTCTTACCACTGAAGAACTACAAAACACAAATATTGCTATCTATGAATTATTATAAATGTTTGAAACAGGTCACTACAATTTACGTCTAAAAATCTTCAAAAACATTAAGTTATTTAAAGTAAATCATTGAAAACATCATTCTGCTAAAGCATAGGTGTCTATCTGCAAAAATCATGTTTTAATCTTAAAATAATTTTCCCAAAGTTGTTATAATCTTTAAAAGTAATTTTCCCAAAGTTGTTATATCTTTTTGCATAAATTTCAAAGAATTTTTTAACTCAAATTTTCCTGATTTTTAAGGCAAATAGCATCTCTGGAGAAAGAGAAGTTCAATATTCAATGACATCCAATGTTCTCCCATGCTAAATCAACTGAGCTAAAGTTTATCAAAAACTAAAACAAGCAATACTTACCAAGCGAAAACCACAATGACGTCACCATCAATAATTTTCTTTTCTGCTTTTACATGACCAGATATTGCATCAGCGGCTAAAATAATCTTTTCTTGTATATATCCATCAATACACTCATAGAGCTGGGTCTTAGCCTTAAACACAAATATATACAAGTTTACATTATACATTTATTGTATTTTAGAAAATATTACAAATAAGACAGCCCGGAAGTTAAAACAACAGTCTTTCTCCAAACTCATTGGAGGTAAACATTAGAAAGCTGTGGTCGATTTTCCATCGATGATTGGTTGGTTGGTTGGTTGAATGTTGCTTAACGTCGCATCAGCAATTTTTCAGCTATTCGCGACGAGAACTATTCAATTAATCTCTATGGATTAATCTATGAACAATTTTGTGTATGCATGTGAAGTGCTAGTGTGTTGTATGGTCTGCCTTGTACTAGCACGCACTCAGGGCGACTTTACCGTGCTAGCTCACAGAGTCAGTACGCCACAGACAAGCGTACCACTCCCCCAGTCCATTATACTGATACCAGGTTAATCAGTAAAGGCAAATGGTAAGGAAAATTCAGTTTCCCACATGTGGTCCGAGCGGGACTCGAACTCACAGCGGTGAGAGACCCTGGATTTGAAAACTGAGGTCTTATCCATTAGGCCACCGTGTCCTTTTCCATCGATGAAGTCATATCATTGTGATGTTATAGTGTGCTCAACATAAAGCAAATATTACAGGGAAACATGATTGTGTGAGGGAAATATGATATTTGTATCCTTGTCATGTGATTGCACTCATCCATTCAATCTTCAGTATTTATGAATGGGGTATAAGAATATCCCCTATGGTTGCAACTTGTACAAACTATACACCTTCTGGACTGAAGATTATGTCCTTTATCAACCAAAACACTTTGCTTTAGATGGGCTACACAATATTTCTTCTATAGTGGCCAGTCAAACTTGCTGCTTTTGGTCAGTGTAATGTCTTTGTTTCCATAATTATCCAGGATATATTTTACACCCCATAGTTCCATCTTCTTTCATTCTTAATTTTGATTCTCACACAAACATGTTCTCTCTCTCTCTCTCTCTCTCTCTCATTCTCTCTCTCTCTCCTTTTACCTCAGAATCAGATGTATCACTTGGTATGTGGGTTATATTCCATTTTAAATATTTAATTGCATTTCCCATACTGACTGACAGCAATCGACACTGATTTAAGAAGCTGTAAATAAATAAAAAAAACTCTCTATAAATATTAAATATATAAACCAACACACTCTGCAAATTTAAAAGCTTAACCCAGTGTTCAATCTAGAATTGTTCAAGGGGGGGGGGGGGGGGGGGGGAGAGAGACAGACATTTTCAAAAATGTCTATAACACCATAAAATCAATATTTTTGCATTCCTGCAATGTTAAATTTATAAGGCCTACTGAAGCCTCTTACCTGTGGGGCCTTTTGGCTAAGTAAGTGGTCAACGGGCCCAAGGCCCCTTCTAGATTAAACACTGTTAACTTAGGGTAATATATTATGTTAGGAAATTGATCAAAATTTAATATGCTAGTTGTAAAAGGTCAGAATTATTGAACAAATGTTGAAATCAGATTTAGTATCTGGGGGAGAGGGGTTGAATCCAATTACAGGCAGTGTGTGAAAATTTCTCAGAGTTCTCTTCCTGGGGGTTAATGATGATTTTCTCAGGGTGTTCCATTTTGAATTTTCACTAACTAGTTTATTAAGCTTACATAGTTTTGTACAACCAGATTGAGGTCTTCAAGAATATTCAACGTTTACCTGAAAAGGGGGGGGGGGAGCTGTTTAATTTCTATTAGAGGAAGTGTGTGAAAATTTGTCGAGTTCTCTTCCTGAGGGTTAATGATTATTTTCTCATGGTGCTCCATTTTGAATTTTCACTAGCAAGTTTATTAAGCTGACATAGCTATGTACAACCAAATCTAGGTCCTGGAGAATATTAAACATTTACCTGATATATGGTTTAATTTTTGCTTCTAAATCACGTGATAATTCTTTTTGTGGAGGAGTACTATAATCTGCTATCACCTGCAAATATAAAATACAACATTAAGCCATTCACTCTGTACTGGGACTTACCGGTAATTGGGATTACAAATCTCATCATGTGACCAGCGAAAATTGGTAAAGTCAGGTACCAGAATAATTAGCAATAAAAAAATCTGTTAAATGGAATTACCTTTATCTGAATTCAAAAGTATAAGAATTTCAAACCCCTTGACTGGGATGATAGTCCATCACAAGGTTAAACACTGCAACCAAACCCACCCTCACTCCCATCACCCATTCATTTCCTAACCACTTATTAAATAGCAATAGTTATGTGACATGGGAAAAATTTGAAATTAAGTACCTCATATTTACAAAAGTGTTTATAAATTTAATAGTTCCTAGAAGTGAAGAAATGGTATACTGTATATTGCTTTATTTTCACGGTTTGACGATGGCTAGCATATTCACAGTGTCATATTTTTGAGGTCTTATCTGATTAAAGGAAAACTTTGTTAGGAAGATTCATGGGCTGGTATTTTTGCGACTGTTTTATTTTCGCGGGAATACACTGTGCCGCGAATATAGCGAAAATAAAACTACAGCGAAATATAAGCATTATACAGTATTATCTAATTTGGTCCAAATATTCATAAATTTTAACTTTGTCTGAACCAGCAACACCCCCTTTAAAAAAATGCCAAAATCCATCATGACGAGTGGATCAATTATGGCATGTATTTATAGGACAAATGCTAACAACTTCTTAAAAAGTGCCTTAGTTTGAGAACCTAACAGAAATTTTAAATATTACACTACCTCTACCTGGACTTACCCGTTTAAATGTAGCCAACAACGCTAAACATCTGGCATTAGAACCACTAATTATTCCTTCAGCGTATTGTATACCAAGCTTGATTACAGCTGGATGGATACCACTGGATGAGAATCTAAAATTAAATAAATAAGGGATGCCATTTCAAAACAAACCCAACTAACTGTGAAATCATTTATTTTTTGTGATGTCAAATTACATGTATCATGGTTCTAAGCAAAAATAACATTGTAAAGTTTTAATTTTACAGCACTAGACGGTCGTTTTGGAATACAATTCCTTGGAGCAAAATTATGAAACTAAAATTATTATAAAATGTTGAAAAGATACCCAAAGAACCAAAATATATTTTATTCACCTATAGATGGTAACATCTTGATATAAGTGAAATATTCTTGATTGGGACATAACACCCCTTTCAATCAATTAATTCTGAGATATGACTTACGGGAAAGACTGTGTCAGTGAAACTTCTCTTTCGTATTGATGTAGGTGATTAAACAGTCGGACTTTACGTTGTGCTGAGGTTCGTTGTGGTATTTGCTGTTTCACTAATTTTTTGGTTAATTTTTTCTGAGTTGCTTCATCGTCTGCCTTTAGATGATCTGGTACTCGAACTGGCTCTTTCTTGATGGGAGCTGGAATAAACAAGTTATACAGTCAAACCTGTCTATAAAGACCACCCAAGGGAACCAGTAAAAGTGACTTATGGGCATGTGGCCTTAATATACAGGTTAAAAAATCAAGAGCAATTGGGATACAATCTACACCTTTATAAGCAGGTTGTCCTTATATAGAGGTGGGCTTTAAGGCATGTTGGTCTGTAACTGAAATGGGATACCATCTTAAAAGTGCCACCTAAAAACAAACCCATTTTCCCAACTGTGTACATATCAGAATTTGACACCACATCTACTACACCAAAAGATTGTTCCTGTGAAAGTTTTATATCTGATGAATAGTTTTCCAGAAATGTGACAAATGTTGACACAAGAAATGGAGTAAATGTTATGCCCCTCCTGACATTATAAATTAATGTAAAAAACGACAGTTTAAAAAGTAATCTATTTTATCACATTTGGAAAACATACTTTTAAAGACTATATTTTCACACATTTTGGATTTTTTGGTTGTTTTAACTAGGTCAGAATTGATTTATATTGCCATACTTGTGCTAGCACCGCCTGCTTCTTTACTTCCACCTGCAGCGCCTGCTTCAGCTTTAAGTTTTGCTTTTGCTTCCCGCTGCTTCTCCTAATTCATATAAAAAAATAATAAAAAATTAGATAATTTGACACTACAGTTGAAGAATGTGTAAAAAAAAAAAAAAAAAAAAAATCAAAAATAATTATACATTTTTAAAATGCAAGGTTTCAGTTGCAAAAAAGATCATAACATTCTTAAAATACACCAAAATGGAATCAGGCTGTTCTTGGAAGTGGGAAAAGTAAGAAAGCGAGAAGGGGTTACCTTAGAAGAGGTAGTAGATGTCAACCTGTCACCCTTACCTGTAGAGCTCTCCTCTCTGCTTTCAACTCTGCTTTAGTTTTCTGTGGTTTGGCAGGGCCTGCCTGCTCACCTGCTTCCTCTTTCTGTCCTTGGCCTTTTTGTTGACCTTCACCTTGAGATTTCTTTTGGCTTTGTTCAGATGGGGCACCATCTTTTCCCCCTTGTTTCTTATCTTTTTTCTTTTCTTTCTTTTTCCCTCCTTGTTGCTGACCTTCTGACCTTGGGGATTTCTGACCTTTGACCCCTACTTCAGATGATCCACCATCAGGAGCCTCTGTAAGATTTGGTGTGTCTTTTTTCTCTGCCATGGGAATCTGATGTAATAAAAATTGTAACATGAACATGATGAATACATATAACAATCAAACATGTCTATAAAGGCAACAAAAGGGAACCAGTAAAAGTGCCATTTATGGGCAGGTGGCCCTTATATACAGGTTTAAATAACCTGAATAAAGACCAATTGGGACATAATTTTACTGGCCTTTGAAAACAGGCGACTCTTATTTAGAGGTGGCCTATAAGGCAAGATTGACTGTATACCAAAGATGCCAACCTTAGACAATTTTTGCCAGTGATAATATGCAACAGGAGGAAGAAAACACCTGGAAAATTCTGCTTTTTCGCCAAATGTCCTGGTTGAGAATAGAACCAAATCAAGTGTTCTACCACAAGGCTAAAAGAACCGGACAAGAAAGTCTGGCAGTAAATCACTTTATTATATTTACTATACACAACACTCCACGCCAATTATATCAAGACATCACCAGCCATAGCTAAAGAGGCAGAACCCACAACCTCCCACATACAAAGTGAGAACTCAACCGAGATACATTTATGGTGCTGGATAGTAAAGCGAGTCTGGATAACACAGTGCCATACTGGGACATTATTTACTGTGCTCCAGTAATTCAGTGTTTGTGTAATTACAAAGCAGGCATATCAAAAAAGTTAACAATGCAATAACAGGCTGGCCAATTCGACAGATTAATCAGTATTTGACGGATTTATACCACAATAACAGATAAACAGACAGACAGATAAAATGAAAAGGTCAAATTAGACAGATTTTTCCCATTTTTAATAAAAAGTACTAAAAATCCTGACTTTTGTATGGAAATCATTCCAGAATCAAATACTTAAATGATAAAAAAGTATCTAAATGGCAACCTTGCACACTAAAAATGTACCTATCTGGACAAATGAATAAATAAGATTGGTTTGCCTGCAATAACGTTCAGATTTTATAACAGTACAGTGATGTTTATCTGCTTATTTTTGGTCTCCATTTCCAAAATGACCAAATTTAAAACCTAAATGCTCCTCCAAGTATTTATTTTTTCCAATTTAAATGAAAACAGTAACTTGGCACATTTCTACTATGGCATTTCTCCAACATTTTTTTTCTCAAACACTGCATATAAATGACAATTTTCCCCAGGCCCAGTACTATCAGGGATGTGATAACCCTTAGATAACTGTCTAAAACTGTTAAATGTAGATCTATGTTAAATGATGCAAGGTTTTGGCAACTTGAGCAAGGTGCAAAATAAAGAACAACTCAAATGCATTGAAATAATATCTTACCGAAAAATTAATGCGACAAAAATACTTTAAATAACAGTAAACGATTAAAGTTCATGCAACCATAATCTGACAATTAAATATATAACTGTTTTTCAATGTTTATCGGCTGGGTTTTAGCATATGTCCATTATTTTGTTTTCTCCATTGACTGGTTAAGGGAATTCCCCGGGAATATTTCGTCACTTCCGGCTATAGGTTCAACGTACCAAACTAAAACTGTACCATGTTAATCTGAATAATTCTCAGTCAGGCTGGATTTAGGAGATCTACAGGACGATTTTTCATGTCGATTTTTACATTGTCTTTAAGTTTCATTTTATTTATACTCAATAGATTTAAAAACCCTTTGTGGAATCGTTGATCTAATAAAATGATGATTTTATTTGTGTTGAACTTTTTGAATGGTTAAATTTGATTTCAAAAACCACTGTAATAAACAAGTTCATGCGACCGTTTAATCATAGACTCGAATAAGAAGAGATATCCGAAATTTGAACATAAGATGAAATCTATTCAGTGGTTTCAGATGTTGAAGATTTCCATTTGAATCTAAAAGTCTTTAACATAAAGCCGTTTTACAATTCCTTTTTGCTAATTCACTCCGGAAAACGCAGTTTTAGCAACGAACATGTGTTTTAAAAGTCAATTTGGTGTTAAGTCATGTTTTTCTCAGTATGCAAACAAATCACTTAATGCAATTTAAGCTCATATAAATTTAAATAACTTGTATGTCATTTCAAATAATAATCTGCAATACATTGGAATGGTACTTCTAGTAGCATAAACCAATTTAAAAAGTGTAAAAAGTCATTAATAACAGCTCGTTTCAATGTTCTGTCTGCAATACTTGTTAGCATGTTAAGTAGTTACTTTATCAGCTTAGTTGTCATTTTATTTTATTTTTAAAAGAGCTAGACTACATTGGACGCCTTCCAAACCAAATGCCTCAGGAAAATATACAAAATTCGATGGCAGCAACACATCATCAACAAAGCAGTCCTTGAAATGGCAGAAGTGGATAAGATCAGTGATGAAGTAAGGAGGAAGAGATGGAATTGGATTGGCCATTTACTGAGGAAAGGAAAGACAGACGACTGCGTTGTTGCCCTTGGGTGTACTTCTGAGGAAAGAAGGAAAAGAGGTCGCCCTAAAACAACTTTGCGGCGGATGGTAGAAACAGAACGGAACGATGCAGGCTGGAACACTTGGAATGCGGCACGTCAAGTAGCCTTAGACAGACCAACATGGAGGAATGGCGTCAAAGCCTTGTGTGCCTCCTGGCACTGAGAGAATTAAGGTTAAGGAAAGACTACACTTAATGTGAATTTTCCAATGGCCTAGTCCAAATAGAAGCCTCAGACAGATTCACTTATCCTTCTAGAATGAGCCGCAATATACACAGACGTATGGACATTCCAAGGGAACCAGTGAAAGTGGACTTTATGGGCACTGGTGGCATTTATATACAGGTTCAAATAATATGAATAAAGAAACAGTGAGATACAATTTTACTGCCCTTTATACGCAGGTGGCCCTTATATAGAGGTGGCTTTTAAAGAGTACCTGTAACGATTTTTTGATTTTTACATATGTTATTTATGACTTAATGCGAACATTTCATAAAAATCAATGCCGAAATAAGAGATATATCGGCGAATTTCTAATGCACCTTCTGTTAATCCAAATGGTACTCGTATGTTATTTTTTATATCGATAAATAACCGTGATACCACCGTTAACTGCAGATTGTTCGGCCTACTTTTCAATGTGCTTATGGTATATAACTTTCATTTAATTATCTTTTTGTGATGTGTCATGCAGAAGAAGATTATGTAATATGTAATTTGAGGGTAAAAATGCCCTTGTATATACAAACAACTTTGACCTGTCTGCTTGACTTTTAATTTAAACATTTATGATGGACGAGTGCATTTCTGTTTAGGGATCACGCAGATTCATTTTGTCAAACACTAATCATGTACGTTATGTGTACATTATTAATTGAGAATCCTAGCACTACCTATATATTGGGTGGACCCTTCTATATGAATATTCTTACGAAAGGTCAAGCGGGCAGGTCAATGTTGTTGGACTATATGCGTTAATTTATGTTTATTGCCAGTGTCAGTATCACCATTACCGATAATTATCTGTTAATTATAAAAACTCCATGAATACTGAAATGTGGAATAGTGAAACACAAGCACTTGTTTTTATGTTAAAAAATAACACTCTATACTTAAACGGTATAGGGTGTTATTTTTTCATATCAGAAGTCCTTGTGTAGTGAACTTACAGTACAGACCTGTCAAAAGTTAAAAACTGCGCTAACGATAAGGAGACGAATTGAGTTGAGTAATGGTGTTTAACGTCCCAGTCAAGAATATTTTACTTATATCGAGACGCCGCCAGCTATATGCGAAGGTGCAGAAAAGTTGCCTGTGCGTTGCGCTGATGGCATTATACAGCAGGGTTCTTTAACGTGCCAAGCCCGACATGGGCCTCGTTTATTTAAGTTCCCATCCGAAAGAACCGTGACTTTCATTTCGTAATTCCGAGTGCTTGGCGAAAGAGCATTCACTTCCCACTTTCAAGTCTTGGGTCAGACCCGACCGGGGATCGAACCCACGACCTCCCACTTATGGAGCGAGCACTCTATCAACCCTTGTGTAGTGAACTTACAGTACAGACCTGTCGAAAGTTAAACACTGCGCTAACGATAAGAGACGAAGTTCGGCTACAAAGTGGAACATAATTTATATAGCTTGTAGCCAAATACTGTCTAGGGATAGCTAGAGACAACCGCCTAGCTAACTAGGGGTCGAAATGAGATGTGGATTCAAAGAGTAATTCGTTAGGTTAGTGTTTAACTTTCTACAGGCCTGTACTGTAGTTAGAGTTGAGTAATGGTGTTTAACGACTCGGTCAAGAATATTTCACTTATATCGAGACGCCGCCAGCTATAGACGAAGGTGAAGAAATTTTGCCTGTGAGCTGCCCTGGTGGCATTTTAAATACAGCAGGGTTCTTTAAAATCGTTCAACGTATACTGTGACTCGGGATGCCAAGTCAATGTCGAGTGCTCAGGTGCTTGGTGAAAGAGCAATCACTACCCACTCTCGAGTCTTATGTCAGACTCGATCGGGATTTGAACCCACGACCTCCCACCTACGCTCATCTTGACTGTTCAAAGTCACTTGTTTTATTGAATATAGTGACTATTTAAAAATCTTTTGTATCCTTTTTTATGAATTACTTTTTAAAAACGGAATGGACAACTCTTAGTAACTAAACTAAGCATACTTGAAAATGATATATATACATGTATATATAAAGCAAGCCGGATGAAACCAAAACAGGACTCGGTTCATGCAAGTAAGATACCCATTGAATTGTAATATTGAAGTCTATAAAATATTTTGTGATCTTGCTTTCTTCGAAACAGACAGTAGCTATTTAAAAAAAAAAAAATAAGAATGTAGTCTCATAAGTTTCAGTGTAAGTTTGGTCAAAATCATTTTCCTATCTCTAGTGTTCTGGAAATTAGTGTAAAAATGCGAAATAAAAAGTTCATTATAGCAGCGACATTTAATACACCAGCGACATTTAATGCATTATTGAATGTCGCTGAATACATGTAATAGTGTAAATTGCTAAGTGCCAAATCAAATTTCTCTACACAAGTGACTTTTTTCACATTTGCCCACCATATGACAGTCACGTGATTTCCTATAAATAAAACCACGACGGTCACGGACAGTCAGGATCGATGGTGCGTGAATCTTGTAATAACTGCAACAACCTATATATCAGTACGGTACAACAGATGTCATCTATACATAGAAATATAGATTTTACAATTTGTTAAGAGTAACATCCGAGCAAAGAAGCCGGTTTATCTGTTAATTTCGAATTTGCATAGAAGCAAAATGGAAGCAAAGAAGAGCACGGAGGTTTGTTTTTGTTATTTATTTTGGGGATAAGTTGGTTATGTTGACAAAATTAAATTTAGTGTACTAGCCTGGCCTGAAGGTATTGAACTTTATTTATAATCTGCAGTGACAATGTACTAGTGTATATATAAACTGTTATATACACTATAGGATCAATAGAATCTAGTACTTTAGTACTTGAGTAGGCCATAGGCAGACAACTTTGACCTGTCCGCTTGACCTTTGATTTAAACAGTTATCACGGATCAAGTACATCCATGTATAGGGGGTACAGGTATTTATTTTTTCTACATAATGCGAACACTAATCATGTACCTTGAGTTCATATTATAAACAATGAATCCTACTACTACCCATTTATTGGATGGATGCTCTATCTGACTATTCCTAATGAAAGGTCAAAGGGACAGGTCAATGTTGTTTACCTAGTTGTTTATAGCGACTACTGTATATCCACAAATGGAGTGCACATGGAAAATACGTACCGAGTAAAGTCATACTTTCCAACAAACTCACAAAATATTGTCAAAACTTGATACAAAATCTACTGACCTAATAGAACAAAATATTTTTTCATTCATCCAAAAGTGAATTTTACTTGAAAAAGTAATTTTTAACTTTTAACAAATCAACAAATATTTAACTACCCCAGGTATGTCAAAATTATCTCTCTTACTCAGAACAATTTTAAATTTGATGTTATAATTGGAATATTCATGATGATCACACCTGGAAAAAACCCAAACAACAATGACCCTAAATACCCAGATGTAACTTTGCATGAGGCCCAATTGACGAATCGCCGGCCACGCCCACAATGTTCCGCCAAAGGCTCCGCAAGCTAGAATTACACACAAAAAGAATGAAATCTTGACCTGAATCGTGCCATTTAATGACGTCACTAACACAAATACGTCATTAGTTGCCGTGACGCTGCTTTGGTACGGTGATGGTGGCCAGTGTCAGAACATAATAGACATGACCGGCGATACGCCAATTGGGACACCTGAGCCAATACAGAGCATGCATGAGAGCATGCTTATGTATGCAGCTACTTGTAACTTACCTTAATTAACACTGTTGTAAGACAACCAGTATGTCTTCTAATGAAAGGTGCTTCATTCTTTTTGTTTTTTTACTCATAAATATTGTAACAGGAAAGAGGAAAAGTGCAGGATCGGACCAGGATCAAACCTGGGACTTCCTACACTATAGGCAAGTGCTCTACCAATTGAGCTACCCAGACTTATTCATTCCTCACATTATTTTTTAGTTTCCCATTTTCACACATGTATAGAAAATCTCACCCAATTTACCTTTGTATGGACTGCAATTGCCAGTCCATCTCTTCTAAGGACCACCAAACTATAGCATGCAGGGTTGGACAGAGGATTTTGTGCATTATTTTTCAAATATCAAATAAAAATTAAATTTTCAATGATTACTTTACTGATCAGTTCGTCATAGCAAACATAAGCATGACTACATTGACCTTGATGAAGACACAAACAATTTATTTTCAATCCACATAAGTTTGTGTCACTGTGATTTATAGATTTGTTGGACATTATTACCCCCCCCCCCCTCATGACTACTCTATGGTAAGATTGTTGTGGTTGTTGTTGAATGTTGCTTAGCATTTGCATCTGCAAATTTTCAGCTATATGGGGACGAGAACTTCTTTATTAATCTCTATGGATTAATTTATGAACAAGTTTGTGTATGCATGTGAAGTGCAAGTGTGTTTTATGGTCTGCCTTGAACCAGCATGCACTTAGGGCAACTGAGGTGCTAGCCCACCTAGTCAGTATGCCGCAAACAAGCCTACCACTTCCCCAGTCACATTATTTACTGACACTGGGTTAACCAGTAAAGGCCACTGCAAGGAAATTCACTTTCCCACATGTGGTCTGAGCAGGACTCGAATTCACAGTGGTGAGAGACCCTGGATTTGTAGACTGAAGGCCATGACAACCATCTATGTTTAGAGGCAAGAATATATACTGAGTATTTAAAAAAAAGTGAATTGTGATATATGGTAGAATTACGGTATTGCAACCTGTATTGACAACTTCAGGGGTTCAAAATTATGCCAGGACCTTTTGCCTTTGTTTTTGGCAGGTCTCACATAAATACATTGTATTTGAAAATCCAATATCAACATTGAAAGATCTATGTGCAGTTATGTTATCATTTAGAAAAAACAATATTATCCTGTTCATTGGACTTTTATTGTTTAATTATCAAGGGCCTAAATGTAAAATCAATAGGTACTAGATGTCAGACCCAGGGAATTTTGAACCCCTTTTACTGATTGTACTGATATGTCTTTATCAGAAATATGTTTTAATATAATTGTACTCTTATGGGCAATTTTAAGCCTTAAAGTGGTTTGTTGAGTTTCTTGAATACACACTTGGGCTCCATTTTAGTTTACAGCAGAAGTACTTAGCAACAACCATGCAAATTTATTTTTGTAAGATACTTTTACTCCTATACTTTCAAGACAAGTTGGTTCTTCTGTAACAATAGGCATTCCCTATTGCTACACTACAGACCTGTCGAAAGTTTAACACTGAGCTAAGGAAATTGAGTCAAAGCTCGGATGCAGAGTGTCCAAGATATAGATAACTTGTGATTGAAAAGTTGCTGAAAAAGATACATACTACTAATAGCTGTCAAGATATTTGGAACCAGGGGCCAATCTGAGCTGTGCAGATTCTACACTAATTTGATAACTTATTAATGGTAAACTTTGGACAGGCCTGTACATAAATTATTCTTAAGGTACAGAATTACAATTACATTATATATATATATATATATATATATATATATATATATATATATCCATATGAGATATAGCATGTAAGTATGTATTTTTAAATTATTTTTTTTAAAGGTCACCGGTCACCAAAAACCGAATTTTTTTTAGTTTTATTTTCCGAAAGATTACATCATTAAAAGTCGATTTAGCCACAAATTACATTTTTTAATCATTTCTGCCCTTTTCTACAGTGTAAATTAAAGTCCTGAAACTGTTGAAAAACTGTGTTATCTCCCTTTGGTAGTAAAAGGGCACAAAACCGGAAGTGACGCAGAAGGTGTTATCCCAGCTATTTAGTAAGTGAAGGTTGTATAGTGAACTGTGTTTATTACCCAGATTTATCGGAAATAACTTCTAGTGTTTTTATATATTTATTTTATATATATTAGCATTGGGTATTTCAGTTTCCTTCAGCAGACAAAAAATAAATAAAAAATAAACATAATAATAAGAAATAAATAAAGAAAAAAACTATATTTGTGTTTGCTCTAAGTATGATATACTATTTACTTATACTTTTACAAAACATAATTTTATATTTCTTTTAAAATTTATTTATTTATTTATTTATTTATTTATTTATTTATTTATTTATTTATTTATTTATTTATCACAACAAATAATTAAGGAACCCAAATTTCCGTTTTTTATTTAAAGTATTGTTCACATTAATTTTCATTAATATTTAATATCATTTTAATTATCTTTACATATCTATTTGAGTTATTTATTTATTTATTTATTTAATAATTTATATCTATTTATCACAACAAATAATAAAAAGACCCAAATTTCCGTTTTTTATTTAAAATATTGTTCACATTAATTTTTATTAATATTTAATATCATTTTAATTATCTTTACATATCTCTGATTAATTTATTTATTTATTTATTTATTTATTTATTTATTTATTTATTTATTTATTTATTTATTCATTTATTTATTTATTTATTTATTTATTTTTATCTATTTATCATAAGGAATAATAAAAAGAACCCAAATTTTTGTTTTTTATTTTAAAAAAATCTTTTCTTCTCTTTATTACAGCTATATGATGACCTCAAATTGATTTTAATTCGTATTTGTTTTAGAAATTGTCCCATTTTTAATTCCTTTTTAGATAAAAATCAAAGACTTTTTATTATTATTATTTACCCATGTAATAAATAAAAAAAATACGTTTTCGGGTAGAATCTGGGTCCAAGACCTGCAGTCTTTTGTACAACGAAAATATCAAAATAAACGTTTAAAAAATAATTTTTTGTCTCTCAAAAAAAATATTTCACCCCAGTATTATTAAATATGAAAAATAATTTCAATTCAATAGCTTCCTATTCCTTATTTGCAGTAAGTTTAATCATCATCATCATCATTGTTTCCATGTTAAAATAAAAAAATAATTCATGTAATAACTTTATTACGCTTAATTTTAATGAACGTCATCAAAATGTGATACCAGTGGGATTACGCTCGACTAACTAAGGACTCAAAACTCAAGTGAAACTTTCTTTCATTTATTCACAATAAATTAATATCGTTCAAAGTGTGATTTACACCCCCTCACATAACAGTAGTTAAAGAGATTATCAATATGCTACATTGGGAAACATCCTGTTTAGAAGTAGACATCTACCACCTGTAATTAACAGAGTTTACCTTACAATATGCAACATTAATTGACACGTGCGTATATCTTTATGATATACCCTGTAAATGTTATTTGTCATTTTTGATGGATTCTGAAAATCGAATAAATTAAAGTTAAATTAGATTAGTTAATTTGAACAAGACATACGTCTCTGTTTGAACGTGTGAATTGGTGAACTGATTGAATAACGGAATTAAATTAATTTTAAAAGTTACAATTGTTTAAAATCTATTATTTGACTGCATTCATTCATAATAATTTTAATTGTCTTTAATGATTATGCCGCTCTTAATTTCCCTGACTTATCTCGTAATGTTTAATCTGAATACAGTTAAAACAATTAAAAAGCTGCATGAAGGACTTGTGTAAATCTGGCTTTAATTTGTTCTGAATTTTGTGGAAAAAACATGTTCATCGGTCATTGTGATTTTATTTTATCCAAACTTCACAAAATATATCATTTTGACTTAAAATCAAACTTTAAAAGCCGTCAAAACACCACACAAACCCACGTGTAATATATGGATACATATATAGGTTATATGTCTTTCCTCAGCAGCTTAACACCATGTACGTCATCAATTAGGTCGCCGGAAAGTTACGAGCGGTGTCGGAAACTACCGAGTATTAGCACTTTGTTTAGGTAAGGTTTTAGTGTATTACAGGTAAATGTAAGGCGTAGGAAACCGTCAGACACATCAATATTGACTATTCTACCCATAGGAATGCAAAATACAAAATTGATAAATTTGGTGACCGGTGACCTTTAAAAACCACATGTTGACCCAGTAAGTTCTTCACCTTTTTTAAAAGTGTTTATTCTTTATATAATAACTGATGTGAGATTAAATGTTGTATATCATTTTCAAAAACGAGTTCTTATTACTTAAACTTTGTAATACCATCACATGTTATATGTCACATCCATATATATATTTTTAAAATCTTAAGTTTTTTGCAGTGCATACAGTCCAGACTTTTTAAAAGTTTAACGCTAAGATAACAAAATAGATTCCAAGCTTGACTGCTTAGTGGCAGTTACTCATATAGCTAGTCATACCACGGCTGTAGCTCAGTTGGTAGATTACTTGCTCTGTAAGTGTGAGGTCGTTGGTTTTAGTCCTGACCAGCTGGTCTGACCTAAGACTTGAAAGTGGGTAGTGACTGTCTTTCACCAAACACTCAGCATTACGAAATGATAGTCATGGTTCTCTCGGATAGGAACTTAAAATAAACGAGGTCCAGTGTCACGGTGGGTGTGGCACGATAAGACCCCAGCTGTATAATGCCATCAGCGCAACGCACAGGCAAAATTACTGCACCTTCGTCTATACCTGTAAGTAATTGTCTACTCCCTGTGTTGTTGTTAAAATGTTTAGTACCTAATAAGTAAGGGATATAGCATTGTTTATGAGCCGTTAGGCTCGTAAACAATGCGATATCAAACTTGTTGCACGTCTAGGAAAATACAATAGTTAATCGGATTACGTTGATTGTGTCCTGCGACACTGACTGAAACCGATCCAAAATCACAACCAACCTACTAAATAGCGAATACTTCTCAGTTTCTGTTGTTGTTCTATTATTTTATTTATTATTTTTTTTCGCGAAAACATTGCTTGCATTTTTTCCAAACATATTTCAACTCTCTTAGCTAAATATGTGTATTTTTCATTTTGTTGTATTGTTTGCTGATTTTTAGAAGAGTTTTCAAAAACATGCAAACAAAAAAAACATTAAAGACATATTTATTTGAAAAGTTATTCTCTCATCGACAGCTCGGTAGTGTAGTGGTAACACTGTCGCTTACCGAGTAAGAGTATTTGGGTTCGAATCCCATTGCGGACGTTTCTTTTTTCTTTAATAATTGAAGGGGGGGGGGGGGGGGGGGGGAAATAACTATTTGCTAAATTAATACAAGTGACACACATTCAGAGTTAGGTGGACTTTCAGTATTGATTACAAAACAAAAGAAAAATTGCCGTGCAATATCAGAAATATCACAGCGTCTAGAAAAGGCGTTAATCCTGCATGGTATCGTGCAACAATGATGTTTACTTAGTAACTATAATTGTTGTGACACCTGGATGTTTTATTTACCTTTAAATTGACCAACCAAGTCATATAATTGACCTGCACTTGAGAATACAAAATTAGGTATACACACAATTAAAATCATCATCATTATTAAAAAGTAAAATAAGTTGGTCTTAATTATAGAGATAGTGAAGTTAGCAGGCTTTACTGTACAGACAGTTGATTTTTATATAAGCAGATCCAGAGGCGGATCCAGAATTTTAGAAAGGGGGGGGGGCGTATAATGTGAGAGCCGAATGCTTAATCCTTCTAGGGGGGTCCGGGGGCATGTTCCCCTGAAAAATTTTGAAAAAATGGCACAAAAATCCTGCATTCTGGTGCAATCTGAGCAGTTTGTTATAACAATATGCATTTCGGGGCAGGTATCGAAAAATCAAAATGAACAATATGTATTAAAAGCGGCATAAAGGGAGGGCGTACGCCCCCTACGCCCCCCTCTGAATCCGCCAATGCAGATCTACAATTGTTTGTTGTATATATATGATATATGTGTGCAACAGGAGTGAGGAAATTGCATGAAAAAATCACTTCCTTACTGAGTGTCCCAGCTGAGGATGGAGTCTGGCCCTTCTGGAGGAAAAGCCAACTCTTAGTTTTACTGCAAGGGCTGAAAGATCTGGACCAGAAAGTCTGGCAGTAAATCACTCTAGATCGAGTATTTCACTAAATACATTGTACAACACTACAACAAGGTCACCAATCAAATTTATTTGTTTGTCCACATCGGTACATTTTTGCCATTTAAGTACTTTTTTATCATTAAGTGTTTGATTTTGGTACAATTTCCATACAAAAAGTCAGAATTTTTAGTACTTTTAATAAAAATATCCAATCAAAATGAGAAAAATCTGTCTTATTTTATCTTTTTATTTTATCCATCTGTTTACCCAGTTTTTGGTACAAATCTATCAAAACCGGATAAATCTGTCGAATTGGTCAGCCTGCTACAATACCACAACTACCCGGTAGCTCCATCACCACTACATTCCTGTAATAAAAGGTCAAGCAGACAGGTCAATGTTGTTTCACTTTGTACATATATATGTGTCTGGGTGTACTAGACAATTAAGGTGATTTGGTACCTACTGGTATTTACTTACCTACTTACTTACATTTGGTTACCTGGATTTTAAACCACAGGAAGAATTTAGGTAATTATGTCACCACATGACCCAATAATCAGCAGTGACCTTTGGAATCCTTTATGAAGTAATCTTCCTTTTTTAACAAAATTTATGCCAGCAGCTGATTTTTCTCACATTGAAAAAAATCCAGACAAACGAATAAACAAATAACTATGGAAATAAATAAATAAATAAATAAATAAGGGGTAAATAATAAAATAAATACATAAGGGGTAAATAATAAAATAAATATATATAAATAAAATAATGAATAAAATAATAAATGAATAAATAAATAAAATAATGAATAAATAAATAAAATAATGAATAAAATAATAAAAAATAATAAATAAATAAATAAAAGACAAAACAAAACAACTTAGCATAAATTAAATAAAAAATATTTTAGGAGAATGAAGGGAGGCAGGGGTTAAAAATGATGTTTTGTAATGGAAGGTCCAGGACCATTTTGATTTATTTTGGGCAGGTCCCACATTTACATTAAGTTTCATCATTAAAAGGGTCCATGTGAAGTTATGTTATTGTATAGAAATGGACAGGATTATCCTGGTAAAAAATCACAGGTCCATCAGACTGTTATTTTACAGTTTTAATGTCTATAGGGTCCCTATGTAAAATCAAGAGGTCCCAAACCCTGGACCTAGGGATTTTTAACCCCTACCTGAGAGGGATTTAATCTTAAAATCATACTGGATTAGGATAGAGATAAAGGATAGATCATTACAATTGGTTTTACGACCTTTGACCCCCTGTATTTTAAACATATTTTAAACAGATGGTCCCAATGTGAGATAATCAAGAACTCAGCCAGGTGAACTCTTAATAACAACTTCCTAAAGTGTAACACCTTATTTCCTCTGTGATTATTCAACCACACATAAAAATCAATAGTTAAAAGTTATGATGATCATGATCATCAGATGAGTTTCTTTGTCTCGTTTTTATTAGGTCGTATTTATATGAAAATTTTATTTATAGTTTAAGTCTTTGTTACGGAAGGTTGTCACATGTCCACATTTAGTGTGAAACATTTTTATAAACAAAAGGTAAGACATTAGATGTAAATAATTTTAATTACTGAAATTCAGTACAATATTTAATTTCAATAATTTGATCAGTAATCCCCTATGGAACATTAGTTGATAAATTATTGGGTTTGTTTATGCTGTATCTTTGTCACATGTCCAATTATTTGGGTGAAACATTTTTTTATGAACGAGAGGTACCATAATTAAGACATTACATGTTAATAATTATATATGATAATTTAAAATCGGGAAAAACTGCAATTCATTATTTAATTTCAATAATTTGATAAATAATTCCATAAATAATATTGGATGATAGATTATTACAGGTCATTATTTAGAGTTTCAAGTCTTTGTTATTTGTTATGGAAGATTGTCACATGTTTACATTTTGCGTTTAACATTTTTATAAACAAAAGGTGAAGCACTAGACATTTTAATTCTAAATTGAGTCAATTCTTCTTTAATTTCAATAATTTGATAAATAATCTCTTATTTATCCTCAAAATAATTATTATAGGTTGTTATATATAGTTTTAATTCTTTTGGTTGTCACATGTCCACATTTTTTGTGGAATTTTTTTATAAACAGGAGATAAGACCTTAGACCTTAAAACGTTAATTTAAAATTGAATAAAAAACTTATTTTAGTATTTAATTTCTTTTCAATAATTTGATAAATAATCCCCTAAGTAATCTCCAAAAACATTATTATACGGTAAGTTGTTATTTATTTTAAGTTTTAAGTCTTTGTCACTAATGTTCACATTTTGCGCAGAATATTTTTTATGAAGAGGTAAGATCGTTTTCGTTCATAATAATAATAATAACAAAAACTAATAATGAAAAAATAAAAATGAAAAAGCAGTTATCTTAATTTAGTGTTTAATTTCAGTAATTTGATAAATAATTCTCAAAACAATATTATTAGGTTGGTCTCTATGTTATGGGAGGTTGTCACATGTCCACATTTTGTATGGAACATTTTTTATGAACATAAAAAGTTAATGTGATGTGTTAATGATTTTAATTTAAAGTAGAGAGAAATGAGTTACCGTAATTACCATAATTGGGTATTTAATTTCAATAATTTGATAAATAATTCCCTAAATGACATTAGTTGACAAATTATTGAGTTGTTAATAGTTATAGTTTGAAGTATTTGTTACATGTTTAAATTTTGTGTCGAATATTTTTTATGAACAAGAGACACGAATCGTTTTATGATTTAAAATTGAGAAAAACTATTAAATTACCATAATACAATATCTAATTTCAATGATTTGATAAATAATCCCCTAATTAACATTAGTTGATAAATTATTTGGTTTGTTAAAGTTATTAACTTATAGCTTTTTGTAGTCTTTCAGACTTTGTTTTATTTTTACATTTTTTGTGAAATATTTTTTTATGAAATAGTAGTATATAAGACTGTTTTAAATCGATCATAATTGAGAAAAAAAATAACCATAATTTATTATTATTATTTAACCATTCAGTAATTTGATTGATGACAATTTATCGATTAATATATTGAAGCTGTCAGACATATGATTGAAGCAACTGTTTTCTAAAATACTAGTATAAATATTACTGCATGCAAGTATTCAAAATGGAAAAGGCATTAGAATTTAATGGATTTATCATAGATAACTTGATAAAAAACAATGGAAATGATATCATGAACTGGTTTTTTTAATCCCAATTGTTTACCAGGACATTTTATACTCAAGAGTAATGAATTGAGTAATGGTGTTTAATGTTTCAGTCAAGAATATTTCACTTATATCAAGATGTTGCCAGTTATAGGTGGAGGTGACGGTAGAAAGGTTTGTCTGTGAGTTGTGCTGATGGCAATCCACAGGGTTCTTTATTGTGTCAGGCCTACCACAGCAATAAAGAGCAGGGTTCTTTATCCTGTCACTCCTACTGTGAAACTGATTCTCATAAATCTTGTTTAAGTTCCCATCCAATGCCAAATGCTTGGTGAAAGAAAGTCACTACCCACTCTCAAGTCTTGGGTCAGACCTGGTCAGGGTTCCAACCCATGACCTCCCACTTACAAAGCGAGTATTCTATCTGAGCTACGGCAGAAGTGTCATACTCCAGGTGTTTTTGTCTAATTCAAACCCACGACGTCCCACTCACAAAGCCAGTATACTAACAACTGAGCTACGGCAGTGGTCTCGTACTCCAGATATGTTTGTCTGGTTCAAACCCACGACCTCCCACTTTAAAAACGAGTATTCTACCAACTGAACTACGGCAGTGGTACCATACTCCAGATGTTTTTGTCTGGTTCATTCATTCTAGAGTGTCTAGACAGATTTTATGATATTTCAATGGATCATTTTCACAGATCATATTTCTTCTATTTATGAATTTAGATCTAACATTTCACAGTCAGTGAAATAAACGATATATGATTCATAGGAGTGGTGAGTGGTGTGTAGTAAATGGAGTTTTGTGCCCCAGTCAAGATTTTTTCATTTATATTGAGGCCATCAGTTCAGGGTTGGTGGAGGAAAATGAAATGCCCAGAAAAACCACCAGTCTTTGTCAAAACAAACTGTCAAACAGCTTGATCTTTCCAAAGTGGGATTCAAACTTATGCAGTGAGAGGTGCTGTGATCTATAATCAGGCATGTTTTAAATCACCCAGCCACTGATGACCCCACAAAAAAGGAAGAAAAGATGACTCAGAATATAGATAATAAATTATTATAGAAATGACATTATTTTGATTGAATTAATTATGGAAAAATGGAAGAGTTTATTTATGGAAAAATTGAAAAATTTGACATTTTGCACAATGCACATTGATAAAAGACATTGGTGTGTCTTGCCAGATGTTTAGCAGCATTCTTGATTTGAAGTGTATTAGAATGTCAGGGAAAAAGAAAAGAGTTTCCATTTGTACCCAACTCCACTCAAATTTTACAGTCAAACCTGCCTTAAAGGCCACCTTTATAAGGGCCACCTGCTTATAACAACCAGTAGATTGTATCCCGATTGTTCATTATATATATTATTTGAACCTGTATATAAAGGCCACCTGCCCATAAAAACCACTTTTACTGGTTCCCTTGGATGGCCTTTATAGACAGGTTTGACTGTAATTTCGACTAAAAAGGTTTTCAAAAATTTTACACAGAATTTGATAGGTAGGGGTACAAAAGGAACTCTTACCAGGAAAAATGGAATTCTGTTCGGGAAATGTCGGGGTATTTCGAACAAAGTCGAGTGTTGGAGCCTTTTAGGGTATGGAATATTGACTTATAGTTTGCTTCAGTATCATATATTCAAAAACTGAATAATTTAGTACAAATATATGATAAATATATATATAAGACATTTATCTGAACTTTTACACACTTACATGTATAATATATATAAGTATATGATTCACACAGATTTATTGATTGCTATGGTTACAAAACAATTTATATAAGCTAGATTTGGTGGCTCACTAGTTGGAAAAATACAGGCAAAATTTTTTCATATATAGGAGCATAATTTTTCAACTTACAAAACAAAAAAGCATGCATCCTCATCTTCAAGGTTTGAATTAGATTTATTTTTCAAGAGGAATATTCTAAAATGTAGGTATATGTATAAGCCTTAGGGACGCAAATTACCTCCTCAGGTAAATCTTTTTTTTAAATTACTTTTTTTTGTGTAAAATTTTAATTTTCATAAATATATGTTTATAAATATTTTAACTATCATATTATTAGGTTACTCCTTGTGACCCTTAACCACTGCAGTAGCTGAGTTGGTAGAGTGCTTGCTCCATATGTGGGAGGTCATTGGTAGTGAAGAACCAAGCACTCGGCCCATACGGAAAGAAGTTCTTTATAGTGCCACACCTACCGTGACATGGGACCTCACTTATTTTAAGTTCCCATCCGAAAGAATCATGACTTTCATTTCATAATGCTGAATGGTTGGCTAAAGAACAGTCACTAATATCAAGTCTTGGGTCGGGCCCATTCAGGATTCAAATCCACGACCTCCTACTTATGAAGCGAGTACTCTACCAACAGCTATCGTAGTGGTATTTCTAGGGCGAGAGTGGAGTGAAGTATTGGCATTTCACACCCCTGTCATGATTCTTTCACTTATATCAAAGTTCTTTGGGATAGTGGAGGAATACAGAGTGCCTGGAGAAAACCTTCAACTGTGGCTAGTGAACTTACAAACTTTCTTATATTAATTAGGATCTACCAGTAGTAGTACATCCCACCTCACCACACCCCACCCCAACATTTGTGCAGTGTTGGTACAATTTATTAACTAGTTCTATCATTACAGACTGTTATTCTCTGCAAAATTAAATGATTGAAAACATTCTATACTAAAGTGTAGTGTTTTTTCACCTTAAATAGTCCTTTTATCTTGAAAAAATATTTTCCAAAAATCTCAAAAAATTCTAAGAAAATTGATCACTTACATTTAGATCATTAGGGCTTACATATCACTTTTAAACAATGCAAAAATGTCAATATTTCAATTCTATGAATTCATGAATAAAATGTGATAAGAGGATTAAGATATAAACCTATCGCAAAGTTGCATTTTGATGTATGACAGTGTATAGAAAGACTGAAAGGCTATAGGCCTACTGTCCATGCATACTACCTGTACCGGTATCTGTAAGAATAATATGACACCTGATCATAAAAAACAAACTGACTTTTTCAGATAAGGTTATTCAACTGTTTAAATAAGAAAAAACAGATCCTGAGGGTGTCCCAATCACAATATGAAATATTTATGGCATTGTTTTGGCTTATTATGTGATTAATCTGTTAAAAGAGGACAATAGATACAGCCAGAAGGGGTTCCTGGTTCATGATCGCAATGATCAGTTTATAATGATAATATACCTGTCATTTTAGGCAGTTTGCACATAGATGTTAAAAAGTGTGTTAAGCAAGGAGATTCACTGAAATCTTTATCATTATCGGCAGTTTATAGGCAATTGAAAATATTTTCTTTTTAATTTTTGGATTTATGAAGCAGATAATTTGAGGAAACTAAGCAAGGGAAATCATTGCAACATTATATTCAGACGTTATGCAAATTTTAGAGATATTGGAAATGTGTTAAGCAAGGAGATACATTGAAACTTTCATTATTATTCATTATCAGCAGTTTATAGGTACCGGTAGTTGAAAATTTAAAAAATATATTTTTTTAGTGATTGGATTTATTGGTATTCATTATCAGTATTGTTTTTGATAATCTCTCAGGAATTGGCCAAATTTGCTAAAATTTGTTGGATTAATAAGATGGAGTTAGGTAAATTGAGCAAGGTGTATCATTGAAACATTCAATATTATTCTATGTATTAACTATCAGCAGTATTGAAGTAGTGAATTTAAAAAAATATTCCGATTTTGGAATTTTAGCTTACCTGTATTACCATTTTTTATAGTGTGAGGTTTATTGTGATTTCCCAGAAAGACTCTGCGCATGATTAATGAAATTATATTCTTATGCTTTTGAGATTTTCTTTGAAAATTAGGCGATTTTCACTTTTATGATTTTCTGTGAAAATTTGGTGATTTTCATTGTCACGACCAGAGTGATTAGTACAGTAGTATATTTTTGATTTTATACAAAGCACTACAACACAGTACATTTCTGTATTAGATAATTTCCTAATTTGAATAAGAATCTTGAGAGACATTGTAATCTGAAGTTAAATTGTAATTATTATTAGGGAAAATTTTTATCTGTGATAAGATTTGAATGTCACCAAATTTGTCTGTAAAATTCGCGTCTTGCAATTATTTAGGATTTCAAAGAAGTTGGATTTACAAAGAAGTTTAATATAACAGTTCTAGCGGTATGTAAGCAGATTTTACAGACCCAATCATGGCCGATACAGAAGCCTGGATATACATTGTAGGTACCATTCTATTATAAACCAGGGTTCTCGCTGGGACATTTTTGGGGCAGACATTTGTCCCCATTCCCAATGGCAAAATGGGTTGTTTTTCCAAATTTCGAACAGAAATTTTCCCAAAATATCCCATAAATAATTTTTACAATTAAAAAGTTTCCAAAATTGGGTGAAACTCCATGTATTTTCCCAATTCCAAGGGCCCGGGCCCAATCCCAAAGAAGGGAAAGATACCCTGTAAACTATAACTATGACAGAATTTTTTACCTTGAAGTTTGCATGCAGTGTGCTCAGGGCAATGTGCAGAGGGAGGTCTTTAAACATGCCACGCCTACCACATGTGCCATGACACAGGGCATCAATTTTTAAGGCCTTTTCCAAAGGACTACATGACTTTCATTTTTAAATGCCAAGTGCTTGGTAAAAGAACAGTCACGAGCTATTTTCAAGTCTTGGTCAGGCCCGACCAGGGTTACCAAAGCCCATAACCTCCCACATACCAAGCGAGCACTCTAACAACTGAGCTACTGTAGTGGTCAAATTTGGACATTTGATTTAAAAACCTAATGATAGAACAAAAGATTTGCAGGCTGACCAATCAATTCTATTAATTTATCCGGAATTGTACACATTTTTAACGCGCGATATTATAATACACCTGTTTTTGCAGTACATATCCCTGAAAAACTGACAAATCCTTCGAATTGGTCAGCCTGGATTTGCATGAAGAGTTTTAAAGTTAAACTACATATACAGTAATAATTAAGGGTCACTGTTCTCTTGTATCAGTTAATTGGTATTTTATATTTTAGCCCCAAGTTAGTTATTTTCACAGTGTTATAATGACATATATTTTTTGACAGTTTATTGACCTCACCTCATCCAGGTTACACACTTCCCCTCTGTCTCTCACTCTCTCTCTCTCTCTCTCTAACCTTTCTCTCTCTTTCTCTATGTGACCTTACCACCCCATTCTCTCTCTCTTTCTGACCTTACCAGCCCTCTCTCTCTCACTCTGACCTTACCAGCCACCCGTCTCTCTCTCTCTTTGACAGCATTAGGACATCATGTACTGTAGCTTATAGCAGAAACACAAAGAACTAATAATGACTGAAATGGAATGCCATTGAAAAAGTCTTCCCCTCTCCAGAATAAACCTCAACCAGAAAATCCCGAGTCACATACATGATCATAATACAGACAGCCAATATCCATACTGGAACATCTACTCCACTTGTTCCTATGAAATGTAATAAAAATCAAATAGTTTTCAAGAAAAGTGGTGGACAAAGTTTTGGAGGAAGAAATAGAGTACCGGGTATATACAATATGTCTCACCCCCACTTCATTTTGAGGACATAAAAATTGTCAAGTTTCAGTCTTGTATAATTGAACCTGTACTGTGGCCAAGTAGACATAGCAGTATCACTAAGAAATTGGAAGCACTGCTTCTATGTTGAGTTGTGTGAGTAATGGTGTTTAACGTCCCAGTCAAGAATATTTCACTTATATCGAGACGTCGCCAGCTTTAGGCAAAGGTGCAGAAACTTTGCCTGTGCGTTGCACCGATGGCATTATGCAACAGGGTTCTTTATTGTGCCAAGCCCATTATGACATTGGACCTTGTTTATTTTAAGTTCCCATCCAAAAGAACTGTGACTTTCATTTTGTAATGCCGAGTGCTTGGCAAAAGAACAGTCACTACCCACTTTCAAGTCTTGGGTCAGACTGGTCGGGGTTTGAACCCATGACCTCCCACTTACAGAGTGAGCACTCTACCAACTGAGCTACCGCAGTGGTCTGCTTCTATGATGATTTACTATGGTAATGTATGAATACTTATGTAATAATTGATTTATGGATATTCAAAAAGCCATTTATGGATATGCAAAATTCGATTGATGCATATGCAAAGTTTGATTTATGCATATGTAAAAATCGATTTATGAATCATGTGAAAATCTGTTTTGCATATGAAAAAATTACATGTACAACTATTTACAAATTAACCTTGAACCCAATTTTTGATACATATCTGAAAAAAATTGCTGAAATTAAAAAAAAAGTTGGGTTGAAAAAAAAAACATCTGGAAATGAAAAATAACTTTGGGTAAAGATTGCAGAAATTTAAAATTCATGCAGAAGATGGAAAAATTACTTTGTGTAAAAATTGCAGAAATGCAAAATTCATGCAGAAAATGGAAAAATGATTGTGTGAAAAAAAATTGCAGAAATGCCGTGCACACAAAATTCATGCAGAAACGAAAAATTGACTATGAAAAAATTGCAAAAATACAAAGTGTCATGTCAAATACAACAGCAATGTTTTAGTGCTCAAAAGCTATAATAGCTATACCAAGTCTACAGGCAAATAATCTGACTGGTTATCAATTATAAAAGTTAACTTGTCTGCTCGTGTTCTAATTGCTCAAATCAATTGGACAATGACATTGAGTTACGGTGATTAGGTACACTTAAACTTTGTTAACTTCATAAACTTCCATTACAGAATAGTTCCACTACCTAAAACCAATTAATGGATTGCCAGCAATGCCCACAATGTTCCGACAAAGGCTCAGCATGCTTGAATTACACACAAAAAGAATGAAAACAGCCTGAATTGTGCCATTTAATGACGTCACTGATACTAGAATTTCATTAGTTGCCTTGACGCTGCTTTGGTACCATGATGGCGGCCAGAGTCGGAACATAAAATGCATGGCCGGCAATACGTCAGTTACTGTTTATAATTTTTGTAATATTAGTTAAATTTTACTAAAATGAGTGGATTCCATGGTTGAATAGTCTATCAATCTTGTTGATGATGAAAAATGTCCAAGTATACCTAGAGTCCTTAATATTCAGATTTCAATGATGTACATGTTTATGAAGTCTCCCTGAGGCATTATGGTATATAAAATATATTGACATGTACCAGTATTACTTATTACCACCTTAATGACAAGTGATAAAGTAGTCTGCGTTTTAAATCAGATTTAAAAGGTCATTGATACAAGTTAATCGTTGGTTTTATCTAACATTAGACTAGTTTTTATATCTGATTTGACAAAATACAAGTTTTATCGAACACATGTACTGCAGAATCTTGTATCACCACACTGTGGTGATACATTTCATTGGCGGTAAAGTGCACGTGCACTTTTAGTCGGATTTCTCATTGTGACATTTCTCATTCTCGCGAAAGGGCGACTTGTGATACTGCTACTTAAAAAAGACTCGACCTGATACAGAGGGTTGTACATACCCACTGTGTATATGTTTTTATTTTACATATAATTTGTTTTTTGTAAGTGCTTTCTCTAAGCCATATTTTGGAGCAGGTATTGGAGCCCATTCACAACTAAAAATCTTGCATTGGCCAGGGGTTCAAAATTTTCTGGGTCGAAGGTCTGGAACCTACTAATTTTACATTGGGACTCTTAATTGATATTTAAGATTGTAAAAGTCCAATGGACTGGCTGTTTTTTACCAGAATAATACCGGTACTTCTTTTTCATTGTGATAATATAATTGTACATGGACCTTTCAAGGGTGCTATTGGACTTTTACAACCTTGTGTGGGACCTGCCCAAAAAAGGCAAAAGGTCCTGAACATTCCATTACAAAACACAATTTTGAACCCCTGATTGGCCCTGCCAGGCTCCATTCAGAAACACTGATAGTCCTGTTTGCTTTAATCTATTTATTGTTGAACTGATACAAACGTGTCTGAAATGAGATTTTGTATCTGGCATATGCCTGGTACAAGATTGTGAGTATTTGTTCCTGGTGTACTGCAGATTCATAATTATGATGTCATCAGATTGGAATGTAACATTAGTTCAAAGATCTGGGTAATTTCCCCTAGTTTAGGTCCTGTAAACCAAAAACCAAAAGAAGGTAATGCTGTTCGCCAGTGTACCATGTGATACCCTATAATGTTTCGGCAGAACAATTATTTACATTGTAGACAGAATCACTTCAGTTCACATTTACCCCTAAAAATGATGTTATTCTGGGAAATTTCGACGTAAACGTTTTCCAAAACTTTCCCCACAAACGTTAAGGGGTATTGATCATGTGGTACGCTGGTGAACCCCATTGTTCCCACTGCACATCATGACTCGCCACCATGTGACAAGGTGGGTTATTTAGCATATAATGCCTTTACTAAGACAGAGGGCATCAGATTTTAAAAGTCTTCTCTGAAGGATGCCATACTTTACATTTCTAAATGCAGATTGCTTGTCAAAAGAACAGTTAGACCCAGCGAGCACTCTATCAACTGACTGTAGTTGTCCATAAGTATTAATTATGAATATCCAACAAAAATGTCATCATGCTCGTAAATATTGATGTTTGTTTGGTTTCAACTCTTGGTCAAACATTCCGAAGATTTAGATCTTTGTGATCAAACATTCAGAAGAATTAGATCTTTTGATAATAACTTTTACATACATTGTACCAGATTTGTTAAGTTTTGTTGATGACACAATATATTTTATTAGTTTTGGCAGCTGCTGGTATAATTAAATACCACTTGTATAGAAATGAAACTTTTAATTTGATATTTCAAGACTGCAGTATGGAGCTGTTAAAAATCTTACACAATTTAAAATAACAAAGTAGTACTGAATCGGAAACTCATGTCGGCCCCTTGTAAGCAGCAGTTGCTATCTATCTCCAGGCAGATTTTTAATCAGTCTTATTATCCATATCTTGACCTCTTAAAGCAGCAGAATTTATTTCTATTTTATACCACTGCGGTAGCTCAGTTGGTAAAGTGCTGGCTCCGCAAGTCGTTGGTTTGAAACCAGACCAGGTCTGACCGAAGACTTGAAAGTGGGTAATGACTGTTCTGTTGCAAAGCACATGGCATTTAAAAATGAAATTCATGGTTCTTACAGATGGGAACTTAAAATAAATGAGGTCCCAAGTCATGGTAGGTGTAGCAGGATAAAGAACCCTGCTGTATAATGCCATCAGAACAACACACAGGCAAAATTTCTGCACCTTTGACTATATCTAGCGATGTCTCGATATAAGTGAAAATATTCTTGACTGGGATGTTAAACACCATTACTCAACTCAACTCATTTCCATTTTGTCAGTTAGTGTAGACTTTTGACAGGTCTGTACTGTATCTTGATCTAATCTCTGAGTCATTTCATTTTAAAAAAGTTTTAACTTCTTATATGTCATATTTTTAACAACAGACTGCATTGTCTGCTGGATAGTTCATAAGATGATATTGATAATATTATATAATCCTAAAAAAATCAGTGAGTATTACCAGGTACATAGAGTCCCACAAATGCCTACAATGTCATTCAGGACATTAAAAAATATGGGCTTCATCATTGTGAGTACTCAACCATAAAATCTGGATTGGTGATACTTTATTGTGTGCTTATCAGACAAAAACCAAATGACTGAATTTCAATGTGGCATTTTATGTGCCAATTAATTCTGTGATTTTTCAGCTGATTTGTGGAGCACTGCCTTTACAGATTGTTATATGCACATTTATTCTGAAAGGGGGTTGGGTTGGGTTGGGTTAGAAATTGATTGATTGATTGAGTTTTTTGTCACCAAATAAGATTTTTAGCTCACCTGAGCCAAAAGGCTCAGATGAGCTATTGCTATCTATCACCGTCCGTCGTCCGTCGTCGTCCGTCTGTGTCGTGCGTCGTGCGTAAACTTTACATTTTAATCTTCTCCTCCAAAACTACTGAGCCAAATTTGATGAAACTTGGTGATTATTATGCCTGGGTAACAGGCTTTCAAAATTGTGTTCGGGGTTTGACCACGCCCAACAATATGGCTGCCGTTACTATAAATAGCCAAAAGACAAAAAAATCTTCTTCTCTGAAACCAAAAGGTGCAGGCAAATTTTGATTGGATATTTGGATTCAGGATACCTAGATACACTAAAATTGTGTTTTTCATGAAAATTGGACGAAAAATAGGTTACGAGTTTTTTGCGTAAAATTATGTAATTTTTAAAATGAGACATTTATTGTTATAACTTCATAATGGCTGAAGATAATTGTATGGAGTTTTCACTGTTGATCTTGTCTTGCGACTTTCTTCCGATTGATGTCAAGGTCAAAGGTCAAGGTCATGTCCCAGTTTTTGACCTTTGATAAAAAATGCTATTTTTTAAACATTTCTGGTGATAATGATGTAGGATTTTTGGTTAATTGTAGGTATTGACATGACGATCATTTTGATATATTGATTAAGTTCATGGGTTCAAAGGTCAAGGTCACAGATGTACAAGTTTACCAAAATAGTTAATTATCTGCAAAACTATGAACTTTTTGTATAGGCATGTATATTAGAATATTGTAGGTAATGGCCCAATGGTCATTTTGATATATAAATAAAGGTCATGAGTTCAAAGGTCAAGGTCACAGATGTAAACAAGTACTGAAATGATTATTTATCTCTAAAACTATAGACTTTTTGTATAGGCATGTATATTAGAATATTGTAGGTAATGACCCAATGGTCATTTTGATATATGAATAAAGGTCGTGAGTTCAAAGGTCAAGGTCACAGATGTAAACAAGTACTGAAATGGTTATTTATCTCAAAAACTATAGACTTTTTGTATAGGCATGTATATTAGAATATTTTAGGTATTATCCTAACGATCATTTTGATATATGAATAAAGGTCATGGGTTTAAAGGTCAAGGTCACAGATGTGAATGAATACCTGAATGGTTAATTATCTTGAAAACTGTTCACTTTTTGTATATGCATGTATATTAGAATATTGTAGGTATTAGCCTAACAACCATTTTGATATATGAATGAAGGTCATGAGTTCAAAGGGCAAGGTCACAGATGTGAACAAGGTCTGAAATGATTATTTATCTCAAAAACTTTAAACCTTTTGTATAGGCATGTATATTAGAATATTTAGGTATTATCCTAATGATCATTTTGATATATGAATGAAGGTCATGGGTTCAAAGGTCAAGGTCACAGATGCGAATGAATACCTAAATGGTTAATTATCTTAAAAAACTATTAACTTTTTGTATAGGCATGTATATTAGAACATTGTTGGTACTGGCACAGTGGTCATTTTGATATATGAATGAAGAGCATGGGTTCAAATATCAAGATCACAGATACAAGTACTGAGATGATTATTTATCTCAAAAACTATAAACTTTTGTATAGGGATGTATATTAGAATATTGGCCGAATTATCATTTTGATATTTGAATGAAGCTCATGGGTTCAAAGATCACAGGTGAGCGTTAAGGCCCATGGGCCTCTTGTTTTTGATGATTTCAAAATATTTTGCAACACATTTTCATCCTTTCATGAAATTCAGTGAAAGGGAATTTTGTTTTGTAACCTGTTATAACAAAATATGTATTGTTGGGGTAAATAATGGTGGTATAATTGTCAACATTTCTTGACTGTTAATGGTCTGAATAATCTTTTCAAATACCCAAAACAGTTCAAGTTTTTAAAATACTTTATACATGTACATTTTATAGATCAGGTTGGTTGGTTAAATGTTGCTTAACGTCGCATCAGCAATTTTTCAACTATTTGCAACGTGAACTAATTTTATTAATCTCTATGGATTAATCTATGAACAATTTTTGTGTATGCATGTGAAGTGTGAGTGTGTTGTATGGTCTGCCTTGTACCACCGTGCACTCTGGGCCACTTAGGTGCTAGCTTTCTGAGTCAGTATGCCATAGACAAGCGTACCACTCCTTAAGTCACATTATACTTACACCGGGTGAACCAGTAAGGAAAATGGCAATAAAAATTCACTTTCCCATGTGTTATAGATCATGATTAATTTTTTTTATTTCTTTACATTGAAGTATATTGACATGCATGACTCTCAAATATTTTTGAAGTTCTTTTGTTTTTTGAGATTTAATCAGATTTAAAAATAACGATTTCCAATATCTTTCTTAATTTTTGTATCATTGTAATTGCATATCTGGTAGAATAATGCAAAATATTGATTTCTGACCTTCAATCTGGTAAAAATTTATCTAGTCCAGTAGAACTAATTTTTTTACCCGACTGATTATTCTGTAATTCTGTGTATGTACACACAATTTCTGCAGTTTGCCAGATTGATTATTAACAACTGAACACGAGGTCGTCTTTTTATGAACTAACTTCAAACCAAATTACATGTACATTGATATTATTGTGCTACAATTGATACATCTGCATCTTACATCATGTACGCCAGTAAGTGGTCATTTACGTTCAAATAAAATATAGTCCAGCGTTAAAACAAAAATAAAATGCATCAAAGTGCTTTAAGTATTATGCAAAGTCTGTGGGAGAGGCCGCGGTGGCCTAATGGATAAGACGTCAGTCTTCAAATCCAGGGTCTCTCACCGCTGTGAGTTCGAGTCCCGCTCGGACCACATGTGGGAAAGTGAATTTTCCTTGTAAAAGTAAATTTTCCTTGCCGTTGGCCTTTACTGATTCACCTGGTATCAGTATAATGGACTGGGGGAATGGTACGCTTGTCTGCGGCGTACTGACTCTGTGAGCTAGCATGTTAAAGTCGCCCTGAGTGCGCGCTAGTACAAGGCAGACCAACAACACACTCGCACTTCACATGCATACACAAAATTGTTCATAGATTAATCCATAGGGATTAATAAAATAGTTCTCGTCACGAATAGCTGAAAAATTGCTGATGCGACGTTAAGCAACATTCAACCAACCAACCAACCAAAGTCTGTGGAACTAAAGCATGTAACCTAGCCATTATTTATCAGGTGAGATTATCATGCCCATTTGGCCTCATTTTTCAAGGTATGAGGCAGGATGAGCCCATTTATTTATAGACCTAAATCGATCACTGCACAATATTAAGACGCTATCTTTTAAATTTTTATGTATTAAATATCACATGAACTTGAATAAATGGATATAAAACAAAAAATAACTATAGAAAAATCTATAAATCTTGTTGATAAAAACTTTTGAGACTAGACGATAGTGAGATGATGCATTTATTTGATAAAGTGAGTGTTTTTTGTACAAGATCGACTGCAGCAACATGCTTATACCACATGAACTTAAAATTAATGGATATCAAACAAAACAAAAAACTACTGTATTAGTTTTAGAAATATTCACAATTTTCACGATAACACTTTTACTGTGAATATATCTTCTAAGCAGAAATTTTCATGTTACACTTTCCGTAGTGTCGGAACCGTGAAAATTTCTTACACCATATCTTAGAAGATCAAAACCGTGAGTTTCCGACCACTAATGTTTCTTTTTATACAATATGTTAAGAAAAATCTATAAATCTTGTTTTTAAAAATTTAAATGTCAGACTAGACACTAGAAAAATGGTGAACTTATTTGATTAAGTGAGTGTCTTTTTATACAAGATCGACTGCAGCAACTCGCTTATACATTTTTATGCATAAAAAACCACATGAACAAAAAAAAAAAAAAACAAAAACAAAAAAAAAACTAAAGAAATATCTATAAATCTTGTTGATAAAAATTTAAATGTCAGACTAGACACTAGAAAAATGGTAGACTTATATGATTAAGTGAGTGTCTTTTTATACAAGATTGGCTGCAGCAACATGCATGAACTTAAAATTTAAATGGATACTTAACAAAAAACTATGGAAAAATCTATAAATCTTGTTTTAAAAACTTAAATTTCAGACTAGATGCTAGTAAGATGGTGAACTTATTTGATTAAGTGGGTGTCTTTTTAGACAAGATTGACTGCAGCAACAGGCTTATGCATTTTTATGCGTAAAAACCACATGAACAAAAAAAGAATACTAAAAAAATATATCTATAAATCTTGTTGATAAAAACTTAAATATGACTAGACACTAGAAAAATGGTGAACTTATTTGATTAAGTGGGTGTCTTTTTGTACAAGATCGACTGCAGCAATACCCTTATACATTTTTATGCATAAAAACCACATGATCAAAAAAATACAACAGAAATATCTATAAATCTTGTTGATAAAAACTTCAATATGACTAGACACCAGTGAGATGGTGAACTTATTTGATTAAGTGAGTGTCTTTTTGTACAAGATCAGCTGATGTGCATGCTGTTTAATATCAGGTATGAAGATTAGCAGAGGCCCAGTAGCCAATGGCTTCTAAAATGCAGTCTGGGCCCCTTAATGTTTACACATTTAAGCTATTTATTACTGTTACAAATTCTTTAATGAAGTCAGATGGGCTTCTAACTCAAAATAGTTAGGCTTCATCCCTGAATGTCATAGGTTTTAATACATATGCAAAAACTAATGCAAGCCAAGCACATATGGTTTCAGATAAACAGTTTATTTTCAGTTTACCTTGGTTAATGTAATGAAAATTATTTGAGAAAATTAATTTAGTATAGACAGGTTTTCAGATTATTCCGTTTTACAGGTTCTGCTGTACACATACTCAACTTAATTTACATTTCCACTAGAAAGTGGAGAATGCATTAGGTGTGGAGTCGAGTAATGTTGTTTTACTCCCAAGTCAAGGTTCTTATAACAAGGCATCCAGTTTCATGATGGACAAGCCTAGCAGTGAACATTGCAATATCCCATGGCAATGTTGACCACTGTTTCAAACATTGTGAATTGTTTCATACCATGTGATTTTCTGTCGGTTATAATAATATGTGATGTATTAATAAATAATTAAGTTTTCTTTCTATTTGCAGGCCTCTGGAACAATGGAACAGTTCGAGATCAAAATTGAACGTCCAAAACCGAGCGTCTTGGAGGAAATTATTGAAGTTTTAAAAAAAATTCTTGACTACTGTTTATGCTGTCTGACATGTGGGTGTTACCCTGGGCCGGGCGATTCCGCCAATCATATCAATGGAGAAAGCTATGGAATGATTCTATTGGATAATGAGAAGATTGCTGTTCAAAATTTATTGAGATATCTAGAAGAAGGTAATGTCATTCAAATCATACAATTTTAAAATCTGATAACTTGCCAAAATTTTAGTAACCTTTTACTCAGCACTAACTGCAATTTGTTTTAAAAATCCTACATTAATATGACCAAGTATTTTCGGCACTAACTGCAATTTGTTTTAAAAATCCTACATTAATATGGCCAAGTATTTTCGGCACTAACTGCAATTTGTTTTAAAAATCCTACATTAATATGACCAAGTATTTTCGGCACTAACTGCAAATTGTTCTAAAAATCCTACATTAACATGATTAATATGACCAAGTATTTTCGGCACTAACTGCAAATTGTTCTAAAAATCCTACATTAATATGACCAAGTATTTTCGGCACTAACTGCAAATTGTTCTAAAAATCCTACATTAATATGACCAAGTATTTTCGGCACTAACTGCAATTTGTTTTAAAAATCCTACATTAATATGACCAAGTATTTTCGGCACTAACTGCAAATTGTTCTAAAAATCCTACATTAATATGACCAAGTATTTTCGGCACTAACTGCAAATTGTTCTAAAAATCCTACATTAATATGACCAAGTATTTTCGGCACTAACTGCAAATTGTTCTAAAAATCCTACATTAATATGACCAAGTATTTTCGGCACTAACTGCAAATTGTTCTAAAAATCCTACATTAATATGACCAAGTATTTTCGGCACTAACTGCAAATTGTTCTAAAAATCCTACATTAATATGACCAAGTATTTTCGGCACTAACTGCAATTTGTTTTAAAAATCCTACATTAATATGACCAACTATTTTCGGCACTAACTGCAAATTGTTCTAAAAATCCTACATTAATATGACCAAGTATTTTCGGCACTAACTGCAATTTGTTTTAAAAATCCTACATTAATAAGACCAAGTATTTTCGGCACTAACTGCAATTTGTTTTAAACATCCAACATTAATATGACCATCTAAATTCAGACAATCCTGTCTGAAAGTGACCCATTCAGATTGTACCAAAATAAACCAATCTTGGGCTGGCTATCAAAGTTGATGTTAATTCTGTTGCATTTTTATTACATCAGTTTTGAAATATTCTGAAAATGACCTTATCAAATTGCAAAGATGCTCATCTAAAATTAGCTAGCCCTGTCTGACCATGCTGAAAATGACTCCATCTGATTGTACCAACAGCCCTCAATTTTGTCAACTAAAATGGTGGCCAATTGTGTCTGGCAACCTAAAATTTGTAAATCATTGCCAGCTTGTCCACTTTAAATTTGAACTTTTGTGACCAGAGAACAGATATTATTTCTGCATCCAAAAATTTTCATGATATTGTTACCAATTCAGGCAATATAATGGACAATTTACATCATCATTATTGTTTTTAATAACACTGATGTATATAAGTGATTGTAAGTCAGTTTTAAAAAGTGCACTTTTGTTTTCCACACCTAAAAGATGCCTTAATTTTCCTTCATTTGCAAGAAAAGATTGCCTGGCCACTTGGAATTTCCACTGGCCACCTGAAAAGTTAAATTGTTGGCCAGCTGCCTACTTGGTTTTGAAACCCACTTTGAGGGCTGACCAAAATGTTACCAGTCCTTTGTTGAAGACCAAAATTTCGGTTACATGTACTTTCATTGTCAATATTGAAATATTCTGAAAATGACCCCATCAGATCGTACCAAAATGTTACCATCCTTTGGCTGAAGATCGGAATTGTAGTTACATGTACTTTCATTGTCAGTATTGAAATATTCAAATATTCTGAAAATGACCCCATCAGATCATACCAAAATGTTACCAGTCCTTTGGCTGAAGATCGGAATTGTAGTTACATGTACTTTCATTGTCAGTATTGAAATATTCAAATATTCTGAAAATGACCCCATCAGATCGTACCAAAATGTTACCAGTCTTGGGCTGAAGATCAAAATTTCTTTTATGTTGCTTTTATTGCAGTGTTATTATAACAACAATATTGAATTATTTACATTTGATAGTTCTGTTTACATCATGTTCAGGCTTTGTGTGTCTGCTTACTCAAAATTGATCAAGACACAAAAATCTTTTGTTATATTTTGATCAATGTTTATATTAACATGATGGTGAGACAGATATATAGGTCAGCATTGACCTGTCTGCTTGGCCTTTCATTAGGAATATCCATATGCAAAAATCCACCCAATACCTGGGATGGTTTAGGATTCACATAATAAACAATGCACATTTCCTATGATGTAGGCAAAATAAACACCTGTGATCCTTTAACATATGTGTATTGGCCCATATAAAATATGTAACCACTGTGATAGCTCAGTTGGTAGAGTGCTCGCTCTGTAAGTGGGAGATTGTGGGTTTGAACCCCAGATGGGTCTGACCCAAGACTTGAAAGCGGGTATTGACTGTTCTTTCGCCAAGCATTCGACATTACCGATTCTTTCAGATGGGAACTTTAAATAAAGGAGATCCTGTGTCAGGGTGGGCTTGGCATACTAAAGAACCCTGTTTGTAAAATGCCATCAGTGCATTGCACAAGCAAAATTTCTGCACTTTCACCTGTAATTGGCGATGTCTTGATATAGATGAAATATTCTTGACTGGGACGTTTAGCACCATTACTCAACTCAACTCCATATAACATATGTAAATAAAAGGTCAAGCAGACAGGTCAATGTTGTTTACCTACATATATATATATATATATATATATATATATATATTGAGATTAGATGAATAAGAAGATAACATAATTATATAACTGATTTATCTGTTACACCATACTTAATCTGAAACTGGGTATGTTGTATAAATTACAGAATCTGAAACTGCGCATGTTGTATAAGTTACAAGGAAGTTATTTTGTTGTCCTGACTCCAGTTTCATTATCATTCTGTAACTAACAGTAATACCGTGTTATGATGCCCCTCAAAAACCTTCCTACCTTGCTTATCGCCACACTATTCTGAAGTCCCAAAATCCATTTTATTTATGTTTTTCTTTATCCGCCTCCCCAAATTTATCACCAAACCTCTTTATAGCGCCAAAATTTGACTGAACAAATGGTGGCAATGAATCGAGGTTTTACTGTAAGATTTCAATAGATTACTGCAAACATATTTAATTTTGTGTGTATTTATTCTTGCTGTATATAAAATTTAGATATATCCGCTTAGTTTAATGTTCACGTTTTTGAAATATGCACTATCATTCTGTAAGTAAGACATCAAACAGATTACTGCAAACGTATTTAATTTCGTGTGTATATTTGCAGTTTATGAAATTTAGACATATCTGCATAGTTAAATTTTCAAGTTTTTGAAATGTGCACTATCATTCTGTAACTAAGATATCAATTAGATTACTGCAAGTGTATTTAATTTCGTGTGTATTTATTTTTGCGGTATATGAAATTTCAATTTTTCGTGTTTTTGAAATATGAACTATAACACAATAAACATTATATAATTTTCGCTTGGTATTAATTTTCGGGCAAACAAACGACTGTGGAATAAGTGAAAATTAGTACACCGTGAAAATAAATATGTTCATAATTTTTATCAGATGTCATCCTTAATTCTAATTAAATTTATAAAAATGTTAAAATGTAAATAAAATGAAACAAAAATAAACAGTTGCATATAAATAAAATTACATCTTTTCCTAGTGCTAATTTCAACTATTAGTGTTTGGTGCAAAGTACTTTGCACAGTTTGTAAAAAAAAATTCAGAAAAAAAGTATCTCAAACGATGGAATCCTGCTTGTTCTTTCCTGAAGAATGGGTCTAAAGTTGCTGTTACTCTATTTAAAATGATCTTGCACAGGACTTTGCTTGCAATTGAAAGTAGCATAATACCCCTCCAGTTGTTGGTATCAGAGAGATCACCCTTTTTGGAAAGTTTCACTATAAGGCCCACTTTACGATCAGATGGTGCTGATTCTGTTTATGAATTTCAACACTCACACAATTAATCAACAATTTAATTTCAGAAGCCAATGGAGAGCCTGTATTGACAGATGAGCATATTAGGGCCTTATGTATTTTAACCTACTCAGATAACACAGAATTACAGAGATCAGCTGCACTTTGTTTTACAGAAATCAGTGATAGAAGTAAGTTTTACAAGATGATGTGTGATTGGTCAGTTATAATGACTGGATTTTATAAGATGATGTGTGATTGGTCATTATTTTTGTGTTTTATAAAGTGATATGTGATTGGATGTATTTGGTTTTACATGTATAAGGTGGATTTTGATTGGCCAGTATATATGTTGTGTGATTGGTTATTATGACAGGATTTTACAAGAATGCTTACTTACAAGATGGTATGTGATTGGAGATTATAACTTGGGTTTTACAAGGCAATGAATGATTGATTGGCTATTGCACTTTCTTGAATTTCAGGAATATTTTACCTACTGCTGTTTTTCAGTTTAAACCTGTAAAAAAATGTATAAACCTCCCACTTTATAGCAAACATTCTACCAACTGAGCTACAGGTTAATTCATTTATTCAAAAATATTTTACATTAGTGTTAAGATTACCATAACTTTATTCACTCACATTAATTACATTTGAGTTTGACATAAATTTAAAATTTCTGAGTGTCTTATGAAATTTGCATTCGAAATTGTTCACCTTTCCAACAAAACAAATGATTCCTGCATTGTCCAAGAAAATTTTGTTTCAAAAATTTCTGTATTGTAATTTTTGTTTAAAATTAAAAAAAAGAAATTGAACTTCTGCACAATTAATTAAAATCTAACAGTTTGGCTTCAGCCGTTGTTTGTCTATTTATGGGAATACTAAAAATCAGAGAAGTATCTTTTCAAAAGGTTGTTACCTTTGATAATTTTTCTTCAAATCTTGATTTATTGTTTTCAGTGAATTTTCAATTCATTGATAGCTTCTGAAATTGCTAAAATCCAGAGATGTTCAAGTGAAAAAGGCTGCTACCCTTGCTCTCAGAAATTGATTCAAATACATGTATTATGTTTTTTTTCAGTGAAATCTCCATTGAGTACTAAAGTTGCTCGCCCATTAGTGGAATTGCTAAAATCCAGAGATGTGCAAGTTCAGAAGGCTGCTACCCTTGCTGTCAGTAATTTTGCTCTGTCTAAACCAGGTAAAGTCCAAAATTTGTAAAACAACTCAGTTTTTTGGTTGGTTCCACAGAATGGCGTTTTAAGTCCATATATGTAGGGATTGAGATTAGCAGAGACCCAGTAGCCCATGGTTCCTTAAAATGAGTCTGGACCCCTAAATTTTCCACATTTTATCTTTATTTCACTATTACAGCTTCTTTTCTGAAGTAAGCTGGGTTCCGAACTTCATCCCTTCTATGAGGTTTTACATCCAGCTTAATGATAAAACTTTCTTTTTTCACCTGGTAGAAATTTTCCACTATTTTCGCAAATTGACAAACATCGGAAAAATTTGTTCTTGTTAAAATTGATGTTTTCATGTACATACCTCATATATTTGTACAAATAACACCTTCATGAAATGCCAACAACCATGTTAGTACCAGTATATCCTACACCATTGACGTTAGACGATTGCAACCAATGGGTGCATTATACTGCTTAGAGCATGGATCATTCATCTCATCTTACATTTGGTTGAGAAAGAGGTATTACCCCATACTTGATCTATTCAAAATTTTACTAAGACAAATTTGTGGGACAGAATTTAATGGTAAGTTTGTGGGACAGAATTTAATGGGGGACATTGGCACAATGAGTTTTTTCTCCTTTGAGCACTGCATTCCCTATAGTTATATGTTACATGTTGGATTTCTTTGTTTAATGTTTCAGAAGCGAACAAGGAAGTGATTGTTAAATGCGGTGGTATTGGACCATTATTACAGTTGTTACACAGTAAAAATGTGGAGGTTCAGTGTAATACTTGTGGCTGTATCACCACCTTGGCCACAACAGGTATGTGAAATCTGTGACTGGTTACATGAAGCTATGCATCATGCCAAAAACCTGTTTAAATTTATAATATACAGTAGAACTTCGATAGCTCGAAGTCCATTGGACTTTGGCCAAATATTCGAGCCATCAGGGGTTTGAGCGACCGATCAGAGGTGATCTTATTTAGATCTTGGGCCCAAGCTCCAGTTTTAATCAACAGCCATAAGATCGTGAAAATTGAAAAACGTCATAGAAAATTAAATGCCCCTTTACAAATAGGCTCACTAAATTCACAATGATATCTCAACATTTGAAAATAAAATGTTGAACATCGAACTGCAAATCTATCGATATCGACAGTTCATTTGAAATACCGTAAATATTTTTTGTGAAAAGTAAAAGTAAATAACAACAGCTGATGATATAAAATAAACTTACTTTATTATTGTTATAATACAGAGCACATGTATTACTGGTTATTGCCATGCGCATTCCAATGAAACGTAAATAACAGAATCTGAATTTCTCTGATCAATCATCTGGCATGGACTCGGGTGTTTTACCGTTCATGCACCCACGGGCTGTAATCGGATTAAGAGATTACTGAACTGATCGTTAATTACTAATCTTGAGGAACACTCTACGTTCCAGACGAGTTGTTTCGTTTCGACGAAATCTGTCACATGGCTGCAGCTTGTGTTTTGTTTACAATGACTGGCTACATGTCATTCTGATAAAACTGTATTCGAGCAAAAGAAGTTGAATTTTCATCAAATTTATACCTTCGAGAAATATTTATTGTTCGAGCGGAGGAGGGGGGGTATTCGAGTTATGGTGGTTCGAGCGATCGAGGTTTATTTACATATGATTTAATAGGAAATTGGTCGGGACCGGCTGATGACTTTGAGTTATCCGCGGTATTCGAGGCACCGACGTTCGAGGGATCAAAGTTCTTCTGTAGTTTGAGTTTGGAATACTGCTTTATGCCAGTCTAGTTTATTTTACCAATATTTATGCACTTTGGCTCAGAAGTGATGGAGGAGACAGTGACCAGAGAAAAAAACTGACCTACGGTCAATGAGCTAGATTACTTTTTCTCACTAAGATCTACATAAAGAGGGAATCTAAGCTATGCAGTCTGACATTAAAAATTTTACAATATGGCCTTTCTATAAATGGTGACCTTACGGGTGATTGTATCTTGAGTTCACAGCTTCTTAGCCCATTAGCAATAGCAAAAAAGAGGAATAATGAAGATTTACACCCAGAGCAAATGATACGAGCACATGGAACTATGAACACTCATCCAGCATACTTTTGTCTTTTTTTGTTGTACTGACTTTTTAAAAAAAAGAGAATCAATAATATAAAATTAATCATAATTTATTTGTCTTTCAGAGGCCAATAAACATTTGATAGTTACAGGAAATGGCGTGAGACCATTGTTAGGTTTGATGATGTCACAAGATACCAGAGTACAACGAAACGCATCAGGAGCCATACTTAATCTTACCCACCTTCGTAAGATATTTATTTTGTACTACCCTAAATCCCCACCTTTAGAAGAAAGAGGAAGACATTAATTTTGAACTTCAATCTTTACTTACAAAAAAATCAGGGAATATTTGAACTTACGTTATTCCGATAAGAAGAAATTGGGGTATATCAAATTCGAACTTCTGTCCTTCCGAAAGGCCTTTCAAAGAAAGCAGGGTATATTGAATTTAAACTTCTGTCCTTCTGAAAGGCTTTTCAAAGAAAGCAGTTGATATTATATTTCGAAGTTTTGTCCTTTCAAAAAGGGGGGAGGGTATTAAATTCAAACTCCTCTCCTTCTTTCACGACATTAATTCTTGTCCAGTGTATTTCTCCAAACCTATGAAGCACTATGTTATAAAACTTTGTGCAAAGCTATGAAATTTGATATGAGATGTGCATGATCATTAACCAAGTTTGTTTTGCATATTTTGTCTGGAGTTATGACCTTTGAACATAAGTACAAATAACAACAAGAGGGCCATGAGGCCCTGGGCGCTCACCTGAGAATAAATTGAATTCTACACATTTTTCCAATAATGACATGAATAGAGAGTTAACAGAGTTCATTATTAGTAAATATAAAGTTGACCTAGCTTTTGTCCTGAAAATTGTTCTGGACAAATTATATAAAGATTGGACAAATAAATATGGACTCTAGAGTGTTAACAAGGTTTTTTTTTATTTGACCTAGTGACCTACTTATTGACCTAACATAACCCAGGTGAGCTAAAAAGTTCCTACTGGAGGGAGATCCTAATTCACTGAACTTGTTTGTTAAACTTTTTGTTTGTATATTACAGAAGCCAACAGGAATGAGTTAGTAACATGTGGAGCCATACCTATTCTGGTAGAGCTACTTCATAGCTCCGACACAGATATACAATACTATAGTGCTGCAGCGTTAAGTAATATCGCAGTTAATGAAAAACACAGAGCTATGATGGTCGCCATTGGGCATTATGATGTCATCAAGCAGCTTATTAAATTATTATCTTCAAAAAAAGACAGGGTAAGTCACTGTATATCAATGCACGGTTCAAGCATTAAAATGCTTCAGAAACAGATTGTTCTTCAGTATGAAGGTACTTTGACAATAAAAAAAAGTTTTCCATTTTACCCAACCCCAACCCCCAATCCCCCTTTCATGTGAAGGAGAGAATAAATTGCTTATAGCCCCATCCCACCCCTTCACATACAGGACATACTAAGTATCTTGTGCTTTTATTTCAACCCATTCCCCCCACCCCCACCCCCTGTGCTTGATGTACAGAGCTAGTCACATTTTACCTGTTCCACTTGATAATTTCTACAAGATGTTACAATAAGGAAAAAAAAAATTTTGAATGCAAAATATATACTTTAACAAAAACATGTCTTGTGTTTTTTACCTTTTTTCTACAACTATATTAGGGTGATTTTACTTCTGTTAATGTTTTTGTATAACCAAATGTTGGTGCTTCAAAATTATATCAAAAATTTAAAACTTTTAAATTTTTATACCTAAGGGTTTTTTTTTAAATATGGATGGTCATTATTTTAAAGTTAGTGTGTTTCTAATTTTGTTATTTTGTCTTTTTATACAGGTAAAATGTCAAGCTTGTTTCGCCTTAAGAAATCTAGCATCAGATGGTAAGTGATATGAAAATGGACATGCCAGAGTGGTGCTATCACTGACTTTCAAAATCAAGGGTTTGTGGGTTCAAACCTCACTCAGGACTTGAAAATTTTCTGAGATGATTTTCATATCCTGCACATACTAGAGCCGAATAAATTGTTACTCGGTAGCCTTTCAGATGAGACTCAAAACCAAGGTCCTGTGTCTCAGTGCATGCCCAAAACACCACTGTAGAGTAGGCCACCTGTGGCCGCTACAGAGAATGCTTACAACTAGAAGCTAGTGAAACAGACTGAGCAACAGAATCATAAGCATAAACCTAAATGTTGAATCAGGGATTTTTCTGGCCATTTTTGGATAGGGAACCTGGAATGAATTAGAAAAATCAATCTTCAAAAATCCACATTTAAAGAAAATGAAAAATGAAAATAACGTGATTCACTCATTTTAGTGAATCTTTTAATAATTATTCATGTCTCCTTTGTTTCAAGTATTTTGATTGGTCAGGTCTTCTCTGTTATTTTTAAAGCATCAGCCATGCTGAATGCTTTATAGCGATCGTTGGATTTTTTCGTATTTAGCGCCGCTCTCATTTCACCTGGACAGCCAATCAAATCCTTCGTTTCGACTGAAATTACGGGAATTTCCATATACGGTATCCCAGGTATGTATAAACTCTAATCTGAGTGATTGGGTCTCCCGGAAAGTTACGAAAGCAATGTTTTCATCATGTACACATGTGCCGATCTGAAATGTATTCATACGCGTATTAGTCGTAATTGTTTTTGCTGGATATATATTTTAATTCTTCACTTTTGTATGATAATTTTAAGATAAAAACCATAAAAATCCATTAAGTATACACCCCTCGGAAAACCCAACAAAAATGACGATCTTGTCAGTTCGCGCCGACGTTCTTCTTTTTGACCTACAGTGCTGTACATGTGGTTGTTTTACAATCGCCGCCATATTGGATTTTTTTAATTTACGCAAAGTGACATCGATAAATAAACACAAAGTATGCTCATTAAACAGTTTTTAAGTTAAATAACTTTAAACATGGATCACATTTGATGATAAATTATATATATTTTTTAAAAATTGATTGTCAATAATATTTCGTGTTTGGGATATCCCGACCTGGTTCATTAATATTCATCATAACGTCACGAGGATTTTCCCGCTTTCAAATCATTCCTGTCAGTTTGCCGGTAGCGAAATTATGCATAACAAAAAAGTAGAAATCAAAGATTATTCCCAAAAATGTGATACGAAACTGAAAGAAGAAGTTTATTTACAAGTTATTGGCTATGTTGATAAATCGTTTGCGACTCGTGAAGTTGTGTAGGCTATATCGATACCGTAGTTCGTATGCAAATTAGCCATGTGTTTGGGGGCATGCCTGCATTTGACACCCGATGCCCCTGCTCAAATGTATTCACATAGCGTAGTGACTGACCTTTTTAGTCCAGTACACCCTTGCCCCTTTTAAAATGATCATGACACCCTGTCCTTTTCAGTTATCAGTTTAATATAAAAACGACATGCTTTAATTCGAATCTCTGCTACATACTTCCGATCTTCTGCACACACTCCACTTCTCACCATATGTCTCCGAAGACAAACAATTTCATCATCAATGTTCATTTAAATACCTTTTCCAGTTGTTTATTTTGAATCAACAAAATAAATCGACAAGAAAGAACAACTTGAAATCAAAATGTAAACAAAACTGAAAAAAACGATGTTTTAAAATTTTCAGATAAAATTTATTTACCTTGTTACAAGTCCTTATTAGATCGTTTTTACAGTGGATATCCGATTAAAGTTGTTGTCAGTAGTTTAATCCATGGTTTTTACAACCTTTAATTTCTTTTCATGAAGCCATATTACTTTATTTCACATAATATGCAGGAAAACAAACAAAACAGTTATTGTGCTTTCTTAAGTTCTTCTGATTTCTAAAGCACCGTTGGTGAAGTAGAACAGAAACTAAGGGCGGGGAAAATATGGTACCAATCTTGTGAACTCAACTCCTCTTACAGTTTTCAACCAAAAGCCTTGAAACTTCACAGAATGTTTATATATATATTGAAGATGTGCACCTGACTTTATGGAAATATTTCAAGATTTTTTCTCCATTTTTCCATACTTTGAAACTTAGTCACTTTTTAGCAAGTATTTGAATGGGGGTACCTACTTTGTGAACTCAACTCCTCTTACAGTTTCTCTTAAATTCAAAGTAATTTTATTGTAACATTTTAGTTGTCTAAATAATAATCAATTAATTTTCAATTAATCGTATTCAGAAATATTTCCCCCTTTTGTACACAATTCTTGTCAACAAACTTTTTTTTGAAAGAGACAGTTGCCTGGACAACTTCTGTAATTGGGAGGTACAGATTATTAGCTTATTGTATCAGGATGGTTTATGCCAATTCAGGCTTTTGAAGCTCACTTGGACAATTTATATATATTCAACAATAATTTTAAATACATTTAAATTATTTCTAAAACAAAGGTTTTATTTTTATTTTTATTTTTTTTTCAAATTAATTGTGAATTCAATGAATAAAATTAATGACTTCAACAATGGTTAATCTGTCAATTGCAAGTCAAGGGAAATAGCTGGTCATGGTGAAAGTTTTTTTGTGATGATGACACTATACACAGTGTATGAACGGAACTGTACGCAAAAAGGTAGCTACTGTTCGTCGAAGCGAGAAGAAGGTGTATCGGGAGACACGAGGTTGTTGATTATCAATCCTTCTAGCTCAATTTTAATGGATTTAGTTTATCCCTTTTATTTAATCCATCTTCACTATATAAAGCTTTAGTGGTGGCCATATGCTCTCAGAAAAGTGTCAACTTATATAATAAATATGATGATGAACATCATCAAACGTCGAGCCGTGGGCTTCTCACTTCTAGTTAAGTGATGTAAAATACCTATTATTTCACATTGTATGTTCCATTATCAGTACCTATATGTAGAAAAATATTCTTAGATTCCCTAACTCATGTACAGAATGTTACAAAACTCGTATTTACACTGAAAAAGCAAGTTTTCCTTCCGTGGTCGAAAGTTAGAACTGTACCGGTAGTTTTCAACATCTGTATTATTTCTGTACCGGTAGCTACTTTTCTCTTCCATGCCATCCATGCGAGTTAGATGGAATTTTCAGTTTGATACTAGAAATTTTTGTAATTCAATTATTAATTATAAATCATGCTTTTCTGTTGAAGCAAAATATGCTAGGACAATATTAAAGACCAATAGCCCTGTTAATTATGGTACATTTTGCAATTGCATTAAAATATATCGTATACTGTAGCATGTTTTTGGCAATTTATTACTCAAATTTCCATATTGCAAGAACTGAGGGAGTGATAGCTATAATATAGAAATATTATTCAACGTAAGCTACTATTCGCGACGAGAACAAGATTATTACCCTCTGAGAATTAATCTATGTGCGTGAGATTTGCTAGTGTGTTTACTATCAGTCATTAGCAAGGGATTTAGCTGTATGGTCATTGCAAGGATTAAGACAGGAGTGGACAAGAGACTCAGGAAGGAACATGCAGGATTTAGACCAGGGAGAGTAACAACAGAGCATCCTGAGAAAAATACTGGAACAAGCAAATGAATTCAGAACTCCAATATACACATACTTTGTGGACTTTGAAAAGGCATTCGACTCGGTGCACAGGAAGAGCCTTTGGACGATAACGAAGAGCTATGAGATTCCAACCAAAATTACTAATGCTATAAGAGGAGTGTATGAGTGATTCGAATGTGCTGTCATTGAAGAAAATGAAACATCAGAGTGGTTCGCTATTAAAAGTGGTGTAAAACAGGGATGTGTAATATCAGGGTTTCTTTCTAATAGTTATAGATTGGATGATAAAGAAAACAACAAATGGAGTGAGAAGAGAAATAAGAAGTGACTTTACAACATTATTGTTAGGTCTTGGGTTTGCGGAAGATATAGCACTTTTATCTTCCAAATTTTAAGACCTGAATGATAAGACTAAGAAAATGACTGAAGAGGCATCAAGGATAGGGCTTAAGTTAAATTCAAAAATAGACTTAAAAAGATTGGGAACACCAAAAATATTGGAAAAATACAAAGATGCACCTATTTAAGACCTTAGTAGGACCAGTATTGTTTTTTTTAAAGTAAAATGTGGAAAAGAACGAAAAAAGATGAACACCTCTTACAAACGGCTTACAAACATATTGCCTCAGAAGGATTTTAAGAATAAGATGGCAACAGAAAATACCTAGTGAACAAATATTGAAAACAGCTAGACTTAACAACATAAGCTATGAGATCAGGAGAAGAAAGTGGAACTGATTCGGACACATACTAAGGAAAGAGATAACAAATGACTGAAAGACAACACTAGGGTGGCAGCCAGATGGTTTTCATTGTACTAGCGCACACTCAGGGCGACTTTAAGGTGCGAGTAGTTTTAAACTTAAGTTCAAGCTCAATGTCGTAAAAAATAAAAATGTATGAAGACTATTGGCAGTAACAGCAATGGTAAGAAACCATCTGTGTAAATGAAAGTATTTTATTTTTCGACAATCTTTTTTGGCCAAAGCAATATCACAAGTTTAAGAGGAGTTGAGTTGAGTAAATGTGTTCTACGTCCCAGTCATGCATATTTCACTTATATCATGAAATCGCTAGTTATAGGTAAAGGTGCATAAATTTTGTCTGTGCATTGCATTGATGGCAATTTACAGCAGGGTTCTTTATCGCGCCAAGCCCTACCATGACACGGGGCCTCGTTTATTTTAAGTTCCCATCCGAAAGAACCGTGACTTTCATTTCGTAATGCCGAGTGCTTGGCGAAAAAACAGTCACTTCCCACTTCCAAGTTTTGGGTCAGACCTGGTCGGGGTTCGAAGCAACGACCTCCCACTTACGGAGCGAGCACTCTACCAACTAAGCTACCACAGGGGTTATGTTTAAAAGGAAGTGGTGGCTGTATTACCATAATACTTATACAACTAATTAGGTAAAATCATATGGTAGCATAATAAGCATAAAAGTACTTAAAATCTCTAACTGGAAAAAGAGAAATTTCCCCAGTATCCCAGAGAGACTGAAGTTAAAGTATCACAACAAAAACTACCGGTACAGTGTTTCTGTTACTAGAAACTCACTACCGGTACAGACAAAATATAAACTACCGGTACAGTAACATCTTGTCAGCCATGTCGTTTGAATCAATATTTTGAATGTTTCTGTGCCAAAGTAGATTTTGTAACTATATAGACTGATTGAAAAAAGGTTTGTTTTCATCATGTATTTTAAAATTCTCGGATATTTTCGATTAAATGAGCATAAATCTACATTTTAGATAGGTCCAGCGTTGCTCAAACACGTGTTCATGACTGTTCTTGTTGGAATATTTAATTTATTTTGAGATTCTATAACATACAAAAACGTTCAAGAAGAAGATAGAGAACAACTGCTTACTTACCGTATTTGATTTCGAGTTGCTATTTACGCAACAAGAAAATAAGAAACAATTTACTCGTTGACCTCATTGTCTCTCGCTTCGCCGAACAGTAGCTACCTTTTTGCGTACAGTTCCGTTTATACACAGTGCTATATGTCGATGATGATGTGGCATGATGATCTGATGAGATGATGACAATAATAATGATGATGACGACATTCAGTTCTGCTGCTGCCGATGATGATGATGATGTCACCATGATGATGATGATATGACATGAGGAGATATAATGATGATGATGATGTGACATGAGGAGATATGATGATGATGTCACCATGATGATGATGTGACATAAGGAGATATGATAATGATGTTGATGATGGTGATGACATGAGTTCTGTTGATGCCGATGATGATAATGATTATCGTGATGAAGAAGATGATAGTGATGGTGGTGATGAAAATAAGCTCTGTTGCTATGAATGATGATGGTGATGATGACGATGTGTCTTGACGAACTATGATGATGATTATGATGGTGACATGAGTTCTGTTGCTACCGATGATGATGATGGTGGCAATGATGACATTCAGTACTGCTGAGCACTGCTGACAGTATGATGATGGTGATGATGATGGTGGTGGTGATGACATTCAGTTCTGCTGCTGTCGATGATATAATAATTCACGATGATGATGATGATGACAAAGCCAAAGTCTTCATGCTGATGATGTGACATGATGATGATGATGATGATGACATTCAGTACTGCTGCTGCTGATAATGATGATGATGTTACCATGATGATTATGTGACACGAAGAGCTATGATGATGATGTGACCACATTAATGATGTAACATGGGGATTTCTAAAAATGATTAATATAATGGTGGTGGTGATTGTCACGGCATGGGTTCTACTGCTACTGCTAATGACGACGGTGATGATGATGATGATGATGATGATGATGATATCTTCATGTTGATGATCAAAATGTGATATGAGGAGTGATAATGATGATGATGGTGGTGATTACAGATCCAGTTTGGGTTTTCTTCCAGTCAACTGCGTTTTAGTGGAGTTATGCCCCTTTCACTTTGTGAATTTTATCAAAATGATGGTTTCTCTGGAGTTTTTTCCGTTACGCTTGAGATATTTCACTCAGATTTGGGGTCGGGTCTTTAGTAGCCTCTCTTGGTTTTTGAAAAATTTGAAAATTTATATTAATGCAAATTACTTAGTTTACTCAATTGATAAACATTGCGTGGCATGTCCATTTTGACCATTGTAACATATTTATATGTTAAAACCTAACAACTTGCATAAAAAGCAGACTTGTTATTAGAAGCTTACCGATCACAGTATCTATTATTTGCATGATTTCCATTTGTTACTGATTCATTAGACAAATCTCAGTTTCAAGTGCACATTTTTTTTATCAAATTGCTCAGTTTAGCTGATGCTTCAGTACCTTCAGTACTTTGATTGTATGAATGGATTGGGTCTCATTGAGTCTATCTTACTATGGGAGACACACACTGATATTTTAATTCTTGCACTATAGCAATCTGTTATTTCACTTGCAACGGCTATATTGTTGTTTAAATTGATGATTTAGTATTTGATAAGTCTATAAATTGAATTACAGTGGAGGGGCGGCTTTATCGAATTTGTTGTAGGCATATTTTGTTATAAGACTTTTTCAGGTCAAGGTCCTCTTGTAGAAGTTACATTTGTATTGTTGTTTAAATTGATGATTTAATGTTTAAAAATTCTATAAATGGAATTATAAAAAATAAAATTAATTTTCAAGGGGACATTTAGTACTCCATTTTACTTCACTCTAATCTACTCCTTTAGAGAATATTCTTTCCTCAGTATCTTCAAATTTAAATCATTACAGCGTTTTGTGTATGAATTTAAATTTTATTTTATTTTATTTTATTTTTCAGCTGAAAATCAAATAATTATCTCCAAGTTTGGTGCTCTTCCATTTTTACATCAGATAACGTCCACATGTCGGAAAGAAACGTTAGCCGCTGCTGTAGCTTGTCTGCGGAATCTCTCTATACACAAAACAAATGAAGTAAGTACAACCTGTACTGTAATGATCACAGGTTATTTATACTCCATGCATATTTAATTTGAGGGGGTTTATAGGAATAACTATCTTTGTCTATCCAACCCCAGCCCCATGGTAACCAAATTGATAGGGTGCTCGCTCTGTATGTTGGAGGTCGTGAATTAGAACCCCGGCCAGATCTTGAACATATTTAGAAATAAAAGTCACAGGGTCCTTCGGAACCTTCGATGACCCATGTAACAGCAACATGGCACATTAAAGAACCCTCCCTGAACATTGCTTTTAGCTCACTGCCACTTCAACTGTAACTGATGATCTAGATATCAATCTATCACCCCCCACCTTGTCTGTGTAAAATCATATCCTCTCAATGACTGTATTATCTATGGATGGATTCTGATCAAACTTGTCACATATTTGTATGCCAACTTGAGTAAATATGTTGCATATGACATTAAGATTTAAAGGTCAGTGTCGCAAGGTCAAATCTTAATTTGGGCAGAGGAACATGACTCTCCAAGAATAAGTTGTCATTTGCTTAGAGCTAAAAATTGCAGTAGTGTTCAAGTGGTAAAGGTTTTTGTCTTCAAACCTGTGCCTTCACTTTTTGGGTTTCACAGTGAATTTCATGCACATGTATGAGTTTTATTTTCTGTGGGCCTCTATATAGTGCCATTCAGTGAGTGTTTCTCTCTCGCATTATTTTCATGACCTGAAATTTTCACTTCATTTATTTGCATGTACACGTATAAATAAACACAATATAAAATGTGCACCTATTGACCACAGCACTTCTCAGCACTATGGTTAGAATCCCACCTGAGCAGATCAATTTGTAATAAAGTTAATCAGTTTGCTTGCAGGAAGTCTGTGGTTTTCTACGAGCACTCCAGCTTCTTCCACCATTTCTGGACTGACCGCCCCCCCCCCCTCAATATAAGTGAAAAAAATCCTGACTGGAGCATCAAACACCATTAAGCCAATCCAGTCCTCTTTCACAGACTGAACCACTAGGGTAGCTCAGTGGTAGAGCGCTTGCTTCATATCTTGGAGGTTATGGGTTCGAACCTAGGCCAAGTCTGACAAAGACTTGAAAAAAGTGACTGTTCTTTTGCCAACACTCCGCAGTTAGAAACGAAAGTTAAGGAAGAGATCTTAAAAACTGATCCGCCGTGTCATGGTAGCTTTGGCACGTTAAAGAACCCTGAGCATTGCAAAGGTAAAAATTTTCTGCCATTTCACCTTTAGCTGGTGAAGTCTAGATATAATTGAAATATTCTTGACTGGGATGTAAAACCCTATTAATCCGATCAATTCTATTTTCCAGACTGCAATTGTGAGTGAAGACTTTCTAATAGATCTCTGTCGTATTGTATGTGATAGTTCAAACCCGGAGGGACAACGTCATGCTGCCGGTACAATACGGAATTTAGCAGTAGGCCACCACATTAGAGTAAGTTTAACTTAATAATATTACAGATAGTTATACAAATTTTTGTGGCAATTTTATTTGAATATACAATAAAAACTAAACTGCATTATTCTCTAAATACTAAGGCTAGTATATAAACTATAAAAATTAAGTATGTATTTATACGTCAAAAATTTTATAGTAATATATATTTTGCAGAAAGGCGTAACTGTGCTGAGCAACATTCTGAGGCCTCACATAGTTAAGGTCTCACTAAAAAGTTTCTGCAATTTTCCAACTTGAAAAACTGGTATACACATGTCAAATTTAAATAATTTCACTGCTAATGGAGACAAGGTGCAAATGTTTGGTTTTACAAAAAACTAAGATTATAACCCTGACGCATATAAAAAAATGTCAAAATTTGAAACAAAATGGCCACCAAAGGCAAGGAAACATAACTCTTCCATTACAAAAATTGTCCAAAAATAATCAAAATATGCACATTCAAGCCAATATATGATGTATTTCAGGCTTAATTAGGGTTGAAAATATCATATCACAATAAGAATAATAGCACATTTGGCTCATTTTAGAGATAAACGAACGTTAAAAAATGTCCTAAAATCACATTACGAAACGCTGTCGAGGGGCCGCAATATCGGCAGCCGAAATGTTCATGTAGTTTCATATATCTTCAACATTGATTTACAAATTTGCTATTTTACTCACATTGAGACCCACTCTGTCAATTGATATACTTTGTGTTTAATTTAAATGCAAAACACAGAAGCTGTAGGTTGGTTTATATGTTGCCATGGCATTTTTTGTCAAGTAATTTTATGGTTAGACTGTGGATGAAAATTCCAAACTGTTAAGTGAGATCTAAAAATCAGTGACAGTAAATAGATGAGCTACAGACTGTAGGAGGCAGCTTCCATTTTTCAAGAAAAAAAGCTAATTATCCCCTCAAAATGAAGTTTGGAGGGGGTATAGGATTTGGTCAGTATGTACGTATATTACACTTCTCTTGTCGGCATTCTAAAAAAATTTATTTCTTATAAATATTTTATAAAACTTTAGTAAAGAGTTTATAATTGTAATATCTTGGATGAGTTCGTATTTGGTAATTGGCAAACCGGATTTGATAGAGTTATTGCCCTTTGTTTATTTGAGTGAAATACTGGTATTTCTGATAGTGTTCTGTTCCAAAGGGGATTTGTATCACTTGTAATGTCTTCTTCATTTTACTTGTTACTTGTAGGATCTGATAGAGAAGGACTGTGTAGAAGCTCTGACATTTGTTTTACTAGATCTGGAATCCAGATTAACAGTTCTGGCAGAAGTTACAGCAGCTTTAGCAATACTCTCTGATGAAGGTCAGTCACTATTATACCCTTGCCAGATTTCTCTCAGGATTAAAAAAAGATTTTCTTATTGTTTATCCTACTTCAAAGAAAGCAAAATGCAAATATTTTGTAGATTTTTAATGGGACAGGTACAAAGCTTACATAAACTGAGTCGTTGCTAAAAATGAAACCTTATTTAAATATAATCCATGCATTATATCTTTTTCAATGCACCAAATATTCATGTATAAACACAGAATGAAGCTGAAACCAGTTTTTTTAGCAATGACTTGGCTCATGTAAGTTAATCAAATACAGATTTGTACACATCCTAATGAAAATCTGTAAAATGTTTGAGTTTAGCGGGTTTGAGTTTTTGCTTTCTCTGAAGTTGGGTGAAAAAATGATAAATGCCTAACATAAATATAACCATTCAACTGTCTTGCTATGAAGTTTGATTACATGTCATTCAGTTTGCTTTGCATGGCAGTAGAAGTTGTAGCACTTATAAACACCGTTTCTAGACAGTTCAACAGTTAAATAATTTCCCTTACTGTGCAAAGCAAACTAATTGTTGAGTGTTTGTCAATAGTTAAGTAATTTCTACTCTTTATTGTAGATGATGTGAAGTACAAGTTATTACACCTACATGGAGGTAAGGTGTTTAGCAAGCTTGTGACACTAGCCTCATTATCAAGTAACTCTGAAGTTCAGTATAACAGTGCTGGTACGCTCGGTCAACTAGCTTTAGTGGGTAAGTACATGTATTGTTCACCCCCCTCCCCTGGGGTAAGGTGTTTAGCAAGCTTGTGACACTAGCCTCATTATCAAGTAACTCTGAAGTACAGTATAACAGTGCCGGTACGCTTGGTCAACTAGCTTTAGTGGGTATGTACAACAGATTACATTTATACAGTAAAACCTCACTTTAATACCCCTCAATCATTTCTCCACCTCGCTTATGATGACAGTAGTTTGATGTCCGAAATTGCTTATTTATGCCCCCTCCATGAATATGGCTGTGGCATATATCGTTACAGATGTTTGTACATATGTACGTCTGAGAATCCTTTTCAGCTCTATAACTTATGTATAAAAAGAGGAATCAAAGTGGTATTAATAAGAGATATACAGTATTGAAAGAGGGTGTGTCGTGTACCAAATTTAGGCCATCAAGGTCAAGGTCACTGGACCATAAAACTTGAAAAATAAAATTATTGTACTTTTTCACTGTTTCCGCTCTTTAAATTTGTATAAAATTTATGAGGCATCAAAGTGATATTAACAAGAGAAAAAAGATGTGTCATGTACCAAATTTAAGTCATCAAGGTCATGGTCAAAGAATTAGAAATTGAATGAGAGAATAAACCCAGTTTGTACTGAAATGGGTAGACATTTAGTGTTACTGTCACTGGCTTTCCAAGTTATTAGTTTCAACCACAGTTGGGAGTAAATCAGTAATGACTAGCTTTCAGAAAAACTGAAGATTTCACACACCAAAGTAGTCATTGCACATTGCCCTCAGCAAATGTCATATTTTTTGTCACATGTGCCAATAGCAATAGCCAATAGTTAAGTACAGTTGAATCTCGTTATCTTGAACTCGGATATCTCGAACTACCGGATATCTCGAACTTTTTTAAAAAGTCCGAACAGAGTTGTTCTTTATTAAACCAAAATAACTCCGGTTATCTCGAACTCGGATATCTCGAATTATCGGATATGTCGAACAATATTTTCGTCCCCTTGAATGAAAATCCTAGGAAAATAACACTCGTTAACTCGAACAAAAAATTTAGGAAAATTAAATTTGTTAACTCGAACAAAAAATTTTGAGAAATCAAATTTGTCAGCGCCTACAGATTTTTTGGTAGAAAAAACACATTCCGACACAAATAAAATATTTGACTGTCGGCCTCGTGTTGATTTTAAAATTACAACATTGCACTGACCTCCCAATTTCCTTAAGCCCTTAATTATTATCCCTTGCATAAGCAATTAAACCATCCAGGTGATTATCAGGTGTTATAATTACTGCCAAGCTGAACATGGCTTCCGAAAGCGTGTGATGTGAACATTACTCAATACCACCGGAAGCTTGGGGTGATTAAAGTACACAAAGCGAAACTGGTATGGAGACCAAAGCCGACTCCACTATTTGTCGGCTAATAACAAGTAACAGATAATCTCCCGATTTTTTATGCACTACATTCTCAATTATAAATACAAATAATAAATACTGCAGTTTTTATATATCATGTTTGAATACATACGATATAGGAGAAAACGGCAATATACAGTTTGACAAGATAAAACCGGAAGCGACTTACGGTAGGCGTGTACGAGTTACTTCCCTTTTGTTGTCGTTTTTAACATCGGTTATCTCGAACTCCGGATAAGTCGAACTTTTTGCATTTCCTCGTCGAGTTCGAGATAACGAGAGTCAACTGTATTTTGAACTTTTATTCATTCATTCATTATTTGAGTTATTTAAAGTTCTGCATTATAGTAATGGATTTACATATTTTATTTTGCTTTTTCAGAAATCCCCAAAAAATTAAAGGAGGATAATCAGAAGGGAGTGTTACTATATATAGACATGTTCTTAAAGTCCCCAGAACCTAATTTTATACATATAGCCTTATGGACACTTGTGCAATATTTAAAAGGTAAGTGCATGCGTATAACTGCAGATTGCTGGTCACGCCCACAATGTTCCAACAAAGGCCCGGCATGCTTGAATTACACACAAAAAAATCTGAGCTGACCAAATTTTGACTTACTTGACTTATGTCCATCTCTATTTGTGGAGAATTGGGCCAGATATCTTTTAAGTGAACCAAAAGCCTGTCTAAATCAAATCCTTAATAGTTTTAAGAAATATTCACATTTATACCGTAAATCGGGAAATTTTGGCTGTAGTTTAATTTTGGTTTATTTGGCACCCAACTTAAAAGTGCCAAAAATTAAACACACCAAAATAATACATATTCTAAAAAAAGAAATGCCAATATTTACCTGAAAATCGATGTTCCGTAATAGAGCACTTTTATCTTAACTTGCCGGAAAACAGTCATATTTGCCGGACTTGTCCGATAAAAATTTATTTTGACCGACGTGAAAAATCACCAGTCGGACATTTTTTGTTTTCGGACATTTTCAATTTTACAACAGGAATATAAACGGACTAATCAGTTTTCGGTCCGACAAAAGTAAACTAGCGCTAGTCTGTCTGCCGGTCTGTAAAACCCTACCCGACTTCATTAAGTATATCCTACGACATTGTCCTTACCGCGTGTTTACCTGTCATCTAATCAGGTGATTGTTTATTAATCAGTAAATACTTATGGACTTAAGTAGTCGCGTGTCTATTTCTTTTGTTTCCCAGTCAGAATCATCATAACTTTCATGAAACGTGAGTTTGTTTAATTGTAAAATGTGTTGATTACAGAAGCCATAACGAGTGTCGGTCAAGAGTGAGGTTTGTTATTACAGAAGTTCCACGCGGGGTGTTAACTACTACGCGTGTCATAATTGTTTCATTATTAATGAACTGTCCCCTTATACAGTACTTTTGTCTTTAACTTGCATATATAGCATATCCCGATATATCGGTATTTCAATTTGTATTATCGTTATTATCGTTATTTTATAAAAACCCGGAAGGCTTAATAGTGCATTCCATTTCATTTGCTAATTTATAAATTACAACACATCCGGTTTTCAATCAGCATATTAATCCGTTTGTCTTGTGGCTGTTTGTGAACATCTTATTTAGTTAAGTGCAAAAAAAACGCATTATTCAGTGAAGTGCCAAATTTAAACACACCAAAATTAAACATCCACATTTTTGGAGAAAACCGCCAAATTATCCCGACGCCAAAATTTCCCGATTTACAGTATTGCATAAATATAATGTTATTAAAATTCAACTATAGTAGAATTTTATGACCCAGTCAAGATTCTTTCACTTATATAGAGAATGTGGAGGAAACTGGAGTGTCTTGTGAAATCCATAATCTTTGACAAGTGAACTGACAAACTTTCTCACTTTAGGATCTATCCAAAGTGGGATTCACAACTGGGTGGTCCTGTCATCTGTTGGTGCATACATGTACATGTACTTTAGACCACTCGGCCACTGAGCACCCTACAGTAGTGTAGAACTTTATATCCAAGTGTGTTTTTTTCATTTTTTTCAGATGTGATATTTTTAAAAGCATTCAAGGGACATAGTATAGAACCTGTTATTACAAAATTACAAAGTATTGACAATCCTTCAACCATTATAGAACTCGCCAACAGTGTCATGAGGAGGCTTAAGGATGAAGAGAGTCCATCGTCATCGAGTGACGATTGAGAGAGAAGAAGTAATCTCACGGGCTCACAAGGTTTCTTGCAATATTGAGTTAAATTACGACACAGTTGAACATACAGCAATGATTGAGCGAGAGGCAATTATCTTGCAGGCTAACACATCTTTTCAGGATAATTTATGAGACAGATGAAGAACATCATGTAATGATATAGAGGGAGTCAAAGATCTTGAAGACTGGTTGTCTTATTACAACATTTGCCGGAGTGTTTTATGTTTGGGAAAGTGACACAACACAATCTTAAAAATCCAAATGTCTGATTACAAAATTTGCAAGACATTTACATAAAGAGGCAGTAATCTCAAAAGACTTATGTCTTCTTACAACATTTGCAAGAATGTTCAAGTTACAATAAAATTTGCAGGACTGTTCAAGTTATGCCAAAATTTTCAGGATGGTTCAAGTTAGAGCAAATTTTGCAGGACTGTTTCAAGTTATTGTCAATTAGGTCCACTGAGGACGAACATCTCTGGGGATATACTTTTGAAGGATTAAGTTCTTTTCAGTTGAAGTCCCTGGCCAGATATAACATATTTATCAAACTATCGGTATTCCTATTGCCAAAATAATTGCTAGATGCCAAATTTTGGATATACTTTTGAAGGATTAAGTTCTTTTTCAGTTGAAGTCCCTGGCCAGATATAACATATTTATCAAACTATCGGTATTCCTATTGCCAAAATAATTGCTAGATGCCAAATTTTGGATATACTTTTGAAGGATTAAGTTCTTTTTCAGTTGAAGTCCCTGGCTAGATATACCATATTTATCAAACTATCTGTATTCCTATTGCCAAATAATTGCCAGATGCCAAATTTTGTCTCCAGTCTGTCAAAAAAATTGCACTTGGTGACCTTGGCAAGACTGAAGTAACCTTGGGAAATTATTTCAAATTTTGTTACTCTTTCATCATATACTGTAAAATGGTTTTTTCACAAGTGAAAATTTTTGTGAAATTATATTTTTGGTTTTTGGCGATTTGTGTTGATAACAAGGTGTTACTATGCAGCTGAACAATGCTGAAAAGTCTTTCAGCAACAACAACAACAAAATTTTGCCAAATAGACAGGTTTTTTTGCACTGTAATTATATGCAGTCACAGGCAAACAACATAGACCTGTCTGCTTGACATTTTATACAGAGTAGTCATATTTGAGCTGAGTAATGGTGTTTAACATTCCAATATCACTTATATCGAGATGTTGCCAGCTATTGGTGAAGGTGCAGAAATTTTGCCTCCGTGTTGCGCTGATGGCATTATACATCAGGGTTCCCCATATATAAATGTTCTGGTTCATAATAGATATTTTAATGAAAGGTCAAGCAGAAAGGTCAATTTTGTTTGCCATTTTGATATGTTTGTGGTTACGTTGATTATAGTCAGGTAGATATAAACCGTACTTATGTTTTTATCATACTGATATTAGTGTCCTTATGGAATTTTGGGCTATACCACATGGTACCCCCTAACGTTTCTGCAGAACACTTATTTTTAATGTATATGAAATCGCATAAAATTACTTTTTCCATAAAAATTATGTTATTCTGCGGAATTTGCGATATTAGTACTGTAAAGGGGATATTTTCGCGGGGTGAAAATTTCGCAATTTCTGAAATCTGGCATTTCGCGTGGGTGTAATTTTCCCATAACCAGTATCAGTAGATGTATATTCTGTATATGTGATATATTAAGCTGTATGGTAGACATTTTTGCGTGGGTAAAATTTTCGCGGTAATTTCTTCAGCACGAAATAAGCGAAAATTTTACCCATGCGAAAAATTTCCCCCTTTACAGTATTTCCCTAAATGTTCTGCACAAATGTTAAGAGGTATGGAGCATGCATTTCAGCGGTGAACATCATTACAATACCTTTTTTTATCCCTTTTAGGGGCTACTGAGAGTATAGTTATGAATGGTAATAGTGTCATCATTTTTACCTGCAGTTACCATGGTTAATCAACATCATCAGTTTTAGAGACTTTATTCAACATTTTAGCTTTATTGTTTATGACACTGTAAACCAGTTTTTGTTTGTGGATATTAACTTTCGTGGCTCTCTTGCCAAAACAATTTTGGGGCTATTAACTTTGGCGGTACTGACTAGTAACAATATGAGACAGAATCTCAAATGGGGAAGAATATTTTCCTGTCTAGAAAGAGCTGGTGTAGGATTCTTTTTCTTGTACATTTTACAACATTAAGATACATCAAATGTTCAGTTTTCATGGCACCATTCGTGACTTCTGTAAATGATGTCATCAAATTTTGTTGACATTCTCACGTAAAATGATTATGTCATTAATCCAGTTTATCAAAAACTACGGTAATTTTGGTATGTATCTTGTTGCATTACTAGTGTGAGACAAGGATATCTAGCACTGGTAAAAAATAGATTACCTTGGCGCAGGTGTGAGAATATAACAATCCATTATGAGTATCCATGTTGGATGGGGAAATCTCACCGGAGGGGGGTTGAACATTTCAGAGACGAGGCTTGCCACTGATGAATTAATCATAGAACTCAAACTGTGTTTTCCTTTTGTTTGTTTTATTTCATTTGTTGTTTTGTATTGTTATTGTTGGCTGTTTTTGTTATTGTCAGGTACATACGTATCTGTTTTTCATTCCATGATTGTAGCAGTTTTTTTTTTCAGATTTTGTGTAGCTTATGTTAAGATTTCATGCAACTTATCTCCAGTTTAATGTCACTAATCTCAGATTTTGTGTAGCTTATCTCAGATTTTGTGTAGCTTATCTCAGATTTTGTATAAATTTACTTACATTTATTTAAATTAATTTAGATTTAATGTAACTTATCTCGGATTCTGTGTAGCTCATCTCAGATTTCATTGCAATTTATCTCCAGTTTTTGTGTAGCTCATCTCAGATTCTGTGAAGCTGATCTCAGATTTCATTGCAATTTATCTCCAGTTTTTGTGTAGCTTATCTCAGATTTTGTGTAGCTCATCTCAGATTTTATTTAACTTATTTCAGATTTTGTGTAATTTACCTAAAATTTCATGTACCGGTAGCTGATCTCAGATTTTGTGTAGCTTAACTCATATTTTTTGTAACTTATCTAATATTTCATTTAGGTTATCTCAGATTTAAGGCACTTATACAAATAATACCTACATCTTTCACATAAAATGTTTTCATAAAGTAAAGTTATTTATGTAACTTATTTCAGATTTTTGTAGCTAATGTCAAATTCTATGTAGCTCACATCAGACTTTGTGTAGCTGCAGTGGCGGATTCAGTAGGGGGTGTACCCCCCCCCCCCCCTTTATGTCGCTAAAAATACATATTGTTTGATACAGGCATTTTGAATGAAAGATTTTTTCCTCTTTGATGCAGCTCAGATTGCACCAGAATGCAGGATTTTTGCACCATTTTTTCAAAAATTTTCTGTAGGGAGCATGCCCGGACCCCCGTAGAAGGTTCGAGCCTTCGGATCCACATTATACGACCCCCCTTTCTAATATTCTGGATCCGCCTCTGAGCTAAAACATGTTTCACCTGAAACAAATGTTTTTCATCAAGTAAAATTATTTAGAAATCATAATCAAGTTGACAAAATATGATAAATTGTAGATCTCTTTACCTTTCGCCAATACAGTTGAATCTCGTTATCTCGATCAGGGATACCTCGAACTTCAGATAAGTTGAACTATGTTCATTTTCCTTCATTTTCTCATGGAGTTCGAGATAATGAGATTCAACTGTATTACATTTTCGTGGTTTCATTTGGATCATGTTCGTGTAATTGCCATCTAGATGGAATAATTAATCCATTGGACATGGAATCGCATTAGTTGACATTTTACCATAGAAATGATGTTATTGTGGAAATTTGTGACATCAACCAACATTTTCCAAACCGCACAAAGGTTAAAGGGTATTGCTAGGTTTCCATAAATTTAAAATAATTAGTAGCCAAATTTCCAAAATTTGTGAAAATATAGTCCTTTTTAAAGTATTTTTCCACAAATTTGCTAAAATAGGTTTCTTTTTGAAAGAATTCCTCAGAAATTAGTAGCCAATGGCGATTTTGGCTACCAAACCGCACAAAGGTTAAAGGGTATTGCTAGGTTTCCATAAATTTAAAATAATTAGTAGCCAAATTTCCAAAATTTGTGAAAATATAGTCCTTTTTAAAGTATTTTTCCACAAATTTGCTAAAATAGGTTACTTTTTGAAAGAATTCCTTAGAAATTAGTAGCCAATGTCGATTTTGGCTTCCAGGAATGGAAACATAGGTATAGGTAAACAACATTGAAATTTAAGAGGATCAAACCAATTTATGGGTAGTGTTAGGATTCGCAGTTAATACAAAAACCATACATGTTATGCATGATGTAGATGAAATAAACACCTGTGTTCCCTATACATAAATGTACTGGTCCATAATAAATATTTAAATTAAAGGTCAAGCAGACAGGTCAATGTTGTTTGTCTCTAAACTGGCCAAACTGATTCACAGTCATGTCCATTACATTTACCGGTACAAAATCGCACAGATTTAAAAATCTTACTTGAGTTAAAAAGCGATCTACAGGCATATGTTGACTGTGAATTATAAATACACTGAACCTTGCTTTTCCAATATACACCATTTCTCACGATTTTGCCCCTATTTATACAAGTTTTTTTATTAAATGGAGGAGAATGGAGAAATGGTGTTTTGCACACAAGTCAAGGTTATGTTACTTTTATGAAAAGTGTCATGACAGTTCTGAGATGATGGCGGAAACAAGAGTGGGATTTGAGTCTAGACCGTAAAGGGCAGGATGATCACTAAGCATGCTCTTTATGCAGCCAGTTTGGTCCTGATAAAAATTTGAGACTTATCACATAATTCAAAACAGAAAATATGAAATTTTGGGTTTTTTATTTGAGTGGTTATTTGCACTATTCAAAATACAGTAAAACCTCATTATAATGCCCCTCAATAACTTTGCCATACTATTTTGAAGTACCAAAATCCATTTTGTTTATGTTTTTCCTTATCCGTCTCCCCCAATTTTTTACCAAACCCATTTATAATGCCAAAATTTGACTAAACAAATGGTGGCGATGAATCAAGGTTTTACTGTATGATCAAATAACAAAACCACCCACTTTCCGTTATTTACACATAGTTTTTCTGTTCATTTTCAATACCTTACGTTTTCTATTGTTTAAATTATACATGGAATTAATCAATCATATGGGATTTTTATTGTGGAAGCGTGTGGCCTAGTGGTTAAAGCGTTGGACTCATGATTCGAAGGTCATGGGTTCAATCCCTGGACCGGGCGATGTGTTGTGTCCTTGAGCAAGACACTTAATTTCACGTTGTTCCAGTGCACTCAGCTGAAAAATAAATGAGTACCAGCAAAATGCTGGGGGTTAACCCTGCGATGGACCGGCGTCCCATTCAGGGGAGAGTCTTGTACTCTCAGTCGCTTAACGCTACGGAAACCGGGATAAGCTCCATGATGGGCCTAATGGCTCGGGACAGACTTTAACTTTAACTTAATGGGATTTTATTATTTGAACAGTTGTTATTATATAGATTAACACGATTAACCCAGCCTTTTAAAAATGATTTGTGATATTTGACAATTGACAAAAAATAAATATAAAAATTAAGGGCATTATAACAGATTTTTAAAAACTTTGTCATTATAAGTGAGATGATAAAAGAAAACTTTTGGGCATTATATTATAATACAACATTACTTTTATTTATTACTGCAATTATTTATGGTTACCGCGGGTACATGTGTCTTAGTATAGGTATATATATCTGACGGCAAGGTATAGGCAAACAACATTGACCTGTCAGCTTGACCTTTGATTGTAATATTAATTGTGGACCAGTACATTTATGTATAGCAGACTGACCAATCAAATTTATTTATTTGTCCAGATCAGTAGATTTTTTTGTGTGCAAGGTTGCGATTTAGGTACTTTTTTATCATTAAATGTTTGATTTTGGTACAAATTCCATACAAAAAGTCTGAATTTTTAATACTTTTAATTAAAAAAAATCAAAATGGTAAAAATCTGTCTAATTTGACATTTTCATTTTATCCGTCTGTTTATCCGTATTTATGGTACAAATTAGTGTTGGACTGATTAATCGATTTAATCGATATCTAATCGTTTGAGCATCCGATTAACGATAATCGATTCTAAAATCTAATAATCGGTCGATTTTGATTATTTACTGAAGTTCGTTTATGGAACGTCTCTTATAAAATATGTATGAAATTGTAGCTGAAATAAGTGTACTTGGAAAAGAAGACTAACACAAATGTAAGGAAGAGTAAATGATCAGAAAAATGGAGGATATTTTAAGTCTTAACTGAGAAACAAATATCTTTCAGATATTATCAAGACTAAAAATTAGAATTTAATCTAATTTACTTTGTAATTTCCGCTTCAATTTATTAACCGATTATAATTGGAAAATCGATTGAAATCATCTTCCGATTATAAACGATTAATCGATTATGAAAATGCAACCAATTCCCATCACTAGTACAAATCCATCAAAAAAAGATAAATCTGTCGAATTGGTCAGCCTAGTATAGGGAACACAGGTGTTTATTTTTGTCTACACCATGGATGACACACATTGTTTAATATGTCTTCACTGTGAATTCTAACACTACCCATGTATTGAGTGGATTATTGTATATGAATATTCCTCATGAAAGGTCAAGCAGACAGGTCAATGTTGCTTGCCTATATACAGCGAGTCTATTTTAAACATTAGGTTTTTTGTAACAAATTAAACATGATAGAATAATGTGATGGTATACAAAGTCAAGGCACCACAATTGCTGTTTTAAGTGGTATAGACTCAACTTTTTTGTAATTTCTCTGCCATCAGATCGTTAATGACCTATACAGAAAGGATTTTCCAGTCAATGAGAGACATGTGTCAGTTATCTCCCTTTACACCTCAAAGATGGTGCTACATGCTACAAATATTTTGTTTATATGCTTTGTATTTAATGGGAACAATTATTTATTGTTAATAAATTATTTTTTACTGGATTTTTATTTCATTTATTTATTGATGGCATAGAAAGGGGATGAAAGTGGTCCTATTAATGAGGCCCTGTGATAGATAAAATCCTGTATAAGAAGAAACATTTGCGAGGAAAAAATATTTGTGATACATCTATACTAGTATATATATATATATATATATATATATATATATATCTCAGAGAAAATTTCTTGTTTCCCTTGGTACACTTTTTCCTACAGTTGGAACCATGAAATTTTATTACTGCAAAAAAGTTTAGAAGATCAAAACTACGGACGTTTTGTACCCTTTATTTTTCTTATTATACAGTATGAGTGAATGGAGTGATGGACTCTTGCACCCCAGTCAAGATCTTTAACTTATTTTTAGGCGGTCAATTCAGGAATGGTGGAGGAAACCAGAATGCCCAGAGACAAACCCCACCTGTCGGCAAACAACCGACAAACTTTTTCTTGTTTGGAACTTTCCTAAAAAGACTTCAAAACCTATAAGCAATGGGAGGCGCTGTGGTCCGCAGGCGTGGTCTCTAGATAACTCTTCCACTAATGCCCCATAAATATGGTATGGCTTAGAAATGAAAATCCAAAAGCCCTTCACTCCTCACATTAAGAGTTGAGTTGGGTAATGGTGTTTAACGTCTTAGTTAAGAATATTTCACTCCGCTAGCTATAGGTGAAGGTGCAGAAAAAACTTCATGAATGTTGCGCTGATTGCATTTTACAACAGGGTTCTTTATTGTGCCACGCCTACCCTGACATGGAACCTTGTTTATCTTTAGTTCCCATCCAAAAGAACTGTGACTTTTATTTCATAATGTGGAGTGTTTGGCAATGAACAGTCACTAACCACTTTCAAGTCTTAGGTCAGACCTGATTGGGTTAGAACCCATGATCTCCGTTACGGAGCAAGCATTCTACCAACTGAGCTACCAAAGTGGTTCCCTTGCATTAGAAATAAACAAGACACATAGATTTGACCTAGCTTGAAGTGTGTTAGTCCATGTTCAGTCTCAATATACGTACTTAAGCTGGTTACATCTTGATACAAATAGGAAATAATAATTTTATTAACCTTAGTGATATTTACAAGCCTAGGCTTATCAATACCATCAAAAGGTTTTATAGTCGCCATCTAATATGTCACATTAGGTGTTGCAAAATACCTCAATTGACACCTGTCACTTTTAGTGAGACATCAGACATGCAACCATGATGATTTCAGCCTGTTTTTGTTGGAATGAATAAGTGGCCATTGAAATAATTTAGAGAAGACTAGCATTTACCACTTATAGCCAACTATATTCCACTCCAAGCCACAAATACCTGAAGCTACACAAGATGTCGCACCGCATTGACACATCACTATGCACAAATTAATAACAGAAAAGAAAAGGCAATGGGGTTTGCTGCTCTACCACATGATCAATACCTTTGTGCAGAATATTTTGGAAAATGTTAATGTTGCAAATTCAGGCAATAATATAGTTTTTAAGGGATATGAGCGTAATGTCATATTATGAGATTCCATATCCATTTGAAATAGGTGATCCACACAAACGTTGGTATCACGTGGTACAGCAGTGAACACCATTGTGACTTGATTATTTAAATGTATAGTACATTGTATCCCATCTCTGGCTGCAGTCAGGATAATGAAACCATTGTGCCTCTAACAATATAGACCAGTGATTTACTTATTTTACCATTTAAAACTACTGCAAATGTATTCTAAATAGCCAATGCAAATAATGCAAGCACTTTAGCTCTGTTAGCTCAGTGGTTGTTCTGTATATGGAGGGTTTCGGGTTCACCCCAGTCAGGTCTGACCAAGATTTTAAAAATGATAGTGGCTGTTGTTTTGCCAAGAAAGCTGTCCTTCAGATAAGACATTTAAAACCAATGTCTCGTTTCACAGCAAGTGAAGGCCCTCAAAAAACTAAATTGCTGTCATCACACTATTGTTAAAAAAGAATTATTTTTATGTATCTTAAATATCCTAGAATATATGTGATGTGTCGTTGTTCCATGTTCTTGCACATTTCCCTGAACTCACTATAAAAGAGCAAAACTTGCCATCTCGCCTATAGCAGGTGAATTCGTTCAAATTTGGACGATGGTTGTGTTGCCATAATAACAGATATTTGGATATAACATACCTACTTGTAAGTCAATAATGGTACATGTATATTGGAGAAATTGATTGATTGATTGATTGATTGATTGATTGATTGATTGATTGATTGATTGATTGATTGATTGATCATTTACTCCCCAGTCAAGCATATTTACTTATATCGAGATGTCACCAGCTTCAGATGAAGTGACAATTTTTTTTTTACCTCTGCAGTGCAAAGAACTCTTCCGTAGGACCCTTTCCTAATTCCAGAGAGCTTGGCAAAAGAAACAGTCACTACATGTACTTATTTTCAAGTTTTGGCACATGATTCAAACCCTCACCTCCCACATATGAAACAAATGCTCTACCAACTGGGCTACCATAGTGCTATATATGTTATACAGTGATACTGAATATATTATAGTCTGATCACTTATTCAGTGATGGAAACCGATGTGGTTTAAAAAAGATCGTGGATTGCTTACCTCAAATTTCATTAATGTTATATGTAGATCTGTTATTTTTATAACATGTGTTTAAATAATTTGATTAAATTTCTTATATTAAGTCTAAAAATCATATAAAACCAGTTTTCATCAGGCACGCATCTGAATTCAGACGATGCGTATCACCTAGTAAAATACACTATCGCCAAAAACTACATCTTTTGAGACAAAAATCGCGATTTTGTTAGATGAGCTTGAAGGTTTTGTAGTTTTAAAACATTAAATTAAAAAATTGTGTCGTTCCAGACCAAACATGGGTAATAAACGAATATTATTCATTATTTTGATGTTTGTGCTGTTTTACCTGTTGTTCATTCATAATCAAGTGCAATGGGTTAGTCTGTGACGTATACTAGTTAAGAATAGAAACACCTGTATAAACCCGTATCGCGTGAATATGTATTAGCCAATCAGAACCAAATTATGAATGACTTACATGAATGAAACTGTCGAATATGCCATATCAAAATATCAGACTTACAATTAATTGCCAAATTTTGACTCCCAAAAACTCAAAAACTACAGTGAATATTAAAAATTTAACCATGCAGATAGAAAAAATGTTTTTTTAAATACTTATCTTTAAAACAAGACTGCAAACGAACAAGTATTAATTTCTCAACAAACTTTTATCGAAAAAGTTTATTAAAACTTATTCATATAATTTAAAATATAAAAAAATAAAAAGCTAAGAATATTTGAAAAAAATATTCAAAATATGAAAAAATATGTTCTAATAACACATGTGAAATTTCAAGTCTAATAAAGTTACATTAAGTGAGATATCTAAGTTTGAATCACACCACCCATTCAAAACATGTTTTTTCATCACTGAAAATGTGTCAAACTTGTCATTTTTATTGCAAATGTCTCGAAAATTTTGCATTAAAGTTATAGATCATCTCTGACTATCTTGATATGTGAAATAACTATATTCCATTTATTTATTTATTTATTTATTTAGAATTGTTTGTGAATTTAAATATTTGTTTAATTTATTTATTTATAGAAAGGTACGATTTATAGGGTAAACATTGGATAAGGTTACGTTTCATTTATTTGACCAATATTGGGTATAATAGATTGGGTATTCGTTTGAATTGTTCGTTTCATAGCAAAAGAAAAGTTAACTGTGAAACTTGATGCACGCTTTTACTGTGTTTTAATTAGGCCTACAGGAATGCAATATTTTTTGCCGTCAATATACATGAAGGTAACAAATAGAAACATTTTTGAAGCCATAAGTGTTAAGATAGCAACAAAAACGGCACACATTTTATCAAACATATTGTCCGAACAAAAGAACTCTTTCTTGACCATAACATCCTGAAAATATTTGGTCATCAACAAGGCCTATCGTTCTAATTTGCACTATGTATGGCGAGTACTCAACCAACTGTGCTACCAAAACTGCTACACAAATTTGAACCATTTAAATATAATTTGAAATTCGGTATATATTGTATGCATTTGTCTGGGTTAGTGGATAGTTCAGTTGGTAGTTACAGGTAAAAAACTCGCCTGTAGTGTTGGAAGTTTTTGGTTCATTCTCCTGCCCAACCCTGCATTTTTTGTTCTTTCTGTTGCAGTTGTCTGGACTGGCAATGGCAGGTCATATAAATACCATCCAAGAAAAGTTTTGTGAGAACAGCTCGGTCGGAAATTGCAGGAATATAGCAGTCCACATGGTCCAAGTAGCTCAGTTAGAGCAATTGCATATAGTGCAGGAGGCACAGAAATTTTCCCATAGAAAATCAAATAAAATTGAACAAAGTTTGATATTATTCATTTACTTGTACCTAATCCTAACTGAAAATCTGTATATATGCACATCCGCAATTGACATAAAGTATATAGAAAAGAAAATGTTGGCGATATGTGGATTTTACATGGCGAAAAATGGGAATGTTTACACCGGAAGTGACGATGTCTTTGGGGACGTTTTACATCATAGGAGCAACATGATCTGCCATTTGCCTGCTTTTTCAACATGTTAAATCCCCATAGTTCCAACATTTAACTCTATGCAGAAATATCCTACTCTAATCACGATATCCTGTTACGACTTAAGGTACAAGTTAGTGAATATTATCAGTCTTTATTCAAATTTATTTGACTTTCATATGGATCTAAAGCGTAATTCACTGTCACAAACAGAATGACTTGAACAGTAGTGTACTCTAATCAGATAAAAATTAACAATCAACAATCATGTTTATATTTCAGAAATAACAATGTACAGAGCCCTAGACAAGATAAACTACAACTCTTTAACCCTCAACAAGAAAAAGACCGAACCAATCAACACAAAAGAACCATTGACTTTACTGGAACTGAGTTGTATCGGACTAAACAATTCTATCCCATCATGCTTAGAAGATGCCATTTTGGAAATACCTGCACATTTAGCGCCATGTTTGTTGAGGACGGCTATAGACAATCTTCAACAGGGAGCTGTGAGCATAATTTTATCCAACTGGCCACTTACACAGTTATGGTGAGTTTTGGAAGAACAGTGTTAAAAATAATGAATGTTCGACACACGGGTTAATGTTCTAGCAAACTCTGGCTCTCAATAAGTCGGGGCCAAAACATTAGCCAATTTTAAATATTAATTGCCAATTTATATGTTTAAGAGTCAAACAAAAAAAGAAAAATTAAGAAACTTGGAGCAACAAAAAATGTCACCGTTTTGGAACTTTTCTTCTACTCTGCTGTATAGATTGTTCTTAACATTTTGTAACACTTGTTTTACCTTTTATACAGTAAAACCTCGTTATAATGCCCCTCGATAACTTTGCCACCTCACTTATCGCCACACTATTTTGAAGTCCCAAAATCCATTTTGTTTACCCTATGTTTTTTTTCTATATGAGCCTCCCTCAATTTATCGCCAAACCCCTTTATAACGCCAAAATATGACTGAACAAATGGTGGCGATGAATCAAGGTTTTACTGTACTTGCTTAAAGAAACAATCTGATTTTTGATTGCCTCATAATGATATTGATAAAAAAATTTGGAGGAAAAATATTTGCCAAAAGCAATTCTTTGAAGCCAGGAATTATAAAAATTACCAAATGGCTAAATTGGCAAATGGCAGAGCTAACCCCTTAGTAAGTTTTGAAATCTGCTGGTCCAGAGCAAATAGCTACTTTGTCTTACCATTGTCCAAAACAAATATGTATGCTCCCAAAGCAGAATTATTCTACTACTGATTCAAAACAAATACATGTACAGGTGTACCTACAGGTCATTACAAATATCTGCTGGTCCAAAAGAAAAAAATCTAAAAAGTCCGGGTCAAGTAAATTACAAAAACAGGATCTAAAACCCTTAACTTACCATATACTGTTTGTAATGCATGTATATTGCAATTTGAACACAATTTTTACGATCCAGTAACTGGAACAAAATTTTGAATATATAAAAAAAAAATATTGTGGTCTCATAATTTGAAGTGTTAAAAAAGGCAACATAATCTTTAATCACTTTTTAGTGTTACATCCAAGTTGATTTTGAAAAATGGCAATTTGACCTTAAAAGTCATGTGTTAAAAGAAAACCCAACATTATAAAATTCCAACAAGTTTCTGTTATCATGGTAACAAAATATTAATATTTTCTTTATATATTTCAGTTTTCAAGAGATATTGGCTGAACGTCACAAGGATATATTTGTAGAAGAAATGGGATTTGATCTAGTGGTTTTCCGTGGAATAATCAACCGTACCAAAGCTTGTAAACTTAAAGTGATTGATTTTAGGGGTTTTAAACTAAGTAAGTTAAGTCCCCTAAGGCTCTTGTTAGGGCAGATATTCTGTCCTATTCACAACTCAAAATCTAATGGTTTTTTCACAATCACTTTGCCAATTTTTACAATTTCGAAAGCTTTGCCAAGTTTCACAATTTCGACAGCTTTAAAAACTACCGTATCACTTTTTCTATTTCACAATTTGGCAGTTAGAATGCTTATTTTCACAATTGCTAGGTTTCCATAAATTTAAAATAATTAGTAGCCAAATTTCCAAAATTTGTGAAAATATAGTCCTTTTTGAAGTATTTTTCCACAAATTTGCCAAAATAGGTTACTTTTTGAAAGAATTCCTCAGAAATTGGTAGCCAATGGTGATTTTGGCTAACAGGAATGGGAACATAGAATTGCATGGACCCCAGCCCCATTTACAAAAGACTTATAGAGAGACCCCATCTTTTCTTATAATGCCTTGATTGGGAGAATAGGGCCTCATTGGCCCAGTGGTCTGAAGTACATGCTTACTGAAAAATTAGGTTAAACATGCGAACAGCAGGCAAATGAGGCTGGATGCCCAGGAAGGTTAAACACTTCCTGTTTAGCTAGCTACATTAATGTGAGTAGGAGAGTTGAGTTGAGTAATGGTGTTTAACGTCCCAGTCAAGAATTTTTCGCTTATATCGAGACGTCGCCAGCTATAGGCGAAGGTGCAGAAATTTTGCCTGTGCGTTGCGCTGATGGCATTATACAGCAGGGTTCTTTAGCGTGCCAAGCCCACCGTGACACAGGACTTCGTTTTATTTTAAGTTCCCATTCGAAAGAACCGTGACTTTCATTTCGTAATACCGAGTGCTTGGCGAAAGAACAGTCACTACCCACTTTTAAGTCTTGGGTCAGACCCGGCCAAGACCTCCCACTTACGGAGCGAGCACTCTAACAATTGAGCTACCGCAGTGGTAGTAGGAGAGTGGTATGCTTGTCTGTAGCATACTGACTTAAAATAGCCTCAATTGCATAGGAGTACATGTACAAAGCAGACCAAAGGACAAACTTGATCTTAGAATAATCTTGAGAGATAAATGAATTTCCTCTTGTTGCAAATAGCTGAAAATATTGATGCGACATTAATCAACATTACAAACACAAGACTTGTCCCAACATTGTTGGTGGTGTTAGAATAATGGATTTCAAAAAGTGCAATATCATATCCCCAGAAAAGTTTTATTTTGTATACCTATTAATCCTTTTGTTGTTAATTGTAGATCAAACTTTTACCAAGTTAGTTATACAGATGTGGCCGATACTGTCACTGAAAAAGTCTATGTTGAAGCCAAAGAAGCTAGCAAAGATTATTGCTAAAACAGCTGGTTAGTAATTTTCTCTTGTAATTACTGTGTTTGTGATAGTGAATTGTGCTTACGGTAATTTTACTGTAAACATTATGACTAGGTTAAAAGAGTTGAAATCTGAAAGACTATTTTGGAATAAATTAATAAATTAAATTTACAGCCGTCATGACAGTATTGTTAATAACAAGTTTGATGTCTCTGTGTCCAGGCTTGCCCTGGATATATTTGATGTTCCATAGTTCCTTGTTCCTTTCACACAATTTTGATTACACATGTGGCTGGTGTAGCTAACTTAACAGGAGGTGCTTTCCCTTCCGGAGCACCCGGCCTCACTTCCCTGCCGCAAGTTCAGGTGTCTAACCTAACTTGTCAGTTCCAAAGTTTTTACTTTGCTTCTGGATTGTGATTCAGACATGGATTAGTGTGTTTGTTTTTTATTAAAATGTTGGCATTTTACGTGTATGTAATAGACTGACAAACTTGATTTAGCTAAGTTCAAACTCCTCTTGGGCAAATCTTAATGAGAGGAAGTTTGTCATTTGGCTTCTGAGAGTCAGCATTTAATTTACAGGCACTTTGGTTTCCTCCTCCATCCAAGAACTGACTGCCTCAAATCAAATGAAAGAATATTGACAGGGACATATACATGTATATATAAGCACAATATTGCACTCCACACCATTCCAATTCACTAGATATTATGTATGAATGTTGGGTTATTGGTGGTGATAACGTTGGCCAACTTGGACAGATCCTGCAAGTCCTAAGAAGATAAAGTTTGTCAGTTCTGAATAGTGATGAAACGATTATCACCGATAATCGAAAGTCGATCACTAAATCAGTGACGATTTCGATTATCGATTGACATTTTCAATAATCGATTGTCGCTAGTAAAAGATCGTTCTGTATGGTACGTGTAACCGCCGGAAGAAACTACAAGAGAACAAGAAGACAACAATTGCAGCGCCCGTAGAAGCTGTCCATCATAACCATGAGGCGGCGGGCGATCTATTGCAACAAGTAGAATGTGAGATCTTTCCCTACCCAGGAAAAACAAAAAGCAAATATTTGAACTATTTCGGATTTTATATGCTAAAATACTAAAACTACTGTAATGGTTTATAAACTTATCAGTTCCGATTATCGCGATGATTGATCGGTTTAGTCCGTCCGATTGGTTCCCGATATTCGATTATGAAAATGTTCCGATTGTTCATCACTAGTTCTGAATGCCACTTTGGTTTTCTGCACCATTCATGTCTGAATGAAAAAATATTGACTCTGACATAAACCACAATTTTCCACTTCTGCCTTCAAATTTTAATCCGAGACAAGTACGGTATATACATGTACATGTATGTATTCACAGTAATTATGTTTTTGTTGTGTTTCTTTAGGTGTAGAATCGGGTAAACTATCTGAGGAGATAATTCCAGGAATACTGAGTACTTTACTGGAACATGAAATGGTTAAAAACAGTCAATTTACTATATATATACCTAAAGGTAACACATTTATGTAATGTTAATAAGTCACTGTTGTCCATTCTAGAAATGGGGTTATTGATCCCTTAATTTGCCAAATTACCCATTGTCAAGGCCTTAGGGAGTCATATTTAGCATTGCCTGAATGCAAAAACATTGATGTTATTGTGTTCAAGAAGAAAGTTTTTTAGAATGACCCATCTAAAAAAATCTTAGAATGAACGCTGGGTCACAGTGGTGTAAAAATGTTTAAAAAACCATTATTGAATTAATAATGTTGCAAGGTGGTTAGAGTCAATGGTCATTTGTTGTAATGTAAAGGCCTCTGACGCAGAGTGATCTAAGGTGCTTGCCTATGAAATGTAACACCTCTCTAATCTAGGATCCGCTCTGTAAATGGGAGGTCGTGGGTTCAAACCTCGGCCACATCTGACCCAAGACTTGAAAGTGGGTAGTGACTGTTCTTTCGCCAAGCACTCGGCATTACGAAATGAAAGTCACGGTTCTTTCTGATAGGAACTTAAAATAAACGAGGCCCCGTGTCTGGTGGGCCTGGCACACTAAAGAACCCTGCTGTATAATGCCATCAGCGCAACACACAGGCAAAATTTCTGCACCTTCGCCTATAGCTGGCGACGTCTCGATATAGGTGAAATATTCTTGACTGGGACATAAAACATTACTCACTCACTCACTCCTTAGGGAGTCATATTTAGCATTAAATGAATGCAAAAGTATTGGTATTATGATGTTTTAGAGGAAGACTTTTTATGAAAATGAGCACTGAAAAATCTTAGAATGAACACTGGGTCACAGTGGTGTAAAAATGTTTAAAAAACCACTATTTAATTATTAATGTTGCAAGTTGGTTAGAGCCAATGGTTATTTGTTGTAATGTAAAGGCCTGACGCAGAGTGATCTAAGGTGCTTGCCTATAAAATGTAACACCTCTTTAATCTAGGATCCGCTCTGTAAGTGGGAGGTCGTGGGTTCGAACCTCGGCCGCATCTGACCCAAGACTTAAAAGTGGGTAGTGACTGTTCTTTCGCCAAGCACTCGGCATTACAAAATGAAAGTCACGGTTCTTTCGGATGGGAACTTAAAATAAACGAGGCCCCGTGTCACGGTGGACTTGGCACGCTAAAGAACCCTGTTGTATAATGACATCAGCGCAACACACAGGCAAAATTTCTGCACCTTCGCCCATAGCTGGCGACGTCTCGATATAAGTGAAATATTCTTGACTGGGACGTTAAACACCATTACTCACTCACTCACTCAAATCTAGGATTGATCTCACCCTGGAATAACCCAAAGGGTGAAAGTTTGTCAGTTCTTTGACAAAGATCAGCCGTTTTCTCTTGGTACTTTGGTTTTCTGCACCATCCAAGAACTTGCAGACACAGTTTAAGTGAAAGAATCTTGACTGTTGTGTAAAAGGTTAGTCCTTAAAGCACCTGACTATGGGCATCAGCACCTTTCAAACTTGGGATTAATTCCCACTCTAGAAGGTCCCAGTTGAAGAAAGTTTGTCAGGTCACTTGATGAAGATTGGTGATTTTTCTTGGTACTCTGATTTTCTCCACCATTCAAGAGCTGACAGCTTGAATATGAGTGAAAGAATGTTGACTGTTGTCTGTTGTGTAAAACACAATTGTTGAACTTCAGGACAGAGTTAAAAGTTTTAATTATAGATGTTGCCATAATAATTTTTTTTTCATTACAGGTGAAAAAATGATGGTAAAATTGGAGAGTGTTAGTTTTACTACAAGTAACACATTTTTTATGGATTACTTAATCTGTAATTGTCTCCGAAGTATAACACCTGTATATATAGCCGTCTCCAATATTTATATCAAGTAAGTTGTCGGAGGTTATCTCCCTTTACTACAAGTAACACATTTTTTATGGACTATTTAATCTGTAATTGTCTCAGAAGTATAACACCTGTATATATAGCGGTCTCCAATATTTATATCAAGTAAGTTGTAATAGGTTATCTCCCTTTACTACAAGTAACACATTTTTTATGGACTACTTAATCTGTAATTGTCTCAGAAGTATAACACCTGTATATATAGCGGTCTCCAATATTTATATCAAGTAAGTTGTAATAGGTTATCTCCCTTTACTACAAGTAACACATTTTTTATTGACTACTTAATCTGTAATTGTCTCGGAAGTATAACACCTGTATATATAGCCGTCGCCAATATTTATATCAAGTAAGTTGTCAGAGGTTATCTCCCCTTACGGTCACATAGAGGAAAAATGTGAAAAAACTTTTAAACTCCACAACTGAAAATACATCCCTGTGCTTTATTTAAATTGCTTTTAAGAATTAAAAGTTAGCACAGTTCCCAGTTCTGATTCCTGTTACTTTTCAATTACCCAGTCCCTTAATGTTGTTAAGGGTTTCAGTAGGTAAACTGACCGCTTCAATACAAGTGAAAGAATCTTAACTGGGGGGACAATAAATCTTTATTCCACTCTCTTGATGTTAAAATGCTTGTCCAAACCTCAGACACCAGCATCAGTGTGAATGCCATTGTTAAATTAATTTGGCAATCTTTATAAAATCCATAAAAGCAAAATATGTACAGTAATGATATTTGCGATTCTCTGGTTAAGTTCATATTGGATTGGTTGTGGTGTGATATTGGTACACATGCCAATGTACAGGTTATTTGTAGCTTTGGCTACTGTATAATGCTTATATTTCAGCATGGTTTTATTTTCGCTATATTCTCGATCCAGTGTATTCCTGCGAAAATATAACTGCCGCAAAATACAGCATTTTGAGGCATTCAGTAATGTTTCTCTAGAAGACCGTGGAAATCTGACACCAAAATACACTAGTCGTTGTCAAACTGCAAAAATTTGACACCGTGAAAATATCTATGACACAGTGCACATGTTAACCAGCTGCCAATTTCTGTATTCCATTAAATATTTGATTTTACTTGTAGGTCGGATTTAATGGTTGGCGAGGAAACTATGGATTCTTTAGCACCATTTATTGTACTAAGAGGTCATGATACCAAGGTAAGAGATATTTCTAAGTGACCATTATTTAACTTATATCAGGACATCACCAGCTATAGGTGAAATGGCAGAAATTTGGACTTTCTAATACCCCCGCTTAAAAAGTGGGGGGTATATAGTGATAGGGGTGTCCATCCGTGTGTCCTTCTGTCCTTCCATTACACATTAGGGTACCTATCTCTTATCCACAACTCTTCCTTAACCCTTCAGTTGATTTTCATGAAACTTTCACACAATCTTTGTGATATAATGTAGATGTGCACCTCCTATTTAAAAATTTGATCGAATGGATTTTTGGGAGTGGGGGTATTTTTTGTGAGCTTGTGGCTCACAGTTTTTCTAGTTTTATTTAAAAGCCATGGTACCCAGGTAAGAGCCATTGATTGATTATATGGGGTTTCACATCCTAGTCAAAAATATTTCATTTATATCAGGACATCAACAGACAAGACGAGTGTAAGTCGTGATATCAAGACATGTGCAAGCATGTGGCTCAGTTGGTAGAGTGTCTAACCATAGATCCCAGGGCTATGAGTTCAAATCCTGATTGGGAGCTTGGTCTGACCTTAAACAAGTTACTTCATTTCACATTCCTACTGACTTGCCCAATTTCAGCAAAATGTACCAGTGGGGCAGCAATTTTTACATCTCTTGCCTCTGTGAGCTAGCGCTTTAAAGTTGCCCTGGACAAGGCAGACACAGACACATAATAAACACTGCCAGTCATGGTTTACATACCATAATGATAAGTGTGATCTGACTAACACTAGCACCATACTTTAAAGATTAAAATAGACTCATACAAACCTATAGCTTACTTAAGGGTGTCTAATAAAGCAAAGTTAAGTTAACCAAATGCTAACAGACTTATTTGTTATTATGTTTTATATACTAGTAAGCTTTAGGCATTTTACATGCATGCCTGCATTAGGCTTAAATTTCCATTTACCCGTACTTGTTATTTCTCATGTTTCTGTTCTTCAGTGTTTTAAAATTATGAGTTGCTTCCCTTGACATTTCTATGTCAATTTAAATGTGTCAATAATGTGTTGTTCATTTCAGGATGTTGAAGGTATTGCATTGAAGCAGCTTGAGGAAGGAGTATTTTTCATTGTGTCAGCTGATCTCCATAAATTCACGAACATACGTGCTTTAGATCTATCAGATTGCAATGTTTATCTACAAGAAGGGTGTACACGTAGTCGGACATATTGGCGTTCAAAAATGACGCAGACACTCGATTGCTTCAAGCACCTTGTAAAACTTGATTTAAGTTTTAACTATCTACTTGGTTGTCTTGGGGAATTACTAGATGCTCTGAACTGTCCGTTGGAGTATTTAAGTTTACGAGGGTGTGATCTGAACGAACATGACTTAGACTGTCTATCAAACTCAAAACACGCTCCTAAACTTAAAGAATTAAATTTAAGCAAAGTGTGCCAGTTTTCAGTATTTGAGAATGATCACATATCGCCAGTTTATCTTCTTAAAAGTGTGAAACATTTTCCGAGTGTCTGCGTACTCAATTTGGCGCAGAATAACATTCCAGACTCGTCAGTGATGGAGTTTTGTGAAACAATTAAAGTATACCTCAAAGAGTTGAAATTATTAGATTTAGCAAAAAATATTTTGACAGACGAACATTTAATGGACATAACAAGAACTGTCGCAGGTATTAAAACAATGCAGTTATATCGATTAACATGGGGTAACGTTCTGGAGGATGGTCATTTAGTGATCATTAATGATAACGGTGTAAATATGAAGAAGAAATTAAGCGATATTTTGTGTTCATTAGGTAGGAGTGACATTATCATAGATCTGGTGCAGCTGACTTATACCATTTTTGTCGGTCTGATGGATTTGATGGACTTTAACTAAAAAGAAAATAAAGAAGAAATTGATATTATGTGTTCATTGGGAAGGAGTATGCCATATTCGTACACAGCCAAATTTTTTGAAGTGAAATTCATGTAAAAATCTTGTGAAATTTGTGTTAATTACACAATAAATCTTGTGAAATTTGTGTTAATTTCACATTGTGTGAAATTCTTGTGAAATTAATTTCGAAAATTTTTTGTTAAATTCAAGTAAAAATTATGCAAATTTTGAGTTAAATTCACATGAAATTCATGTGAAATGAGACTCATGTGAAATTTATATGAACAAAATTTGGCTGTGTATAGATTTTATACAACTAACTTACACAATATTTGTCGGTTTGAAGAATTTGATGGACTTCATCTAAGAAGATATTAAGCAAATTATGTCTATTGTGTTTATTGGAAAGGAATGGTATTTTAAACCCATTGAAATTCATGTGAAAATCATGTGAAATTTGTGTTAAATTTGCATGAAATTCATGTGAACAAAATTTTGTACAGCTGACATATACAATATTTGTAGTTTTGATGGACTTTGATTAAGCAGAAAGTAAAAAAGTGATATCCTATGTTCATTGGGAAAGAATAACATAATTACATAGCCAAATTTTGATCACATGAAATTCACATAAATTTTACACAAAAATAATTTCCTGAAAATTCATGTGACAGAAAGCATTTTTCTCAAAATTTGGTAAAATAGATTAGTTTTTGAAAGAATTTCTCAGAAATTATTTTATAGCCGAAGGAAATTTTGGCTGCCAGGAATGGTAACATAAAATTTGGTTTTCTCTGAAAATTGGGAGCTTATCAACAATGAAGAACGTTCAACAGACTACCAACATGATAGTCTGTAGTATTTACTATTATTGCAGAACCTATTCCTATTGATTCCTAGAACCTTGCAGTACATTAATGTTCCAAATCTTTTCACACAAACATCATTTGGCATCAATAGATCATACATACATGTTACACCAATGAGCGTCATCTCTTTTGGTCAATGCAACAAATTAAAGGTCTGATTCCAAAGACGAAATCTAGTGGTCTTGCGTCTTTGGGCCACATGATTGGATTAAATTTAAACTTTAAGAGTTGCATGGAACATTCCATGCTAGATTGCCATTCCTAATTTCTGAGAAAATTGTTTCAAAAAAGTAACATATTTTAGCAAATTTGTATTAAAAAAACAAAGAAAAAATGATTAAAATCTTTTTTTTTTTCACAAATTTGGCTATTAATACATGTAATTTTAAAATTGTGGAGATCTAGTCACCATGTCTTTGTAGTTTTTGGTCATTGCATTGAAATGTAAGGGGAGGGATGTGAAGAAAAAAATATACACGAGGAACTTATTTTAAAGATTTTTGGCATTTGTTATGTTTTATATCAACTTGCAATGAAACTTGGAACTGACAATCAAAGCTAGCAGTAAGGGCAGATAGACTTATTGTATTCTCATTTGTCACACAAAATGCACCTTTTATCTTGATTTCACAGATGAATATGACAGAATAAGAATTCTGTGTGATGGAATGCCAGTCTATAAGGTTACCATCCAGAATTACTGTTAGTATTACAGAGTCCTTGGTGGCAGTGTTCTAAGGAGCATGCTTATGCATCTCTTTCAGTAAATTTTCAAGTAGAATACAATTTTTTCAAAATAGGCAAGTATTGAGAAATATTGTACTGCAAAACGTATTTAGAAAATGTTAACTTAGTAGAAGTAGGCAACAAACATAATCCAAATCTTAAAAAGTAACAGACATTTTCTGTTGCCTTGCTGGCTTTACCGAGTCCACTGCTTATGGATTCTAGTGCCTCTTACTGCCTAGATTTGGGTTTTTCTAAGATCCTAGGTAATAGAGTTTGTCATTTCGCCTGTCAAAATTTTCTCCTGGCACTCAAGTTTCCTCAACTATCTCAGAACACCCTCTATATAAATATAAGAATTTTGACTGTGGAGGGGGGTAAAACAACATAGCCAACTAAAAGGGCTCAAAATAAGGACAAAGTTGGACAATATCTTCACCCTGTTTCCAAAAACTTTGCCCTTAACTGTTCTAAAAGAGAAGTCCTAGTTGCCCTTATTTTTGACAGTTTATTTAACCCCTGAGGTGCCTCACGCACAGGTAACTCCTGATACATCCATGTGTTTAAATCTGATAATTAGCTTAGCTTGAGATCATTCATCATTTAAAGTCAAACATCTTGGGAACATGTGTCGCAGCGTAAATTTCACTGTGGAAAAAATTTCAGTTTTGAAAAATTTCTCCCTAATCTTGGCTGAGGGAGAAATCAATTCTCTCTAATTTGAGCCCTTGCTAACATTTACATTTTAAAACAAGAAGAAATTTTTGGCAGCTATCCGCTTTTACTGACACACCAGCAAGCAAGCCAGTTTGAAGCTCGAATCCTGGACTGTGTTTATCAGAGGTCAGTTGTTCGAAGCGTGATTAGTTTAATCAACTGATTAGCCAAAATTTAAATAATGCATAATTTCAAATCTGTTGAATGTTGAAAATGTTGTGAGTGAATAGAATTTCATCAAACTGAAGTACATGGTTATTACTCTTTAGGTTACCGTAATAATGATATGTTGATTTTCATTGATGTTTTTAATTTGTGTTAATCATTGATTAAGCTAATCAAGCTTTGAACAACTGGGTCCTGATTGCAAATCAGTTCATCATCATCTAGGTTCACAATCTCGGTCACCAAAATCGCCATTTGCGATTAAATTGAAATTTTGTTTAATACATGTTTAATACCGATAACACAAATGCACAACTCAACTAGTTGATAGCTAGCGATAAGCAATTAAGTAAGATATTTATTAACTTATAAATATACAAAATGCAAAAAACACAACATTCACATTTTTAAAAATGTTTAACATAAAAACATAGAAGCTCTTAACATAATAATCATTCAGACAAACCAAAAAGTATTTATGGTTTTTGTAGCCAACCCTAAAGCTTTTTCTATCCAGATTTCAGATTTTACAGCTTTTAAACATAAAATTGTAGAAGCTCTTAACATAATAAGCATTAAGACAAACCAAAAAGATGTTTTTCTGATTTCCGCAGCCCACCCTGGTGGACTTTGAGAATAGCTGACCCTAACATGCCTAAAGCTTTTTCTATCCAGATTTTAGATTTTACAGCTTTAACTTTTTTTCTGAAAAAAGCATGCAGCACAATATAAAAAGATAACAAAACAAATTATATATAAATATGTATGAACCGAGTCCATTGATAAAACTGTTGAACAGTAACTAAATGGAAACAGGGTTAGCTCTGCCATTCACCAATTTACTTATTTAGCCAATTGCTAATTTTTATCAATTTACATGAGCTATGTTTCCATTCCTGGTAGCCAAAATCGCAAATGGTTACTAATTTCTGAAGAATTCTTTCAAAAAGTAACCTATTTTAGCAAATTTGTGAAAAAATACTTTAAAAAGGACTATATATTTTCACAAGTTTTGGAAATTTGGCTACGGTACTAATTATTTTAAATTTATGGAAACCTAGTATGAGGCAGACTAAAATCACTGATCACAAATATGAAAAAATAAACAAGTTTTACTAATTGTTGATAATTAAGAAAATATATACAACAGATTAGTAGAATTGGGTTCGCCACCGTACCACGTGGTCAATACCTCTTAACGTTTGTGCGGAACGTTTTAGAAAACATCAATGTCACAAATTCCCGGAATAACGTCATTTTTACAACAAAACGTCATATTGTGCAATTCCATGTCCATTGGAAACAAGCGTTTCGCAGACACGTTAGAAGGTATCACGTGGTACAGCGGCTTACCCCAATACATTTAAGTCATTTTTGACACTGTTTTATTGTCTCCTTTAGATATAAATTGGCTCCTAAATTTTAAAATCTGCTAATGTTTTGGCTCAAACTTTTTGAGAGCCAGAGCTAACTCTGTGGAAGCCACATTTTAATAGACCTTAGTAAAAAGGGAAATAACTAATTTTAAATAAACATTATATTGGCCTTAAACTCTCCTTTAGAACAAAAAAAAAAACATACACAAAATAATGATGTGTATATCAAAAATACATTCTAATTTCTATATTATGGAGAAAAAAAAAACCAAACTTGGTATGTGGGATTTTATTATGAAATTTGGACAGGCAGAAAATAAGTTGAAAGGTTATAACATAACTATAACATAATTAAAAGTTAAAGTCTGTCCTGAGCCATTAGGCCCATCAGGCCGGAGGTTATCCCGGTTTCGGTGGCATTAAGCGACTGAGAGTACAAGACGCTCCCCTGAATGGGACGCTGGTCCATCGCAGGGTTAACCCCCAACATTTTGCTGGTACTCATTTATTTTTCAGCTGAGTGAACTGGAACAACGTAAAATTAAGTGTCTTGCTCAAGGACACAACACATCGCCTGGTCCAGGGATCTAACCCACGACCTTCGAATCATGAGTCCAACGCCTTAATCACTAGGCCACGCGCTTCCACATAACATAATTAGGCATGGCCTAAACATTCAAAATATGTATCAAAATTGATTCGATTTTAAAAGTAAGTTTGCAATAAACAGTAATTGAACAATAAACAAATGCAGACATACAAGTAAGACAAAAGTAAATGACAAACAGCCATAAAGTAACATAATATACTGAGCATTTACTCGGGGTGTAGAAAAATTTCATGAGCCCCAAGCTCTAATTGGATTTCATGATTTTGTTTGTTCTTGTTCACAACTTGCTTTTCCCTCGTTAAAAAATTGAATTTTGTCAGAAAAAGTTCTGAACGAATGTCCGCATATGTTGAAGGTTTTTTTTTACATTTTAGAATGAATTTAGAATTTTCAGACCAAATTCAGAATATGGATAAAAGTATTCAGAAAAATTCAGACACTATTTTTTGGTTTAAGAAAAATTCTAAATAAATTTAGATATTTTCAGAAATATTCATAAAAAATTCAGCATTTTTGTTTTCATGAGGGTTCAGAACACATAAGTGTTCAGAAAAATTCAGACACTCTTTGGTGCAAAAAAAAATTCAGAGTGAATTGAGGCATTTTCAGAAAAATTCAGAATTTTTGTTTTCAGAATACAGATAAAAGTGTTCAGAAAATTTCAGAGGCTCTCTTTGATAAAATAAAAATTCAGAATGAATTAAGGCATTTTCAGAAATATTCTGGCAACATTCAGAATTTTTGTTTCACGAAGGTTTGAACAAAATTTTATAAAAACTTTGTACTTGAAGAAGACCAAGTGGTACCGTCGTTCTCCTGCTTGAGCTGAGGCATTGGGAACAAAATGTTTAATGCCCAGTAAGGGCCGAACACGGACCTTAGATGTTCAGGTATGTTGGATTGGTAATATTTGTTCCCTTTTACAAATTCGTAACTGGTCTGACCACTGATCATCAAGTTTCCTTGCCAAATCACAAAATATGCACACATGACACCTGTCATCAGGATTAAATAGAACAAAATAACCATGAGAAATATCTGAAATGTTGTGTATCCGAGTATCCAAGCAATCAATGCATACGGTAGAGTGTATTTAAAAAACTCCTCACTTAACAGTTCCACATAATGAGATCCTAGGTATGTTTTAAGATACCAGAGAGCTGCTAAGCATGATAAAGCACCATGAAGATTGTACATGATGAAATAGCGTTGATTGTAAAACCCGACACAACATCCTGTGAAAAAACAATGGTGGTCACGTTTCAGAATACAACGATCACAGATGGAACAGTGCCGTGTTCTTGGTGGAACAAAACGATCACACTTGTCACATTTTGTCCAGTCTTCTTGCGTACTTACATCAAACATTGGCAAATCTTTTCTGGAGCAGTAAATGGACCGAATTCCTCCATACAAGATTAAAATGTAATTTAATACGATATTCACATAAAAATACACTGCTAACAGTCTTCCTTTCCATAATGAATCTGAAGCTTCACTGGCTACGGTGTAGTAAAATGGTATGGTCACAAAATATGATGTCAGCATAACCACCGAGGTAATGAATAAGACAAAGAACATCCCTCCATAGTTTAACAAACACAGAAAGTTATACACTTCTCTGTTACGTTGTATGCTGTTGTCGATTGCTTGAGTGGCTGTTAAAACGCCTTGAAGCATTCTCATATATTTGGAAATCATTGCTTGCATTTCATTTGATGTCTAGCAATTCACAATTTTCTGTGTTTAAGAATTACTGTAAGCAGTTTTTTGGTACAGATTGAATTATACCTGTAAAGTACAAAAAACATTGATAATAGCAATGACAACATCATTAATTAGAAAAGGAAGTTCACTAGTCAAGATGGGGGGGGGGGGGCGTGGTGGACATGTCTAAAGTGTGTGCTTGCATTGCCTATCACTGCCTCAGTTCAAATGCCAGTCTGGAAAAAATGGAAAGGTCCTAGTGTGAGAATTGAGTTGGGTAATTTGTTAAATGTCTGATTAAAGAATATTATACTTATATCTAGACATTGCCAGCTATAGGCAAGGTGCAGAAATTTTGTCTGTTGGTTGCTCTGATGGCATTATACAGCAGGGTTTTTTAATCCTACCACACCTACCATGACATGGAGTCACAATTATTTTAAGTTCCCATCCAAAAGAACCATTACTTTGATTTCATATTGCAGAGTGCTTTACGAAAGAACGGTCAAAACCTATTTTCAAGTCTTGGGTTCCAACCCACGACCTCCTACTTATGAAGCAAGCATTCTACCGAGCTACCACAGTGGACAGTGTGAGAATTGAGAAAGTTTATTCGTTCACTTGCCTAAGTTTGGTGGGATTGTTTTGGGAACTATGGTTTCCACTATCAATAAGAAGTAAATTTGATTTTTCATACCTACTCTCTTTCAAATTTAAATGAATTTTTCTCACCTAGAAAGTATTTCTTTCAACGGTAAAATGTATTACCAGAGACAAATTCAGTAATAAAAATGTATAAATTACCATTACTGGTCAGTCTGACAGGTATGAAAAAATGACACACTATCAATTAAGGTAGATCATTCTGTCTATCTGACAGGTGATGATGATGATGATGATGATGATGATGATGATGATGATGATTAGACAACCCTTGGCCTTGTGAAATTTTACCAAAATGTTGCGAAAGCACAGGCATTTGTTTCTATGAATGAAAAAAAAATCGAGAAATTACTATATAATAACGTGTTATTATATAGTAATTTCTCGATTTTTTTTTCATTCATAGAAACAAATGCCTGTGTGCGAAAGACACTGATACGCAATCTCACACTGCCGTGTACTAGCACGTGAGTCATTAAAATATAAAACTGGTTTTTTTTTGGTCAGATTTTCGTTGCAACTGTTTGTTTTACTAATTAATTACCTGTTAATTAGTTGAAATTTTTCTACTAAACATTTCTTTTGCTTTTTTTTAACCCGGAAGTCAACAAATGATTATAAATTACAAAATGGTAAAACTTCTAAAACTCGACCGGATTGTATCAATTGCAAACGAAGCCTATCAAAAACGTACCCAATCCAAGCGTACCATAATATGACTGGCGATGTGACCGTTAAGAAAGCACAGCAGACAAAGTTCTAGGACAGAATAATATGGAGTGTACACGATTTTACAGTGACAGATAGACTAACAGATAGCCGGAGATGTCTATATAACTCCCTTTACATTGACCTGTCATATGAATATATCTTATTGACTACTGTATTTCCACAAATTCAGTGCACATGGAAAATGCAAGAATAAAGTATAATTCACAAAAAAATGTCAAAACTTATTACAAAATATACTGACCTAATAGGAAAAAATATTTTTCATTCAAGAAAAAGTGAACTTAATTCTGTACATAGAGCAATAATTTTTTTTTAACTTTTTAACAAAACAACATATATGACTATGTCAAAATTATCCCTTCTGTACCTTCTTACTTGGAACAACTATAACCGTTATGTCATAATTGGAATATTCATGATGATCACACCTGGAAAAAACCCGAACAACAATGACCTACCTGACCCTAAATGCCCTGATGTAACTTTGAATGAGGCCCAATTGGTGTTTAAACTTGATCAAATTTCCAAAATTTTCGCAAAATTTCTCTATTTACAGGAGAACTGAACAAAAATGTTTTTAATTAAAAATATAATTTGGTTAGGTCAGCGCATTTTAAATGCATTTTATTGATAGTTTAATGGAAAATGTTCAATTAAAAGAAAAAAGAAATAAATAATAAAAACCATGTGCACCCAATTCATGGAAATACATTAGGTCCCTGGCCCTGGTTTCACAATCATTCCTTATAGCTAAGATTTTCCTTAACTTAAATTTAGCAAATTTTACTAATCACTTTTTGGAACTACTGATGAATATTTTTGTCAAAACTTAATGCAGATGTTTTAATCTAGACGTGAGTGATCTTGAAAACGACTCTTTAAATACCTAAATATCTTGAAAATTAACAAAATTATAAAGATTTGAAATTTTGCAAGATTTAAGTTAAGGAAAATCTTAGCTAAGGAATGATTGTGAAACCGGGACCTCGTTCACAATTATTCCTTAACTTAAATACATGTAGATGAAATTTTGACAATCCTTTATAAAATCAAAATTATTATTATTATTATTATTATATTTGACACAACTAAAACTAATTTTATAAGTTTGAAGTGACCTTCAAAATAACACCCTTAATTCCACCTTATCTCTGAAAAATTAGCAAAATTATTACCTTATCAAAATTTGCCACATTTAAGTTTAGGGAAATCTTAGTTTGAATTTGGTGCCAGGCCACGGTTTCACAATACTAAGATTTTTCTTAACTTAAACCTAGCAAATTTTGTCTATCTATTATCGAACTAAAATAAAACGTTTCAACGAAATACTGATATAGACGGTACAAGCTCGATATGATCTTTAAAATGACACCTTAAATTCCCGATTAACTAGAAAACTAACAAATTCACTCAGATTTCAAAATTGCCAGATTAGTTAAGAAATGATTGTGAAACCGGTGCCAGGTCATGGGTTCACAAACTTAGTTAAGCTTTTCCTTAACTTAAATTTAACATTTTGGAAATCTTTTTTTTTTTGGAATAACTTATAAACATTTTTTTACAAAACTAAACACAACTATTTTTTAGCTCGAAGTGATCTTTAAAATGACACCCTAAATTCATAAAACAATATATTAAAAATTATCAAAATTGTAAAGATTTGAACTTTTGCCAGATTTAAGTTAAGGAAGTTATTAGCTAGCGAATGATTGTGAAACCGGGTCAGTGCATTTATATATAGGAATAGAGTTGCGTATAGTTATAGTGTTTAACGTCCCAGTCAAGACTGTTTCACTTATATCGAGACGTCGCCAGCTATAAGCGAAAGTGCATAAATTTTGCGTGCGACTTTAGCTGATGGCATTACATAGCAGAGTTTTTTTATCGTGCCATCCTTACCGGGACATGGGATCTCGTTTATTTTAAGTTCCCATCCGAAAGAGATCGTGACTTTCATTTTGTAATGCCGAGTGCTTGGCGAAAGTACAGTTGCTACCCACTTTCAAATCTTGGGTCAGACCCGGTCGAGGTTCGAACCCACGACCTACCACTTCATTTAAGTATAGAGAAAATGCTTATTTTTCTACAACACTAGTGTCACTTATATAAAACAAACACATTTATTGTTTACAGTAAAACCTTCTTTAAATGCCACCTCTATATTAGCATCCCTGCAGGTACAATCCAACAACATTCTATTCTAATGGTCCTTTTTTTAAGATGTACAGGCCCGTAGCAGCAAATTTAAAAGCGGGGAGGTCAAAATTGATAATATAATATAATATAATATAATATAATATAATATAATATAATATAATATAATATAATATAATATAATATATAATAAATTAATTGATAAATAAATAATAAAACAGAGTTAAAAAAGAAAATAAAAAATAGTTTAAAAACAAGTAGGGGACACATCAACAGCTTTATGTATAGAAATATATAAAACGGGATTCTGAACAAGTAAATTAAATCAAACTGTTATCATCTGAGGTTTGACTGGAGACGCTCTGTGATTTACAAATACCCACTGAATTTTAATAAATTACATGTCTAAAAAGCTGAATGAAATTTTAGCAAAAAGTGCTCCCCCTTTCCTAATAATGTCGTGCGCCCCAGTCAAGAATTTTATACTTATATCGAGGCGGTCAGTTCAGGAATGCTTTGACTTGAGCTTCGGTAAGCGAACCGTGTCAAACTTTCGACCACACTATCTGGAAGCTCATGTGGGACCCAGGCCAGGCGGTGAGGGCGTCGTGATCCTTAACCGCGCTTTAGACTAGGCCGATTTATCTGCCCTAACGATGGTAAGATTTCTGCCATCGTAGCAAAAATGCCTTACCAACGTTAGGGCAGATAATTTGGCCTAGCCTTGGACCACTCGGCCACCGAGCCACCCCCCCCCCCCCCCCCAATAAAACTGTATCCAGTATTATTATTTCACTGGCTTATATCTGCCATTTACCATTAATTTAATGTATGTTATCATTAAATTTAAAAAAAAAAAGGTATATATTATATACATGACATATCCATTACTTTAGGACCAAGACGGGGATTTAAAATTATTAAAAAATACTTGAATATATATTATACATTCTAACCATTTTATTTACCATCATCAAACACTTACTACATATAAAATGAATATAGATAGTAGATTAAAATATGTCAAATAAAAACATATCAGAAGTAATAAAACCGTAACCTTGTATAAGACTATTTGTGTTCTAATTACGTATAGTCTATTTTTAGAAAACGGAAAACCCATATAGCAACACATGCCAGATTAATTTTTTATTCTATAGTACGTCCATAGATCATCAAAGTATGAATATGAAATATGTTTGTAATTACAACCAGCCATTATTCAGCCATAATTGGGTTATGGACACTACGTATGTTGGTGCCTTTCAATACGGTAAGATATGTTTTTTTATCTTTCTTAAGAGAGAGAGAGAGAGAGAGAGAGAGTACCATTTTCCCCCATACAGCCCTCGAAGTGGGTTTCAAAACTAAGTGGACAGCTGGCCCCGGTTTCACAATCATTTCTTAGCTAAGATTTTCCTTAACTTAAATTTGCAAAATTTGAAATCTTTATAATTTTGTTAATTTTCAAGATAGGTGTCATCTTTAAGACCACTTCTAGATTAAAACGTTTGCATTTAGTTTTGACAAAAATATTAACTAGTAGTTCCAAAAATAGATTACAAAAATTTGTTAAATTTAAGTTAAGGAAAATCTGAGCTAAGGAATGGTTGTGAAACCGGGGCCTGGCCTCTAATTTAAACTTTCAGGTCGCCAGTGAAAATTCCAAGTATCCAAGCAACCATTTCCTTTAAATGGAGGGAAATTAAAGCATCTTATAGATATGGAGAACAAAATACACGTTTTTAAAATGAACTTGCAATCACTTACATCAGTGTTATTAGTAACAATAATGATGATGTAAAGTGTCTTTTATATTGCCTGAAATGGCAACAGTATCATGAAAATTCTGTAACAGAAATAATATCTGTTCTCTGGTCACAAAAGATAAAATTAAAAGTGGGCAAGCTGACCGCCATTTACAACTTTTAGGTCGTTCGACACAATTCCAGATCGATTTGGCCACCATTTTAGTAGACAAAATTGAGGGTGCCATATAACATTATTGCATATGGACCTTTCAGTGATACGAGTCTATGTGGGACCTGTCAGAAATAAAGGTAAAAAGTCCCGTGCTTCCCACTTGGTACCAAAACTTTTGAACCCACTACTCCTTTTCGTTAGCTCAGTGCTAAACTTTTGACAGGTCTGTACACAGTGTTTAATTGATAAATGTGGTTACGTAACATTACGACATGGTCATATGACTGTCTCATTTTTTCTTGGTTTTCCTGTTACGTAATAATAGCATGATGTAATTTTTATAGTATAAATACAATTGCACAATCACCAATCTGTATTTATATAGTTAGTAATATATGTACAGTCAAACCTGTCTATAAAAGCCATCCCAGGGAACCAGTAAAAATGGCCATTATGGGCATGCCCCGGTTTCACAATCAGTCCTTAAGTAAGATTTCCCTTAACTTAAATCTAGCAAATTTTGGCAAGCTCTGTTTGGAACTACGAATAAATATTTTTGTAAAAACTAAATGCAGATGTCATAAGCTTGATATAATCTTTAAAATGACACCTTAAATTTCCTTATATATATGAACAATTAACAAAATGATGAAGGTTCTTAATTTGCCAGATTTAAGTTAAGGAGAATCTTAAGTTAAGAAATGATTGTGAAACCGGGACCAGGCGTCCTTAATATACAGGTTAAAAATATGAATAAAGAACATTTGGGATACAATTCTACTTGCCTTTATAAACAGGTGACCCTTATATAGAGATGATCTTTAAAGAAGGTTGGACTGTAAATCTTACGCAATCACCTAGTAAGTTGTACAGTACACCCCTGTCGAAAATTTAACATATACACTTACGAATACGTGCCTAATCGTCAGCCCTTCTCCCTTCGTTAGTTATGTCAAGCTAGCATTGTGGCAACTGCTAATCGATTCTTTTGGCAACATTTCGAAAACTGGATGTTCATGTTTTCTGCCACCGATAGCCGAGGTGTTTGTTAGCTCAGTGTTAAAAACTTTCGACAGGCCTGTACTTATATTACTTAATTACAAACATGAAAAGTTAAGTATATACTAAGACATATTAAGTATAAGACAGGAAGTTACTGATTTGGAGAAAATTGCTCCGTAAATTTCAACCAGCATTTCCTAACGTGAAGCAATTAGCATAACTACAGTACAGACATGTCAAAAGTTTAACACTGGGCTAACAGCCCAAGTTCGACCGTCGAGTGTCAAAATACTAGCATGGATAGCTAGATGAAGATCAGTGGACATGACTGAGGCTTTCTAAGACAAGGCTTGTGGGTTCGAACCTTACTCGGGACTTGGAAATTTTCTGAGATGATTTTCATCTCCTGCCCATACTAGAGCTGTAAAAAGCTCAATACTAGAATAGTCTTTTGGATGAGACTCAAAACCGAGGTCCCGTGTCTCAGTGCTCTGTAGAGTTCGAAAAAGAGTAGGCCACCTGTGGCCGCTACAGAGGATTGCAATTAACTACAGGCGATCGAAACAGACTGACCAAAGTAAGAAAAAGAGTTTTCGAATCTGTTCAAAAGCTGGAAAGATATAGCTAACGAAGGGGACAAAATGGATTGCGCGATTCGGCACCTGTTGGTCAGCTCAGTGTCAAACTTCCGACTGGTCTGTACCAAAGAGCTGGTACAATCACCACGGTATGGAATTCCGTAGGAGGGAAACGCCAACAAAATATGATATTGATGTCCCCTTATAGAACAGGTACAAATAGGACATTTCCCCCATATTCAATTCGGATATTTTTAAACCCATTGTAACCAAACTAAAGCCGATAAAGAAATTTCGTAAGTCCTTTAATTCTACACCTGCAAATACATGACCCACTGTTACTAAGAATTACTTCTATTTTAGGCACGAAACCAGGAAGTAAATATACACTGGTTGTTTTAATTTGAACTATACTTAGAATACTATCGCGCCATAGTTTTCAGAAAATGTAAAAATCGGGGGTTTTCCCAAACCTTTGTAAAGTATGTGTGTGTCAATACTGGCTGGCTTAGAGCCAGAATACGCGGTGTTATGACCGGTCGTAATAAGCCAGACAGACAGACACACATACACACATGGTGTAACACGGATCAGAAACACTTGGCACAAATTCGTACACCTTATAATCCTTCAGACATAAATAAGACCGAATTATTTGTGTCGTCCACGGCCCTTTTTATTGATGATATGGGACCGTGGGTCGTCAATGGCCTTTTTTATTGATGATATGGGACCGTGGGTCGTCGACGGCCCTTTTTATTGATGATATGGCACCATGGGTCGTCGACGGCCCTTTTTATTGATGATATGGGGCCGTGGGTCGTCGACGGCCCTTTTTATTGATGATATGGCACCGTGGGTCGTCAACGGCCCTTTTTATTGATGATATGGGACCGTGAGTCGTCAACGGCCCTTTTTATTGATGATATAGGGCCGTGGGTCGTCAACGGTCCTTTTTATTGATGATATGGGACCATGGGTCGTCAACGGCCCTTTTTATTGATGATATGGGACCATGTGTCGTCAACGGCCCTTTTTATTGATGATATGGGGCCGTGGGTAGTCAATGGCATTTTGTATTGAAGATATTGAGCCGTGGGACGACCCAAGCCCCATATCATCAATCAAAAGGGCCATTGACGACAAAAAAACACAATATAAAGGACCACTGACGAACCATGACCCCATATCAATAAAAAGGGCCATCGACGACTAAAGTAATTTGTTCTGTACATAAATAGACGAGACGCGTCTCCTTGGTAACGGATCCTTGCTGACAACGTGACTTACATTATTAATTACTAGGGTTACACGTAATATTATATAACGTCTGAGTATAAACATGATACCCACGACTCTGGCTCGAAACCCAAAACCACGTATCTTGAATTCATCACTATAACCACTTGACCACACTGATTTAAAAGTATATGCCATAAAATCAGGTTTTCTCCACCTTCTCGGAACTAGCCGGCGTAAAACTCTCATTTCACGACTCCGACTCTAAAAAGTGCATGATTATAAAAAACTCAGCTTTTCTCGACCTGCCTGCCTTTGGACGCGAAGGAGACGTTTTCACCATAGATACACGTGTACGTAATTCTAAAACCAATCAAACTACAAAAAGCCCCATACTCCAATACAACAAACAAACAAGAGGCCCATGGGCCTGATACGCTCACCTGATAACTAATGGCTAGCTGATAGATTTAAAGAAAACATAAATACTAAACCCCAATGACTTTTTTCTTTACATCATGATAACCATTGTATCAATACCTACAACATTCTAGTATACATGCCTATACAAAAAGTTAATAGTTTTCAAGATAATTAACCATTTCAGTATTGTTTCACATCTGTGACCTTGACCTTTGAACCCATGACCTTTTTCTATACATCAAAATGATCGTTCTATCGATACCTACAACATTCTAATATACATGCCTATACAAAAAGTTTATAGTTTTCGAGATAATTAAACATTTCGGTATTGTTTCGCATATGTGACCTTGACTTTTAAACCCATAACCTTTTTCTATACATCAAAATGATTGCTGTATCAATATCGACAACATTCTAGTATACATGCCTATACAAAAAGTTGATAGTTTTCGAGATAATTAATCATTTCGGTATTATTTCGCATCTTGTGACCTTGACCTTTGAACCCATGACCTTTTTCTATACATCAAAATGATCGTTGTATCAATACCTACAACATTCTAATATACATGCCTATACAAAAAGTTTATAGTTTTCGAGATAATTAAACATTTCGGTATTGTTTCGCATATGTGACCTTGACTTTTAAACCCATAACCTTTTTCTGTACATCAAAATGATTGTTGTATCAATATCGACAACATTCTAGTATACATGCCTATACAAAAAGTTGATAGTTTTCAAGATAATTAATCATTTCGGTATTATTTTGCATCTTGTGACCTTGACCTTTGAACCCATGACCTTTTTCTATACATCAAAATGATCGTTGTATCAATACCTACAACATTCTAATATACATGCCTATACAAAAAGTTTATAGTTTTCGAGATAATTAACCATTTCAGTATTGTTTCACATCTGTGATCTTGACCTTTGAACCCATGACCTTTTTCTATACATCAAAATGATCGTTGTATCAATACCTACAACATTCTAATATACATGCCTATACAAAATGTTTATAGTTTTCAAGATAATTAACCATTTTGGTATTGTTTTTCATCTGTGACCTTGACCTTTGAACCCATGACCTTTTTCTATACATCAAAATGATCATTGTATCAATACCTACAACATTCTAATATACATGCTTACACAAAATGTTTATAGTTTTCGAGATAATTAACCATTTCGGTATTGTTTCGCATCTGTGACCTTGACCTTTGAATCCATGACCTTTTTCTATACATCAAAATGATCGTTGTATCAATACCTACAACATTCTAATATACATGCCTATACAAAAAGTTTATAGTTTTCGAGATAATAATTATAATCAGAGGTAAAAAAAATTTGGTCACGACCTTCACAATTGACCTTGACCTCATTTTGAAGATAATAACAAGAAGATGTTAAAACTGAAAACCCCATGTCATTATCTGGTCAAATAGTCAAGTTATAACAGTTTGAAGCTATTTTACGATTTTTTCAAAATTAAACGCAAAAACGCGTAACCTATTTTTTATCCGAATTTCACAAAATGAACAAACTATAGGCTTAAGACCCTAGAGAAGCCAAATATCACATCAGATTTTTTCTCCAATCAGTACTTTCAGAGAAGAAGATTTTTTAAGATTTTTGCACCCCTAGGTCACCTTGACCTAGTTATGGTAGCCATGGCAACGCCACGAACAAATCTGAATTGCACCGGCCCATATATACTTCTGACAAAGTTTCATTAAAAACTGTCCAGTAGTTTCAGAGGAGAAGTCGAAAATAGGTGTTAACGACGCACGCACGCACGCACGCACACACGCACGCACGCACACACGCACACACGCACATACACACGCTGCGCTATGCCATAAGCTCACATGACCTTCGGTCAGGTGAGCTAAAAACTGGCAAGTTAAAAAAAATGTGTCAAATTCAGAAATTTGCCGCCAAACGTCGCCGTTTTGAAATTATCATTAATGAGATGTCGCGAGATTCGTTCGAAAGAAATTTCAAAACGAATTATTTAGTATTAATTTTAGATTTTCTCTAAGGAATATAGAAAAATATATTAGGGCTCCAAAAGGTTCGACCTAGTACATTTCTGCATTAGGCCTATGCTAAACCAAGAATAAAAACTTCTGTCACACTGGTATAGTGCCCTTCCTTAATGGTCACACCATCAGTCTTTCCAATTTTCAATCCTTTTCTTACGAATATTGCATAATTTATTTGTACTTTTCAGGCGGCCAGTGTGTTTTCAATAAACTGCAATTATTCAGTCGAATACAAATTAAGAAACCAATATGGCGATGAGTATTGTAGGTCATGTTCAACATGTAGGCCCGGGACTGGGATGTTAAAGCCCTGTTCTAAAGACCACAATATAGTCTGTTCAAAATGTACCAATGGAACTTTCTCTCATGGAGGTCACAGGCCATGTAAGCCTTGCAGACGATGTGATGGGAATTTCCATGTCGCAAGAGCATGCGCACCCCATAGGAACAGCCATTGTAAAATGTGTAAGCCAGGGAAATATTTTGAACCGGAAAGACATAAATGCAAGAAGTGCCGAATGTGTCCACCCGGAACTTACGTAAAACGGAAATGTTCCCCGTTACAAAACACAGAATGTGCTACTTGTCCATTCGGAACATATTCAAATGAATATAACTCGTTTCCGTTTTGTAAAGTTTGTACAAGATGTCAGCCATTGGAGGAGATTAGCCGATTCTGTAACACAACGCATAATAGTGTATGCGGCGATTGCAGAACCGGTAAGTATGCCTTTTAGGTAGACCGAACTATTTCTGTCGTCAACGGCCCTTTTTTATTGACGATAGGGGCCCGTGTTGCGACAGATCCTGTCCCTATACGAAAATGCGGAACATCGCTTTCTCCGGTTGTTGAAAGATTTGCGGCAGCAAATTTACGCATATATGGTATGGGGACAGGCTCTGTCGTCCTAAGGCCCCCTTTCATCAAAACAGAACACCTACCCCCCCCATCCCCCAACCCCCCCCCCCCCAAAAAAAAAACAAAAAAAAAAAACTGACGAACCTTTTATGTAAAAACATAATATGGAACTTGGCATTTAACAGTCTAGAAATGAGCATAAAGCGTTAACAATTGTAAGTATAAAACATGGAAAAAAAAGAAATAGTGATTTTAAAAACAACCAAAACATGCAGAAAAATAGAGACCATATTATGATTCCGGAGAAAACGACACAAAAGGTATCACACTGGTAAAAGAATACGATATCTAAAAAAGGAGGTGCTTACCCTTCCGGAGCAGCCGGCCTCGCTTCCCTGGTGGAAGTTCATGTGTCTAACCTAACTTGTCAGTTCCAAAGTGTTTCTTGATTGTGATTCAGACATGGATTAGTATGTTTGTTTTTGATTATCTCGATAAGTATAATGAAATCATTATTTTTCGTAATGTCCAAATATTTCGTCATTTTCATGGACACCGAGACCGACGAAACGCGTCAACGATAATCAATTATTTAACGCACCCTGTATTATTTCCTGAATATATTTGACGTCCCATAGTTCCATGTTCCTTTCATTCCTTAATTTGATTACACGCATGGCGGGTGTAGCTAGTTAAACAGGAGGTGCTTATCCTTTAGACCCCGGCTTCGCTTACCTGGTGGAAGTTCAGGTGTTTGCCAGTTTTCAATTTGTTTCAATTTGCTTTGGGGATTGGTTTGGACGTGGATTGGTATGTTTTTGAGGTTTTGGTTTGAACATGGATTGGTTTGTTTGTTTTTATTTTTACTTTGCTTTGGGGTTTTGGTTTAGACATGGATTGGTTTGTTTGTTTTTATTTTTACTTTGCTTTGGGGTTTTGGTTTAGACATGGATTGGTTTGTTTGTTTTTATTTTTACTTTGGTTTGGGGTTTTGGTTTAGACATGGATTGGTTTGTTTGTTTTTATTTTTACTTTGCTTTGGGGTTTTGGTTTAGACATGGATTGGTTTGTTTGTTTTTATTTTTACTTTGCTTTGGGGTTTGGTTTAGACATGGATTGGTTTGTTTGTTTTTATTTTTACTTTGCATTGGGGTTTTGGTTTGAACATGGATTGGTTTGTTTTTTTTACTTTGCTTTGGGGTTTTGGTTTAGACATGGATTGGTTTGTTTGTTTTTATTTTTACTTTGCTTTGGGGTTTTGGTTTAGACATGGATTGCTTTGTTTGTTTTTATTTTTACTTTGGTTTGGGGTTTTGGTTTGGTCATGGATTGGTATGTTTATTTTAACTTTGATTTGGGGTTTTGGTTTGGACATGTATTGATATGTTTGTATGTTTGTTTTTGATACAGAAAATAATAATATATTTCTTATCATTTCAGGATTTTTCCGATTGGAATCGACACTCAGTTGTGCACAATGTTCCTATTGTTATCCAGATAATCCCGGGTATACCTTTCAGATTCCGGAATGTGTCCGCACCGTCAACGACTCTAGATATACTTGTATGCCAATGCTGCGTCCGCCATTTCCCATACAGTCCAATGTGAAGTCAAAAATTCACTCTTCAACTGGTGAGGCATTTGCTTTCTTTATTGTACCACAGGATGCTTGCGCCGTATGCGGGAGGTTGTTGCTGCGAACCCCGTCCGGTTACAAGACTAATAAATAATGACTGTTCTTTCGCCAAGCACTTAGCACTTACAAATGAAAGTCATGGGGTCACTCTTAAAGAAACCTTAAAAATCCCGTGTGACAGACAACCATCTCTGTACATAACCCTGAGCACACTGCAAAGGTACAAATATTTCTACCGCTTCACCAATAGCTGGTGGCGTCTCGATATATCATTCAAAACAACTCGCCGGTTTTATCACAAATATACCTGTGTATGTCCAAATCACAATCCCACAAATCAATGACGAACATATCGACCCATGTTTAAATCTTAATCCCAAAATTTTAACCACATTCATGCACTGATCCATTTTAAAATCGCAAATAAAACCGGGAAAACTGGAAAATTGTATCTTATTTTTTAAAACCGTGAACTTAAAATAGGATTTCCCATTGCCTTTTAATTTTTTTCCTGGTTAAATCATAATATTGTAACGTGAACGTGATATTGGTATGTTATTTAAACTTTGTTCTGTATAAATACATTTTTAAAGACAAAATTATAAACATGTTTTATAGTCAAACAACATTGACCTGTCCACTTGGCCTTTAATAAGAGAATTTAGTTGATTCCAGATGTAGAATATACTTTTTCTGAATAAGACTGAAGACCATCTTTGACGATTGTCAAAATTTGTGTTAGAGTTACCGATAATGATTTAGTAGTACATTTAGATGAGCCTGCTTTATATCTTTCCTTGTATGGATTTTTATGGAGTTTAGGAATCTAATACAAGTAAGGAAGATCAAGATCTTCCTCTTTAGGATTGATACTGAAAGACTCGAGAACTCCCCTATGGTTGGAAAGAACTTCATCTTTGGTCAAATTAGTATATGCAGGGTTATTTGATATACTATCTAAACCAAGCTCCTTAATAAGACATTCAAGGTAGAATCTCTTACAATCAAAAACAAACATACTAATCCATGTCCGAATCACAACCCAGAAGCAAAGTAAAAGCTTTAAAACTGACAAGTCAGGTTTGACACGTGAACTTCCACAAGGGAAGTGAGACTGGGTGTTCCGGAAGGGTAGGCAGTATAGGACGACCCACCCAATACACGGGTAGTACTAGTATAAGTATTCATAGTTAATACAAAATCGATACAGGTTTCCCATGATGTAGACGAAATTAATACCCGTGATCCCCATATATAAAAGTACTGATCTACAACAGTCAAGCGGATGGGTTGGTCAGTGTTGTTTGGCTTTACCTTGTCAGCATAACTTTATTTTATTCCAGTTGAAAAATACAGATTCAAAAGATTTCAGATTTCAGATTATCATTCATTCTATTATATAAACCAAGGACAAATCATCAAATCGCCATTCCAAACGTTTTGCCAAAGGCTTTTTTTTGATTTTCTAGATAGATTTAAATGTACATGTTTAATTTTAAACAAGCCTGTTATTCTCATATTTTCCATTCTAGATTCTATTCGAATTGGGAAAATCAAAGAAGCAGTTGAAGACATTACCAAAACTGAAGAGATGGAGGATGAGGAAAGAAAGACAGTTTATATGATAACAATTTTGGGATCTGCCTTACTTATTCTTTTTGTGTCTTTATGTGTTGTGTTTCTGTGTTTTACATCGTTTATCCAGAGAGCATGCTGTGTTAAAGATGTTAGAAAAAGATGTTGGTCACTAGATGCCTTTACTGGAAATAAACTGTTGTCCATGGTTTCGCAATCGTGTAGCGATTCTGTGCTTTACATACGTAGCGGGAGTTATGACGACTGCAGCAAAATAGCAACAGTTCAGAAAATATCAAAAAGTTTACAAGGTTCAAGCTGTCTTTTGCATACTGAGGATTTCGATAATTTTTTGAATGAAAACAGTAAGATGCATAGATATCCCAAACCCCGTAGTTTCCAGGCGTGTGGAGGTTCTAGTACAAAGAAGTGCAAAGATTACAACATCGACGGACAAACTAGTTGCAGCAATAATGGGAAAACGAATTTCGATACCGACTGTCTTTCAGATTCGAGCACAGATGTGTGCGCGGATTTTAGCACCGACAGTAATATGAATTCGACGAAATGCGATTGACGCATTTAAATAAAGTTGGGTGCAAGAAAGGAAGGCAGAAAAGACATTTGGACTTGGGAAATGATGTACATAACACCACGGGGTGTATGAATTCGAGTAGCAACGAAAGCTTCATTTTAGGAGCTGAAACAAATACAGTTACAACCATATGTTATCCGAATATCGGCGGATGTGATACAGGCGAAGCTAAAGAAGAATCTCAAGACATCAGAAGAGCTGAGACCTCAGTGAAAAATTCTAGGACTGAATCTGGTATTGTTCATTGTGTGGACTATTCCACATTTCCAATCACGAAACCAAAATTTAAATTCCATGTAGACAATGATTTGAAAAGAATGGGTTACTATAGTCAATGAAGATTGTCCTTTGGACTTCACGTCACAGTGACGTAATACGAATAGTAGTGATAGCTATCTGCTTATTAAATTAACAAAATCCTTAAAAACTAAGCTATGCTTTATCGTTCAAAATATTGCTTTGAGTGGATTTGGTAAAATACCTTTTAGTCCTTCAAATTTTTTTTATCCGAGCACCTCTGATGAGAAGTTATATTCCGCAACGGCCATATTAAAACATTCATCAATGTTAAAAACAACAAAAAACCTGAACCAGCTATTAATGAAACATTTTAAGTGTTATGAAAAACAAACATACTAATTCATGTCCTTGTCACAATCCTGAAACAAAGGAAATAATTTTTGAAACTGACAAATCAGGTTAAACCGGTAAATTTCCAACACGTAAATAAGGTCGGTACTTTATTCGTCACAAAGATGTTTTATACAACTAAAATCTAATTACATAAATTATATGAAAGACAACATTCTTAACCAAGATTTTCCTAAACTTAAAACTGGCAAATTTATTTTTACTTGAAAATTAAAAAAAATTATTACAACATAAATTTGAAAGATTTAAGCTAAGGAAAATCTTAGTTAAGGAACAATTGTGAAACCGGAACTTGTCTAATTTTTTTTAAATATTTCTAACCAGAATTCTAACTATCAGAATCTTTATGAGTTTAGCCATTACTTCATGTGTAATAATTAAATGAATAGGTTTACATGATGTTTCAACAATAACCCTGGATATATTTGACGTCCGATAGTTTTTTTAATTCCTTTTCTTCTCAATTTCGATTTTACACATGACGTGTGTTGCTAGCTAGGCAGAAGGCTATTACCCTTCCGGATCACCAGGCTTTATTTCTCTAAATAGAAATCATGTATTTAACTTCATTCTTTTTACAGTTTTTACTTTGCTTTGGAATTGTGATGTGGGCATGGATTGGTATGCATTACAGTGTATTTATCATCAGTATAAAAATGGCAACAGAATTTCAAAAATCTTAACAGCAGTTAATATAATTTAAGCGTTAGACAACCAAAGTAAAATGACAATTCTTAATCTTAATTATATGAAAAAGAACTTCTCTCTAAATATTTCTAATCAGAATTTTAAGTACATGTATCAGGACATATGGATGAGTTTAGTTACCGGTTAACACAGTAATTCAAATTATTAATTCGATATTTTCAAAAGAATGTAATTCACAAAATTATTCAGTTGACATTTTCAACATTGATCTCATCACCTATTGAAATAACGTAAAAATCCAATTTAAATGACCAACTGATTTTGACATTTATATCGGCCGTTGATGCAAAATTATCGGTTTATATGGCTAGGAGTAACATTTTTATTATCCTCTTCTGGTGTAAGTTTACTCCAATGATTTTACTTTGCTTTTGGTATTGTGATTTGGAAATAAATCTGTAGTTCTATGTTTTATTCGCTGAAATTCAGAACTAACTACATTCATACCAGTTTAGCTAATTTTACTGGATCTTTCCAGAAAATTCCAAGAATTTTATAAATTCAATTTTTAGAAGTTGATTTATATCGATCTTATCACAAACCATTGTTTTACCGTGTTGTTTCACTGAATTCAGTAAATATTGAAAGAGAAACAATTGCATTTGATTTGCACAGGAACATGTTCCGTAAATTTCAGCCAGTATTTCCTGAAAAGTTCATGTTTTTGACTTGTGTCTTATTCTAAAAGCAAATTGTATCTTATATAGGCTTTCAGACTACAAAAATTGAGTGTCTTGTTATTCAAATTTGCCTGATAAATATATAAAATCTAGTTACTAATATTATGTCATTTAATGGTTTATATTTTTGAATAATCGTGGCAATTCCAAATAAAGCAACTTTAGGGTCCATTTCAAACGGTTCACTTATATTGATATTGACGAAGTCTTCGAGACAATTCCATAGATCGACTACTAATTCACACTCACAAAAAAATGAAAAATAGTGTCGGGTTTTCTATTACAAAATAAAGAGCAATTATCATTCGTTTGTGTACCGATTTTTCAAAAATGAATTAACTCCCAATATTTTTTGGTTAATTCTACATTGAAACCACTGGAGAGATGTGTTAGGTGTTATGTAAAAGGGAGGTAATAAATATTTCTTATAAATTATTTCTTTTGATTCTAAGTTGGATGTATTCGACCATTTGCTATCACTTATAGTATTTTTATTGTCAATTAAGGAGAGATATATATATATGATACAGTAAATAGTTGTAACCAGGAATAACATGTATGTACTTAGAAAGTCAGTTAATACATGTAATTACTGGATACTATTGCTAATTTCACTGCTATTTACTGAACAATATTATTTGAACATTCTAATTTCAAAGCAATTTATTTGGTGTTTTTTTTCAACATAATGTATGCTTTACTTAAACAAACACGCAATACATCTAGTGAAAATTCGCCATATCAAATTATTGAACATGAAATAAACTAATAAATTCTGCATAAATTATCTTGAGGTATTAACTATACTATATACTGGTAAGGAATGCAATACCGGTAAGTTAAATTATTGCTCCTTTTTGTGAATTTAAAATTGTCTTTAACTGAAATGGTATAAATGGGGCTGGTTGGAAATCGAATAATTTAAGTATTTTGAGCTCTAATAAAGCATCTTTAATAGATTCTAAAACACTGTTATATTCCAGAAAGTTGGTTTTTACATCATAAACTTTTATAAATTCCTCATATGTATAGAATATTTCTGTTTTTAGTAAGTCTGAAACAAAAAATACTTTTTTTTACAATCCACCTATCAAATTGATATTACTTGTTTCCTATTTTAAATAACTGATTATTTCAAGTACAGCTTGTGAAAATATCTGACCATATTTTTGGTTTTTCTTTTTTAATTCATTTAAACCATGAAATAAATCTGCCCAAAATCGGGGTTTATATCTGTGGCTGTCCTTGTGATATGCCTAAAGCAATTTTAAGTATCATAATAACAATTGATTATATTCATGAATTTCGAGTTTTGTTTTAAGATTCGTCTTATCCAAGTTGATTTTAAAGCCTTTATAAAGGCCTCCAGATCTACATGTGTCATTTCTGTGACTTCGTATTTAAGTGTCTTTGGCTATTCTATCACATTTTCCACCACACAAAAAATTACATTGCTTCTAACTCTACAATAAATTTTTCCGTTGGGTTTTGTAAAGTGATAAAAAGATAATTGAGTTGCTACATTTGAAACTTTATGACTTTCCTTTTTATGCAGCAATATACTTGCTTCTTCTGCTTATTTTTTATTTGTTTCCCAATTAATACGCTATGGTAGAGCTTGTTCCCACTACATGTACGTGGAATTTGTACAACGAAGTAGGCTGCTCGTAAATAAATTATTGACTCGGGGATATTGCAAGCCTAGGCTTATCAAAGGCCCTCAAAAAGTTTTATGGACGTCATTACAGTATTGTTGATAAGTTTGATGCCCCTGTGTCCAGGATTGCCCTGGATATATTTGACGTCTCATAGTTCCATGTTCCTTTCACACAATTTTGATTACACACGTGGCGGGTGTAGCTAGCTAAACAGGAGGTACTTACCCTTCCGGAGCATCCGGCCTCACTTCCCTGGTGGAAGTTCACGTGTCTAACCTAACTTGTCAGTTCCAAAGTTCTTACTTTGCTTCTGTATTATGATTTGGACATGGATTAGTATGTTTGTTTTTGATTATATATATTTAAATTCTTTAAAACTGTAATTTTTCCAATGAGTGTTAATGATCTTATTTGTTTTGTTGCTTGAGTGTTATCTTTATTATTTAATATCTTTTTTTAAATCTAGTTTCTATTACTATTTGTCATTTACCATTTTAAATGTATTGTTCTTGAAAATAAATTTTAAAATCTCAAAAATAAAGTCTGCTTAATCGTTCAGAATATTGTCTTAGGTGGTTTTGGTTAATAAATGTTTGGTCTTTCTATTTCAACATCTTAAAAATAATTAGTAGTGCTTGAGCAAAATTTGTCAAACCAAAAACTTTTCACCAAAATATATGTAACCAAATTTAGCTGAAAAATATTTTGCACGAGAGCGTATATATATAAGTTTTTGATAAAATACAAAAATGGTATATGACACATTAAATAAATCTTGGTTTAAGTGTAATCTTTGTACAGAATTACGACGCACAAATAATGGTGTGTATGTATTTGACACATTAAATAAATCTTGGTTTAAGTGTAATCTTTGTATAGAATAACGACGCACAAATAATGGTTTGTATGTAATTGATTTGTAAAATACATGTTATTTAATCTTTATATATTGCTCGTTATTGTTCTTGTTTTTAAAATTCCTTTTCAATTGGTTTGTAAACATCACCAGAAGTTAGACACCATTCTGGCCTTTGATAGTGGGAATGTTCTAAATTATCTTTCGAGTTGAGTTGAGTAATGATGTTTAAAGTCACAGTCAAGAATATTTCACTAATATCGAGACGTCGCCAGGAATAGGCGAATTTGCAGATATTTTGCTGTGTGTAGCTATATAGCAGGGTTCTTTAAAGACAATCAATGGTGCACAGTTTGTGGCCGTTGGTATACCGATTGCATTTTCAAACACAACAAATATGATGCCTATCAAGACCTCTAACTGAATGAAATATAGCATGATGATGATTATAATGTAAACATATGACGAATATAGTTTTGTATAGTTATTTTATGGATGTAAGTGTGATATGTACATGTAGTCTTCTTTATTTTACGAGTGCAAGAACATATAGACATATATTAATATGCGTCATGACATTCATTTAACATGCAGTAGATCTATAGATCCGTCGAAAGTTTAACACTAAGGTAATGAAGAAGTGCCGAATTGACAGTTAGTCTAGACCACTCAGCACCTGTATCAACACCCGCTACCTTTGTCACCACAGCTATCTATGTCTCGGCAGCTTTTCGGTCACTAGCTATCCATATCTCATCCACTAGGCTTCTTCGAATAATTTCCCTCAGCTCAGTGTTTAACTTAGGACTGGCCTGTACTGTACCGTAAATTCTCGCCTTGTGCGTAGGTTGTACCGATGTTTGTAAGTTTTTATAGGATGTCAAGCATTCGTATATGAACATTGACGTAAGATTCCTCCGATTGTAGTTATTATAGGCAAATAACATTGACCTGTCTGCTTGAATTTGCATTAGGATTATTAATTAAGATTATCCGTATGTGAAGTTTACGGTTCATACATAAAAACTGTATGTTTCCAAGGATGTACATGAAATAAACATCCGCGTTCCCTATTCATGGATGCATTTGTCAAGCACGGGTCAAGCGGACAGGTCAATCTTGTTACATGTATACAGCAGTTGCCAAGTAAATATGATGGCAAGCCTAGGTTTATCAAAGCCCCAAACAATTTTATGGTCGTCATCATAATATTATAATATTGTTTATGAGTACCGGTATGACGTCTGTGTATCCAAGTTTTCATGGATATATTTGACTTCCCATAATTCCATGTTCCTTTCATTCTCAATTTTAATTTCACACGTGGCGGATGTAGCTAGACAGGAGGTGTTTACACTTCCGGTTCACTCGTTAGCACTTTGATAAGTTTGATGTTTCTGTGTCCAGGACTGTCCTGGATAAAATTGACGTCCCATAGTTCCTTTTTCCTTTCACACAATTTTGATTACACACGTAGCGGATGTATCTAGTTAAACAGTAGGTGCTTACCCTTCCGGAGCACCCGGCCTCACTTCCCTGGTGGACGTTCCCGATAACCTAATATGTGAATTCCAAAGTTTTTTACTCTGCTTTCGGATTGTGATTCGTGCATGGATTAGTACGTTTGTTTTTGATTTGGTAGAAGTTTACGTGATTAACTTGGTTTGTTAGTTTTCAAATGTTTTTACTTTACATTTAGGATTGCAAATTTGGATATGGATGGTAGTCTTGTTTATTAAAGACAGGAATTCTCTATCCTCTCGTTGTTAGAGTGCTTGTAGCTTTGAATCTTTACATAACGCTGGAGATAATGAATTGAGTTTCCATCTGTAACCCGTAAGTTCTGTGGATGTGGATGGGTCCCGAAATCTTAATCTCCGTTTTTTGGTCGAAGTTTATCTAATAGACCAAAACAGTGTGTCATCATTACTAGCTTGCTATAAAGTACGTTCATCTAAGCTTATATATGACACAGTGCCGGATTAAGATGTGTCAAAGCCCCTGACTGCATTAAAGATCTGGCACTTCAGTTACACCTGTTGATTTCTCCATATAAGTGTAACATTCTTGGTTGGGACGTAAAACTTCGTTAAATCAATGAAATCGTAGAACAATTTTTCAAAAATAGAAAAATATTACCGTATGTAATTACGGTACATAATAAAAATCAATGAGTTAGTTAAAAAGTCAATACGCTATGGTAGAGCTTACCACCACGGGAACGTAATGCAACGAAGCAGTCTAATAGCAAATTAATTGATGGCCCAGGGATATTGCAAACCTGGGCTGATCAAGGCTCTCAAAAAGTTTTATGGCCGTCATCCCAATATTGTTGATAAGTATTGTCTGTGTATCAAAAATATCCGAGATATATTTGACCGCCAATAGTTACGTCTTCCTTTCGTTCTTAATTTTTTATAATACACGTGGCTGGTGAAGCTAGCTAAACAGGTGTGTACCCTTCCGGAGAACCAGACCTCACTTCCCTAGTGGAAGTTGATGTTTGACTTAGTTTGCCTGTTTTTAGGTTTTTACTTTGCTTTAGGGTTGCAATTGGTTTTGGTATGATTCATTTTATTAAGAACATGAATTTTCCATCTTTTCGTTGACCAAGAGGCTGTAACTTTCTAGCTACAAATGAACGCTGGATATAATGAATTGCATTTTCAACCGTAAATTCTGCAGATGCGGGTAGGTCCCGAAATCTTAATCTCCTTGTATCGATTCGAGTAATCATTACTAGCTTCTGAAAAGTATAGTTCATCTAGGCTTAAATATGACACAGTGAACGGTTTAAAATGTGCCAAGACCGAAGGCTTACTTATTAGTTTTACCTGGTGATGCCTCGAAATAAGTGCAACATTATTTATTGTAAAACATCGTTCAATCATGCAGCAATTGTTCAAACTAAACATTTCAGAAAATTCTATGTAATTACGGTAGATGGTATAAATTAAAAAGCTAGTTTAACAGTAAATTACGCTACGGTAAGATCCCACTACGGGAAATTTGTACAACGAAGCAAGTTAATTACAAATAAATTGCCCCAGGGACATCGAAAGAAGACTATACATGTATGTACTTATAAAGGCCCTTAAACGTTTTATGGCCGTCATCCCAATTATTGATAAGTATGATGTCTCTGTATCCAGGATTGGCTTGGATAAATTTGACGTCTCATAGTTCCATGTTCCTTTCACACAGTTTTGATTACACACGTGACGGGTGTAGCTAGCTAAACAGGAGGTGCTTACCCTTCCGGAGCACCCGGCCTCACTTCCCTGGTGGAAGTTCACGTGTCTAACCTGACTTGTCAGTTTCAAAGTTTTTACTTTGCTTCTGGATTGTGATTCGGAAATGGATAAGTATGTTTGTTTTTGATATATATGTATCCAAAATTACCCTGGATATATTTGACGTCACATACTTCCATGTTCCTTTTGTTCTTAATTTTGATAATACACGTGACGGTGTAGCTAGCTGAATAGGTGTGTTCCAAAACACCCGGCCAACTTCTCTGGTGGAAATAATTTGTTAACTTAAGTTGCTGGTTTCAAAGTTTTTACTTTGGTTTTTAGGTTTTTGATTTGGACATGCATTGGTATTTTTGTTTTTTAATTTATTTCCACCTAGTAAACAGTTGGGGCTTACACTTCCGGATCACTCGTTAGCACTTCTCTGCTAAACGTTTACGTATTTTACTTGGTTTGCTAGTTTTAAAAAAAGTTTTTTGCTTTGCTTTTTGGGATTGTGATTGGACATTGATTGATATCAGGTTTTTTAACCAGACTTCAAATGCGGCGTAATAGGTAGCTAGACAAGGGGTTCTTACCCTCCGTAACACCCGGACTCACTTCTTTTTTAGAAGTTTACTTGTTTTACTAGTTTCCCAAAGTTTCAACTTTGCTATTTGGATTGTGATTTGAACATTTGTCCGTATGCTTGTGCTGGTTGTTATTTCTTTTTTATAATGTAATGCAGCTTGGATCAAATGAAGAGCTCGTTAAAACATTTTTATTTTGTTTTTGCAGTTTCAAATATAAAGGATTTGAGATACAAAATAAAACATGAATTTTAAAAAATAAATTAGCAAAAATCATCCTTTCTATCTCTCTCTCTTTCTTTCGTATAGTTTACACACAAAATAAGCATACACAAATTATTGACATCTTTCCTAAAACGAAAAAAATCTATTATTCATCAGACTTAAAACGTTTCACTTCCTCTTCCAAACTTTATGGAGTGGTGCAACTCACCTAATAACTATACTAGAATAATCTCCATTTTCTCTAAGAGAATTTATAAACACCAAACAAGGATTTCAAATACAATTCATGATTTCATAGAACCGTTTTAAAAAATAAAACAAAAAATGTGATATTTCATTGAATATTTAAAAAACACTATTTCTCGTCTTAACAGATTTAAAACGTTTCACTTAAAGCGGAATATTCTTCCTCTACCAGACTGTATGGAGTGGTATACCACACATTATAACTATAGAATGGTCTTTATTTTCTCTGAAATAATTTATCAACTTCAAACACGGATTTCAAATACAAATCAGGATTTCGTAGAACCATTAAAACAATCTAAGTATCACTCAACAATGTGATATTTTATTGAATATTTAAAAAAACCTATACAATTTTTTTTTAAAAAAAAAACATTAATTTTCAATCAAACTATGTAAATGATATTTGATAGGCATTGAATTCTGTCACATTAGCACTTCAGTAGATCTTAATTTACCACAAGTTCATCATTGAACCAGAAACATACTGATTAAAATTACAGTGACAAAGGAACATTTATAAATATCATTTTGACAATTTAAAATCATTCTAAAATAAACATATCGCGAAATACATAATGCATTTTCTGCATCGCCCGCTGTAAAGCAATGAACAACAAGACTGATTTGTTAATTCTTGACAAGAGCACAATCAATTTAGGCCATATGACGCAAAAATGAGCGTGGCTTAGTAGCAGGTTATAAAGATAGAACTTAGTATTTTTTATCTTTTAGGCTTTGAAATGTTTAATAATTTGTCCAAATAAATTATAAAGTAAAGACAAAGCAGAAATTGTTGTAATTTCGCAAGTCACTACCAAGGTATATTTGTGTTTGGTGTTAGCATTTCAGATGCTCTTCAAAGGTTTTATCCATTCAATTTACATTACTATAAAATAAATATAGAAATAAAGAATTGAGGTATGACTATTCATGTATTTGTCATATATAAAAACAATATGGTTGATAAAAATAACATCGAGTTCACATTTCATCAGAGAAACACGTGACGTCCATGTCATTTGTCACGTGATGTCCATTTATGTCACGCGATATCGAATGTAATTTATCACGTGATATACCATGTCGTTTGTCACTTGATACACCATTTCATTTGTCACGTGATACCATTTCATTTGTCACATGATACCCAATGCAATTTGTAACGTGATATCTATTGTCACTTGTCACGTGATACACCATGCCATTTGCCCGTTAATGCATAATCCTATGGGCACTAAAAGTTATCAAACGTTGAAACGACGACAGGCAATCCTGTTTTACGGGATCTTGTCACATATTACAAAACAGTCAATCGGATGCTCTATGGCATATCCTCCGAATCATTTCTCTTCAATCAAAAAAAAAAAAAAAAAAAAAACAACAGGGGACTAGTCCTCCTCATGCGAATTAATTGTTCAGCGTCTTCTTCCAAGAAATATTACACGATTGAACGCGACTTCATCCCATTTTGGCACAAGTCAAAATTACTCCGGTTTTCTATTTCATATATCGGCCTGGATATCTTGTTTCAGAAATGATTTCAATTCAGATTCCTCGCCAGGTTGAGTTTCAAAGCTTCCGTTTGGACTTTGGCTTGTATCAGAAGCCTCTTTTTCTCGTCTATCGAATTCTATAGAAAAAAGAAAATTAAATTTAATTAAATTAAATTTAAATTACAAATGAATTCAAATATGATATCAGTCCTGAATAAAGGCTTAGTTATTAAAACGTAAGACATTGTAGCATATATACCCGTGTTTTATTGAATATATATTGCATTAAATATAACAATTTCTTACTTAATACAAGGGTTATCTCCCTTTCCTACCATACCTTATACAAGGGTTATCCCCCTTTCCTACCAAACTTTATAACAGAAAAGTTTATAAACAAAGTAAATAAAGTTGATTGATGCATGGGGTTTACGTTCAAGTCAAGAATATTTAACTGATATCGAGACGTCGCCAGCTATACATTGTAAATAATTTAATATATTCAGTAAAGGCCTGCCGAAACTTAAACACTGAGCTAATGAATAGTAGTCAAATCTCTTCTGCAATGTGGACGAGATATGGATAGTCCTGTCGAAAAATAGGAAACAAGGGCCGAGAGATGCTACCGATTAGGACCAAATTCGATTGCTTAGTGTTAACTTTTGAAAGAACTGTACTGTATTCACCTGCAATTTCCCAGTCCTCCCATTCTTCTTCCTCACTCTCCGATAGACGGCGCTGTTTCTTGATGTCCTCAATAGTGTCTTGGCATCTTTGTAACTGAGACAACAAAACTTTATCTTGTGCACGTAACAGACCCTGAATAAATAAATAAATAAATATTTCCAGTCGTGCGTTACATTCATGATAATTGTGGTCTGATTATGTGACCGTTAAGAAAGCACAGCAGACGATAAACTAAGTCAAACCTTTCTAAGCCCTCGTCTATTTTTTCTATATAGAAAAATTTTGATGGTTCAAAGTCCATGTAACTTCGGCCAAATATTCGAGCCAGTGTGGAGGGTTAAGCGATTGAACATCGAGAGGCGATTAGATCTAGGGTTAAGACTCTCGTTTTAATCGACAGTTAAAACATCGTGAAAATTGAAATATTGAAACACTCATAGAAAATACATGTCCCTTTAAAAAATTCAAAATTTACAATGATATTTCGATATTTTCAAACTTCATTTTTACAATAAAATGTTAAACTTCTTACTGCAAATCTGTCCCTTATCTATTTTGTATATATGCATTTGAAGTTCACGATTTCCTTTTGAAATATTTCGAGATCCCGTTGATGAGACTTTGAAAATGGCGACTTATTGCATGAATTTCAACGTGAATTTGACACAAAATTTTTAACTCACCAGTACACTGTTGTGTTGAAGTAATGGACTTTTTGTAGTTTGGTTTTAAAATTATGTACACGCGTTATCTATGGTAAAACCCATGGTTTCTATTAAGAGGTAATGGGGAGTGTAAATATCACAGACACGTAAAACAGCGTGATTTATATTTATCAATTATTTAATGAAACGATCCATATCTATATATTGGCGATAAGCATTTGTGTCATATTCTGACCATTATGTTTTCGTCAATTTAAGTACTTTCAGTACTTTGATTTTTTCTAAATTATTATCATGATTGATTTTATTTTTTAATTTTTGCTTTACATTATTCCATCTACTTTCTCTGGTAACATACTATATGATGCTATTTTCGAATAATCTAAATTTTCGACACATCCGTGTCAAATTTTGTCCACAACGGTCCTTTTTATTGAAAATACAAGTAGGGCCAACTATATCACCAGGAAAAAAGAACTGTTGGCGAAGAAAATAATTCTGTCAACCGTGATGAACTTATCGATTGGCATTAAGTTTTATTTGGCTTTAAACACCGACGTGCCATTTCGAGAAAAAATGAGAAAAATAATTTTCTTTTCACGTTTTGGCATTTCTACAAACTATGTTGCATAACAAAACGGCTGGAATATGTAACTTTGATCACTGCATAACCAGATTACAGAATACAGTCCTGTCGAAAGTTTAACACTGTACTAACTAAACACGCTAAAAGGAGTCGATGATGGAAGAGTGGCGAGTGACTGAGATACGGAAAGCAGATTCGGTACTGATTCGTTAGTGTACATCTTTCGACAGGTCTGTATTATAGGTACAGAATCTCTGTTCTAACTGGGTTTAATATGTACTTTCCATTGTTTATATCGTACAGGCCTGTCAAAATTTTAACACTAAGCTCAAAATTAGTGCTTCAGAGGCAGCTCATCTCAATTCCTCGTTACCTAGATCTTGATATCTATCTCTTTTTGGTCACTAGCTCTCTATATCTGGGCAACTCGGCAGTCGAGCTTCGAATCCTTTTTGTTAGTTCAGTGTTAGACTTTTGACAGGTCTGTGTCGTACCTGATCACTTATTTACCATTTACAAAACTAGATACGGGTTCTCTGTTCTAACTGAGTTTATTGTTTGTTTCTGACTGTTATGATCTTACAGCATGTCTTGTCATGACTGATTATGTACACCAGATCATTTACAACTGTTTTCAACTTTTCTCTTTTAAGTGCAATTTATTACGAACAATGCAGCATGGAGAACCAAAGTACAGGCCTGTCTAAAGTTTAACACTAAGCCGACGCTCCTTGCCTCGATCTCGACAGCTTTTCGCCTGTTACTATACATATATATCTCTTTTCAGTTTGGCCACTCGACTGGCTCCCTTTCGTAAGCTTCGACATGTCTGTATCGTACCTGATCACTAACTTCACATTTAAATAACTAGGCAAAGATTCTCCGTTCTAACTGCTGAGTTTATTGTTTGCATTTGACTGTTTTTATCGTACAGCATGTCTTGTCAATAATGATTACATTAGATCATTTACAACTGTTTTAAACTTTTCTCTTTTAAGTGCAATTCATTACGAAGAATGCAATATGGTGAAGACCTGTCAAAAGTTTAAGATTCGGCTAACAAATGAGTGCCGAACTAGGCCCTTCGATAGCAATATCTCAACAGCCTCTTGACAGCCGACTGGGCAAGCGCTATCTACCTCTGGGCAACCTTTGCGTCATTAGCTATCAATATTTCTGCCACTCGGCAACCGCGTTTCGACTCTTAGGCGTTAGCTGAAGTGTATTAAACTTTTGACAAGTGTGTACTGTAGTAAGTTACTCAAGTTTGAATCTCCGTTCTAACTGAGTTTATTGTTTGTATCTGACTGTTTTTATCCTACATCATGTCTTGTCAATAATGATTACACTAGATCATTTACAACTGTTTTAAACTTTTCTCTTTTAAGTGCAATTTATTACGAAGAATGCAATAAGGCGAAGCAAAGTACAGACCTATCAAAAGTTTTACACTCAGATAACAAATTAGTGTCAAACTAGACCCCTCCTTAGGAATATCACAACAGCCTCTTGACAGCCGACTGTGCCGAGAACTACCTACCTCTAGACAACGTTTGCGTCATTAGCTTTCCATAAATTATCTATGCCACTCGGTGGCAACCGAGTTTCGAATCCTTTGCGTTATCTGAAGTGTGGTAACCTTTCGACAGGTGTGTACTGTGTTTAGTCTCCGTTCTGAGTTTATGCATGGATTGGGATGTTGTGGTCTTACAATATGCCTTGCCAAAATTGATTACACCAGATCATTTACAACTGTTTTCAACTTTTCTCTTTTAAGTGCGATCTATTTTGAAGAATGCAGTATGGAGAAGTTTAGTACAGACCTGTCTAAAGTTTAACACTTAAGAAAAAGAGAAAAAACTAATGCCGAATCAGCAGCTACGTATTTTATCTATATCTTTGCAGTTTTTTGGTCGCTAACTACCCATATCTCGGTCACTCGGCAGCCTAACTTCAACTTTTTTCGTTAGCTTAATGTTAAACTTTCGACAAGAATGTATTGTGCTTTGTATATCAACTTTCACTGGGTCTTCTATTGTTTGCAACTGTTATGGTCTTACTGTATAATTGTTCAAAATTGATTACCAACTTTTATTAAAACGCACTATCTATTACGTAAAATAAACCAGAACTATCTCTTGAGAGCCAAATACCCCCGCCCCCAACATTTTATGTTTTTCCGTGATCTTGGCCTTTCCAATATGACCTTGCATTTGGTTCAAGGTCATGACACACGAATAATATTCATGTCAAGTTTTTTGACAGTCTTCCAAAGGAATTCTGGGACATGGCACGGACACGATTTTACATGTACAGACAGACATGGTGATTCCTATATAACCCCTTAAACTAGTTTGCAGGGGTAATGTATAATTACAAAAAGTGGAGTATGGGGTGAGTAATGGAAGTTTACGCCTCGACCAAGAATCATTCAGTTTTGGATTTCTGGACAAAAACATTACCTTGGCTAAATCGAAGGCAATGAAGGGTTGTTACTCGTAAACCGGTGCTTTCGCGTAGATTCTAAAATATTCTAAGCAACCTCTCTCTTTCTCTGCATGTGTGTTATGTGCCCGTGTGTGTGTGTGTTGTGTGTGTGTGTGCTTGTATGCTCGTGTGTGTGTGTGTGTGTGTGTGTGTGTGTGTGTGTGAGAGAGAGAGAGAGAGAGAGAGAGAGAGAGATTAGTTAAGTTGTAACGGGGTTAGCTCTATTATTACGTGCGAGTGTGTGCTTGTATGCTCGTGTGCGTGTATGTGTGAGAGAGAGAGAGTCAGACAGAGAGAGAGAGAGAGAGAGAGAGAGAGAGAGAGAGAGAGGTGAAACTAACTTTTAACGGATTTAGCTCTGTTGTTACAGAACTAAAAACAATCTACATTATCTAATGATCTTCACACGTCTCATCACACGTTGTAATTATCACTAAATCACTTCATAAAAATACTTTATTCATCTTCATTAAGACAAGTTGCCATGCTCTCTAAACAATTTCCGGAATTCTAATCAAATTGTTTCAGAGCAAACCTAATCGGCGTGTCGTAAAGCACGGACTGGTTGTACCGTATTACGATGAAATCCAAAGTAAAACCCAGCTGGTTGACGATGTTACAAGACCCATGCTTACAAGTGGAGGAGTGCCGTTATTTTTTTAACACCCCAGTCAAGATTATTTTACGTATATCAAGACGGTCCGCTTGGGGATTGTGAAGGAAACCCCGAGAAAACCCCCGCAATACCCGACTGGCTGTACGGTGAAACAAGACCTTTTTTGGATAGGAGTGGCGATTTGTTTTTACAACCCCGTCAAGATTATTTTACTTATATCAAGATGGTCCGTTTTGGGATTGTGAAGAAAACCGGAATCCCCGAGAAAAACCCCGCAATACCCGACTGGCTTTACGGTGTAACAAGACCTTTGTTTGAAGTAGAGTAATTTTTGTTACACCAAGTCACTGAGATTCTTTAACTTATTATGGCGGCCAATGGGATGGTGAAGCAAACCGGAGTACCCAGGTGAATCCACTGACCCTCGGCAAGCTAACAGCCAAATTTCTCACACTAAGTTTGTTAGAGCGGTGTAACAGCTGCTAATAAGGTCCATTGCCTAATGAAGTCTACACATCATTATGCGTTGGAGTTCATTATGAGTTGTTACAGAGCGGGATTCGAACCCCGGCAATGCATATATTCTCAACTCATCTCACTATACTGGAACTGACATAGGTGAAAACCTGGTGAGCATGTAGGCCCGGAAACTTCAACCAGCTTCAATTATTAAATAGTCCCAGGACGACTTTGACTTCAATCGTTCTGAAAGTGACTTCAGCTTCATAAAGTTACAATCAACAAATCTTACAACGTCATGTCAAACCACACACAAAAACCACGCCATACCACAACACAACACACCACTCAACGCCATCATCCACTTTTAGAGCACAATGCCATATTTTACACCATGCTTATTGACTATATAAAGATAACAAAAGATGGTTTGAATTAAGATAGACAGATAGCTTCTGTCATCCCAAAGATTGAGGTTTTTGATGATATAACTGATTTTAGAGTGCTTTGCCCTCCGCAGCATAACTTCAGGTTCAATTTATCTTAACTGAAACATCAAATTATCAGATAATTGCTGAAGGATCTCTTAAGTCTTTTTAAAAGAATCTTTGTTTTTGCTCATGTCTGTTTTGTAAACTAGGTAACTTGGTCCCAATTTCACATACATTTCTTGACTAAGATTTTCTTTACTTGAATCTAAAGTGACATTAACTCTTAAGTTTTCTTAACTAAGATTTTCCTTAACTTAAATTTAGCAAGTTTTTGCATTATTTTTTTAAGTAATAACAAACATTTTTCATAAAACTAAATGTAAATGTTACATGCTTGAAGATGACACCTTACATTCTATACATCTTTTATAATTAACAAAATTATTAAAGTGTAAAATTTGTCAGATTTAAGTTAAGGAAAATCTTAGCTAAGGAATGATTGTGAAGCAGGGACCAGGCCCCGGTTTCACAATCATTCCTTAACTAAGATTTTCCTTAACTTAAATTTAGCAAAATTTGGTAATCTGTTTTTGGAACTACCGATGAATATTTATGTCAAATCTCAATGTAGATGTTTTAATCTAGAAGTGATCTTATGATCGATACCTTAACTTACTGAATATCTTGAAAATTAAGAAAATTATAAAGAATTGAAATTTTGCAAGATTTAAGTTAAGGAAAATCTTAGCTAAGGAATGATTGTGAAACCGGGGCCTGGTCCTAGTTCACATTCATTTCTTAACTAAGATTTTCTTTAACTTAAATCTGGCAATAATTTTGTTAATTGTCAAGATACATGTATTCATGAATTTAAAGTGTCATATTTAAGGTCACATGCATCTTTAGCTCAATCTTGTTAAAATGTTTTATTTGTTGTACCATTTAATGCTGCCAAAAGTTGCTAGCTTTAAGTTAAGGAAAATCTTAGTTAAGGAATTATTAACTGTGAAACTGGGGCCCCGTCTTAGTTTCACATTCATTTCTTAACAAAAAGTTTCCTTACCTCAAATCTGCGAGTTTTGAAATTTGAATTTCTTTTTTAGTTTTCAAGATATTCGTGAATTTATTGTGTGTCATTATCTCTAAGCTTTCTGCTTTTTTAACAAAGATTTTCCTTAACTTAAATCCGTCAATTTTGAAATTTGAATAATTTTGTTAGTTTTCAAGATATTCGCGAATTTAAAGTGTCATTTAATCTAAGCTTCCTTAACAAAGATTTTCCTTAACTTAAATCTGACAGTTTTGAAATTTGAACAATTTTGTTAATTTTCAAGATATTCGCGAATTTAAAGTGTCTTTTACTCTAAGCTTTCTTAACAAAAATCTTCTTTTCCTTCAAAATATCAATGAACTGAAAATGTCATTTACTCTTAGTTTTCTTAACAAAGATTGTCCTTAATTTAAATTTGGCAGTTTTGAAAATTTGAACAATTTTGTTAGTTTTCAAGATATTTATGAATTTAAAGTCTCATTTACTCTAAGCTTTGTTAATAAAGATTTTCCTTAACTTAAATATGTGCGTTTTGAAATTTGAACAATTTGTTCGGTTTTCAGAATATTCATAAATTTCAAGTGGCATTTACTCTAAGATTTCTTAACAAATATTTTTCTTAACTTAAAGCTGTAAGTTTTTAAATTTGAACAATTATGTTAGTTTTCAAGATATTCATGAATTTAAAGTGCCACTTACCCTAAGCTTTCTGAACAAAGATTTTCTAACTTAAATTTGTGAGTTTTTTTCCAAATTTGAACAATTTTGTTAGTTTTCAAGATATTCATAAGTGTTATTTACTCTAAGCTTTCTTAACAAAGATTTTCCTTAACTTAAATCTGTGAGATTTTAAATTAGAATATTTTTTTAGCTTTCAAAATATTCATGAATTTAAAGTGTCATTAACTCTAAACTTACTTAACAAAGATTTTCCTTAACTTAAATCTGTGAGATTTTTTACATGAAGATGTAACTTTACTTTTATTTTGAAAAAGGAAATCAAGCAATGTACGTGGCTATTTTGAGCTGAACACAATAAAACCTAAACACTACAACGAATAACGGATCATCTTATTCCGGAAACGATTTTATAAACAGTTACATATTATACATTTTAATTCTTAATATGGCGAAACGATCGTTAAGCAACGTAGGCAAAAAACTGAAGTAGGCTACAGTTCCGGAGTGGGGTAATTAGGTTTAACGCCCGAGTCAACCTTTTTTTCACTTAAATCGAGACTGTCAGTTTTGGATGGTGGAGTGGGGTAATGGAAATTTACGCTCTAGTCAACATTCTTTCGCTTATATCGAGGCTGTCAGCTCTTGAATGTTGGAGTTGAGTAATGGAGTTTTACGCCCAGTCAAGATTCTTTCACTTATATTGAGGCAGTCAACTTCTGGGATAATGGTGGACGTCGGAGAAAAGTGAACTGACAAACTTTCTCACACAAGAATCTGCTCCAGCGGGAGTTGAACCTGGGCAGCGAGAGGCACTGTGATCCGTAACTCGGTGCATTGCCCACTCGGCCACCTCGGTCCCTCTTTACCATTGGGTTTTCCCACAATATTTGCAATCACTGATGTTTTCCTTCATAAACTTATTGGCAAGAATAATGTTTACAACTCAGTAAACTGGTATGACCTGTCAAGTCCGGTTTTGGACGGGACTACTGCGTTGACAGGATAAAATGACATCAAAAAAGGACTAAACGTCCTGAAAGGATCTTTGGCGCTGTGACAAAACCGGATAAGAAATGAAAACTAGTGTTTTATAATATTAAATGTTTGGCTTTTTGTAAATCTTAGCAGAAATCTCAAGGATTGATATTGTAAATATAAGAAATAACTTTGAATTTGTTGTGATTTACTGGGTATACATGTAAACAATATTTTGGAAGTGACAATTCTATTATAAATTGGTTCGTAATTTTAGGATATTTGTCACTTCCAAACTCTTGCTTATACCGCGTAAACCACAACAAATTGAAATTTAATTAATTCTAAATTAAATTATCTGATTGTAAATGAATTGAGGATATGAATAGTGTTTATATCAAGACGTTACCAGCTTCAGGTGCAGTTGCCATGTAATGGACAATGGAGTTAACAAACGCTAAAGCATAAAGAAAACGTCAGACAGAACTAATATAATTGGGGTTAATACTGTAAAATCGTTTATTTTCGAGCCGTTCAATTTTCGTGGTGTCCATTTTTCGTAGTTCTAAGAACAATGCCATATTGCTGGGTGATAAATTCTTGGTCGAGTTGTGATTTCAGTTTAAGGTCAGTATGTAATATATATTATTTCGATGGTACATGGTATCCACGAAAACAACGAAAATTTAGACACTGCAAAATCATAATTTCGCAGAAAATTAAGAAAATATTTTAAAAGAACCATTTTAGGTCATGGGTTCGATCACCAGACAAACCTGGCAAAGAATGCTACTCAAACTTAGTATTTGACAAAATAGCTGTTAGTATCATTTCGAAAACGAAAAGATAAAATATATAAATCTATTTTTGTCAGAAATTCGATGATTTCATCACTGCCAATTCCCCTTATTACTGACCGATAACGAATTTTGTCGATAGACAAAAGGAGGTCACCGAACTTTGGCGATAAAGGCAAACGAATGCCGTCTAACCTTAACGAAGATCATCGAATTTCAGAGAAAAAGGTGTAACAAAGGTCGCCGAACTTTAACGATAAAGAAAAATGGAGGTCGCCGAACCTTGATAAATAATGAATTATAGCTGAACATCTGTTTTAAAAGTAAATCTGATTGTAATATTTATAGTTAAAATAAGATTGGCGTATAATCATGGACTTTCAAAATGCAAAGATGTGTGTTTGTGGGTTGGGTTGGGTGGTGGTGGTGGATGTATTAACTTAGTGTTTCGCGCCCAAGTCAAGAAAATTTCACTTGCATCGAAGTGGTTAGTTTGATGATTTGGAGAATCGACATTTGAGTTGAAAAATTTGTGTCAAATTGTGTGTGGAATTTCTAACAATTCGTTGCAATTTTGAAAGTCTCAACAACGGAATCTCGCGCGATCTTAATACCAATCATTTCGAATAATTTCGAGGTTTTCCCAAAGAAATAAAGAAAAATAGATTAGGGCTCCGAAAGGTTTGAGGAGATGACCTAGTACGCCATCTGTCTTAGGCCTATGTTAAAACCAAAATAATATCTTCTGACACAGTGGTCTAGATCTGGTACGCTTTATTAATGGTCACACCGTCAGTCCTATTCACTAAAATTTTATTAAAGATATTTATCTAGTCAGTCAAATAATTAATAGTAATAGCACTTAACTTGACATCGGTTCTAATATTCTTATCATCTGTCGTTGTACTGTTGTACTGAGGAGCTTGGTCCATCTAGCTAGCCAACCTTGGCAAACGTACGAGAGAGAGAGAGAGAGAGAGAGAGAGAGAGAGAGAGAGAGAGAGAGAGAGAGAGAGTGGGAGATACAAACCAATTCTGAACGCAGCCACTTTAACGCATCTTCAATTCTTCCCTGTCGTTTGTTGAATGAAGTTCCAGATTCGCCCGCTTGGGGGCCTAATGGAGGAGGAAGTCGTCTGAAATCATGGCCGTACTTTTCTCGCAACATATCGGGAAAGCTTCGAGATCTAGATTCAATTTCGCTTGCTACTCTATGAGTGTCAGGAGCTAGAGAATTTATAGAATAAATTGACGATTGAGAATCTTTCGAGAATACAGTTTCCGTAGAATCCGAGAATCCGTCTTCATCTACTCCGTCTAAACTTCGAAACCGGTTACTCCGGAAAGATCCCAGATCCCGAGAATCCATGATTTTGCTTGGAAAGCATTTAAAATTTGAACCGGAATCTTTCCAATTATTAGAGTTTTTGGGGTCATTTGGATTAAGTGGAACCGATCTAGGACGGTCCAAGTCATTTAAATTTCTTTCACAGTTGGAGTAGATTTCATGGGGCATAGAATGGCGCTCTTCTTTTAGAAATTGGTTTTCTAGCTTCTTTGATAAGTCAACGTTTGAACTTTGGGAAGACGTTCTTGCATGGCCATGGTGGCTAGCGCCCGGATGTAAGTGGCTAGTACCCGGATATGGGTGACTAGTACCCGTATGTGAACTTCGGATATTGTCGTCAATTACAACTGATGAACGTCTCGAGTCGGAATTATCCGAATAAGTTTCATTTGAACTGTTTGTGTCACAACTTGATGTTGAATAATTTGATTCTGATCGCCTGAATTTTGTCCGTTTAAAAAATCCATCACCACAATCCGTCTCTGTCCGTGTTTTTGAAGTTGAAGAAAAATTCGGTGACGAAGAAAAATGTGGAGATGACGAAAAGAAATCGGACGTCAATGTCCTTGACCTTTCACGGTCAATGGGACGTTTTTTGAAACTGAACGAATCCATAGGTGTTTTAAAGAAATCGTCTGCTGACATAGTGGAAAACATTTTTAATTTTTTCCAATCAAAATTTCCAACATTCATATCTTCCAGGAGATCAAACGTCTCACTGAGTAAGTCTCTTTCCGTATTTCCAAAATTTGCCATTTTTCTACTTATAACTTACTTTCACTAAATCAACAGACTTCAGAATATGGAATTAAATAAATCCTTGAGTATCCTTGGATATCACAAATAATTTCCATAAATTACAATCAAGAATTAAATAAAATAAATTCCTACTTCATTTATACGTGTTCTGTTATTGTTTGGTATCCGTAAACTCCATAATCCTTATTTTACACAAACAAGAGAGATAGCAGAAGACGGTGTACGTTACATTTTTTTCTTCCAAGTATTCTCTTAATGAACAATATGTTAATCACTTTTGCAGACTGTTTAACACATCCTCACATGCATACGCTCTCTCTTCGAAATCGAAAATGCACAATACAATTATCTTTGATGTATTCGGAACCTCTCGTTAACTATCCTCGCTATCTCTTAGAAACGTACTTGCAGTATGTTTATCCATGAAACGTATTTGGAAATTTGCCAATCTTTTGGAAAATATGCACGATGTAACACTCCTCTGCATTTTGAAGAACAACAATACTGTCCAAATATCATACAAAAAACTTGGCACCGAATGTCAGAAAGACTTCCTGAACTCCTCGTAACTTTTCATAACAAATAAACACCCTGCAGACGATAATCCCGAGCGATATTTTGGCACACTTTTGTATGATGCAGAATGGAGTTATGACGAGATCTAATGATGCGTCAAATTTAATTAGTGGAATCTCAAAGACAGTGGCTTCTTATAGCATCCTACCAGTCTCTCGAATACCAGAAGACGTGTATGATCTGTTCTCATCACTTATACACGCCATATAGTAATCTCGTCCCTACATCTCATGTATTATTATTTTAGATGCCTTCTGTGTAATTACTCCATGCTGTAAGCTGAGTATTGGGTTCCTCAGCTACTTCAGTTGTGTTTGATCTGATTATACGTAGATATAAGTAATTATAGTCCATCTGTTAATCACTGCATGGTAGGCCTCTTGTATCTGTAAAGAGACAAATTGTCATTAATATTATAAGTAGTTTGAATATCCGGGCCCTCCTCTCTCATACAATCCCCCCTCTCTCTCTCTTTCTTTCTCTCTCTCTCTTTCTCTCTCTCTCTCACTGTCGTAAAATATATCTCTCCCATACAACACTCTCTTTCTCTCTCGCTCGTACAATTTATCTCTCATACAATCTCTCCCTTCTCTCTCTCTCTCGTAAAATATATCTCTCCCATACAACCTCACTCTCTTTCTCTCTCGCTCGTACAATCTATCTCTCATACAATCTCTTCCTCATCTCTCTCTCTCCCATGTCCCCGTCTCCCATCTTAGTAATTCATCTTTCTCTATAACACTCTCCTAGTGTCTGTCTCTCTTTCTCTCAAAATCTATTCTACTCTTCAAGCTAATCATTTTCTCTCAGTCAATTCGCTTATTAGCAAAATTAAAAGGGATTTCATATTTTCGAAATAGTAGTTAAATAACCTTTTTAACACATGTCACCTTATAAGGGATCAGGTCCCGGTTTCACAATCATTTCTTAACTAAGATTTTCGAATTCCTCAATGTAAATCTGCGGCAAATTATAAATCTAAATAATTTTGTTAATTTTCAAGATATTCGTGAAATTAAGGTGTCAGTTTCATCTTCGGGAAGATCGGTATAAGCTTCTTATTTTTGTGGAAACTTTTTAAGTTCTATAAAAAATAATAATACCAAAAGTTTTCAGAATTTAGAAAATCTTCAGAAGTGCCATATACTACTTTTTGAATGTATTTAATTCTTTTTAAATTCAAAAAGTGGTATATGGCAGAAGGAATTTAATTAATTTAAACAATATTTTATTCGAAAATGTTGAAAAGGAATGATTGTTAAATTGGAACCTGGCCTCGGTTTCACAATCAGTTCTTCTATTACTAAGATCTTCTTCAAATGAAATTTAGCAAATTTTGGTTATCTTTTTGGAACTTCTAATGAATATTTGAGACAAAACTAAGTACAAATGTTTTAAGCTAGAATTGATCTTAAAATTGACACTTTAAAATCAGAAATATCTTGACAAAATTCATAATCAGAATTAAAATTTTGCCAGATTTAAGTTAAGGAAAAATAAGTTAAGAAATGATTGTGAAACTGGGACAAGTACTCTTAAGACACAGTAAGGACGATACAGGGATAAAATGTATGATCTTCAGTTCTTAAGTAATTTCCTGCAATTTGAGAATATTTTTATGTGAAGACATGTCGAAAGTCCTTATATAACTTAACCCCTCTTCATTATAAATAACTGTTTAAAGCATCGTGAAGTGGGGATACTAACGTTTGATCAAATACCAAAAATTTCAGTGAAAGGGATGAAAAATGTCCCCCAGATTAGGATGGATAATGCCCATCTCTCTGTCCTTTTCTCGCATTCTAGCCTACCGCTGCGGTAGCTCAGTTGGTAGAGTGCTCGCTCCGTAAGTGGGAGGTCGTGGGTTCGATCCCCGGCCGGGTCTGACCCACACTTGAAAGTGGGTAGTGACTGTTCTTTCGCCATGCACTCGGCATTACGAAATGAAAGTCACGGTTCTTTCGGATGGGAACTTAAAATAAACGAGGTCCCGTGTCAAGGTGGTCTTGGCACGCTTAAGAACCCATGCGACGTTAAGCAACATTCAACCATCCAACCAATCTCTCGCATTCTAAATGATGACCTAGTATCATGGATCGTAATTAAAGAGAGCACGAAATATGTCCTCATGTCAGTAGTGTCCTAACATTGTAATTGAAGAGGTTAATAAATAAATATCTTCAAATTAAAATGTCTCTAATGTCCCTCTGCCATGCCCCGTCTCACAGGTCTCATTTAGCACTTCATCCCCTCTTTCTCTCTCTCTCTCTCTCTCGTAATCTATACCCTTGTCTCCCAGCTCAATTCATCTCTTTCTTTCTTTCTGTCTCTCTTACTCTATACACCTCCCAACTCATTAAGCAGTTATCCCCCTCTCTCCCTCTCGTAATCCATACACCCGTCTTTCAGCTTTCATTTAGCAATTCATCTCTCTCTCTCTCTCTCTCTCTCTCTCTCTCTCTCTCTCTCTGTTACCTGAACATCTCAAATTCATAATATAGTACATCCAAAAAAACGCAAACTTTAATTTCATGGAAACAATAAGATTTTAAACATTGTATTATCATGATTCGACTTTTTTAACAAACAATGCTCTCTCTCTCTCTCTTCTCTCTCTCTCTCTCTCTCTCTCTCTCTCTGATACCTGTAAATCTCTATATAATTCACAATATAGTACATGTACATCCAAAAAATTCCAAATTTCAACTAAATTTCATGAATCAATAAGAATTTAAACATTGTTTATATATATCCTATATTCCGACTATCGACATGTGTAACACATTTATACACTATAAAGCCACATGTTACGCTACACACACATACAAGTGTTTTAATTTTTATTACAGAGACCATCTACAAATGTAATCCTTTTTTTTTTATTTTGAGGACAAAATCCATCTTAACCCTTAAGCCGAATTATCTGCCTTAACGATGGTATGTTATTTTTTTTAAAATATCGCTTACATCTGTAACAGTGTAACAGGAGGGAGGAAACACCAGCAAAAACAACTTCCCCACTCGAGTGCCACGGCTGAGGATCGAGCCTGGCCCTCCCAGATGAAAAGCGTGCGCTCTACCACAAGGCTAAAAGATCCGGACCAGAAAGTCCGGCAGTAAATCACTCTATTATATCTACTATATACAACACAACACCGCGACTAGCTCGGCCTCACTACACGTCGATGGTAGCGATCTAAAAAAAATAACATACAGTCGTTAAAGCAGATAATTCGGCCTACTTAAAAACTCCACTTGGAAAGTGATTATGACCGCGTATAACTTAACTTGAACCTTGATCTAAACATCTGGAGAGTAAACGTGATTATAAAGGTCCTGAAAATGTTTGGAAATAATGAATTTTACACTCCGTTGAAGGTTTTTTTTTTTACTTGTATCGAGGGGGTATGTTCGGGGATGGTGGAGAAAACCGGAAGAAGCCACCGACCTTCAGTAACCAGCGATCTGACAAACACCAGTTGTGCTTGAGTGATACTGAGCAACAATGTCCCGAAACGTTCTTGTAAATTACCGTGCGCACACTGCAAGGATAAAAAATTCTGCTACGTCACCTACAGCTGGTTACATCTCGATATGAATAAATATTCTTGAGTGACACCCGGGGCAATGTGCGGGGAGGATTTTTAACGTGTCACCGACACGGCTCGGTTTCTAAGGTCGCTAAGGTTACTAGGCGAAAGAACAGTAACTGCCTATTTAAAGACTTGGTCACGGACTCCGGTCTGGATTTGAACCCACAACTTTCCACATACGGAGCGAGTATTCTACCAATTTAGATACCGTAGTGGTATTTTAAGAATATATGTATTCATTGACATTTCGTTGACACAGTAATTCATTTTGTCCTTAAGTACAGATTTATAGAGATTTAAACATAATCCCAGTTATTCAAGTTTTAAAATTTTAAATCCCAATTTTGGGTCTTCGTAACTGTTCTTCGAATGCTTAATCGCTGTGGTATGTCAGTTGGTAGGGTGCTCAGTCACTCCGTAAGTTAGAGGTGATGAGTTCGAACCCTGACAGAGCCTGACCCAAGACTAGAAAGTTGGAAGTGACTGCTATTTCATCAAGCACTCAGGATTACGAAAACATTCATGTTTTTCGGAATGGAACTAAAATAAACGATGTCCCGTGTCACAGCAGGTGTCCTACGATTAAGAACCCTGCTGTATGATGCTATCAGCGCAGCCGCAGCACATGCAAAATTTCTGCACATTCGTCTATAGCTAGCGACATCTCGATATAAGTGAAATATTCTTGACTGGGACATTGTAAAAAACCACTAATCAACTCAACTTATCCACTACATATTCCATATAACAATATGTATAGTCTTAGTCTTAGTACATTGGCATTTTTTTTATTTCTCTTCAGCTAAATTCTTGGCTACGAAAGCCACACACTTTTAATATGTATGTAAAGTGGGGGGGGGGGGGGTAGAGATTAAACCCCAGGACATCCACGTCATTATGGAAGGCATCTTAACTTCGCGATAATAAGCCTTTATTTCGCGTTATTACGCCTTTCTAAAGGCGTTATAACGCCTTTTTATTCGCGTTATAACGCCTTTATTTAAGGATTGTTTGTCATTTTGTGTAAATTTATTGAAGTATAACATCACGATGACGGAAAACAAATTGTATAAAATCGCGTAGCGTAGCGCAGCGATTTTATAACGTAATTTGTTTTCCGTCATCGTTATGTTTATACTTCAATAATTTACCAAAATGACAAACAATCCTTATAATTACAAACCCTATCGTCGATGTGTAAGACCAACTCGAACTACTTTGTGTACTTTAGCGCAATAATACACATTGTTTACCTCGGTTATATCGGTCACACTTGGATACCCGCCATAATAGGTCAGCAGCTGAGAGGCGAAAAAAGTAAAATAATTATTTGAACGAGGAGAAATAAGACAACCAGCGTTTTTGTGGATTCAGTATACCAATTAATTTTTCACAGCAAAATTAACAAAGAATTCATTGAAGATTTTTTAAAATACAATGTATTAACGTGTGACGTCAACAAAGTTTCAAATCACAACAATTTCAAATTTGTCATCGGCAGCACAGTTTATACGTGGGGATGTGCTGTTGTCTAGATTAAATGATATCTTGCAGTTTGTTAAATGATGCATTGTGTAGAAATCCATTGGTTGTACTTATTGAAGAGGACTAAGCGTATTTGTATTGTATTTGAAATGCTTTGTGTAAAAATAGCGTGCTTTTGAGGATGTAATGTAAGCAGATTCCTGAAGTACTTCGTGGTTTGCGATGGATGATTCAAGTGATGTTTGTGGTATGTAGCTGTTGTTTCGGTTTACTCAGCGTGTCACTTATGTTACGTTTTTGATTTGTTGAACAATCCCTGCTATAACTCCTGATCAGGATTTGATAGCTCGTCACTGTCGATGCCCAGACATTATCATAATGTGTCGTAGTTCTATACCCCAGCATCGTTCAGAATTTCATTTTGTGTAGCAGCGAACTTGTAATAATCCTTTGAATTTTTTATTTTATTTATTTTTAAATATTTTTAATAAATAAAAAAATTACTCATTCATTTTTTTCTATTTTATTTTTAAACGATTTAACCCATTATCTACCGAGAGTTGACCTCAATTTTTTTCCCATTGTCAACATTAAATCTATTTATAGATTTGGAAACACCGAAGGTAGTTCCGGCAAAACTGCAATGTTATACAAAATAACATGTCAAAACTGACGTCATTTATATCCAAATTAACCAATCAAAATTTAAAAGTGACTTTAACCACGCCCAGTTTGTAATTATTTCGCGTTAATACGCCTTTATTTCGCGTTATAACGCCTTTTAATTCGCGTTATTACGCCTTTCAATTCGCGTTATTACGCCTTTCAATTCGCGTTATTACGCCTTTATTTCGAGTTATTACGCCTTTATTTCGCGTTATAACGCCTTTCAATTCGCGTTATTACGCCTTTCTAAAGGCGTTATAACGCCTTTTTTCGCATTATAACGCCTTTATTTCGCGTTATTACGCCTTTTATTTTTTTTTATTCATGAGCTTAATAGGCTTTCGTACTTGGCAACTCATGTTTAAAATACCTTAGTTCAAAACCCGATGTGTCATATAGACATTTGAAATGGGATTCAACACCTCCATATAAACGATAGATTGACTGACTGACTGACTGACTAGTTGATTGATTGACTGATTGGTTGGTTGAATGATTGATTGATTGATTGACGTGCTATCAGTATATAATGGTTTACCTAGAATCAAATTGTATTAAAAAAAGATCACAAGTTTCTCTTACGTAGATCTAGACCACACAACAACAGTCTCCGTGAGCCACATTGGCACATTTGGTGTTAGCCACTGAGTTCCTCAAACGCCGCGTACAACCCTTACCGTGTTAGAATCAATAAACTGACCGTGATTTTCGCAAATAAGGGATGTGAGAATCGCAAGGCCTCGAGGTATGTGGTTGTTATTTTGTATATGAACCAGTCGTTCCTTAAACAGTCCGTAAATTTCTAAATATTCGAAAATGAATTATACAATCAAAGGTAGATAACTCTGATTCACACATCAGGATACTATAAGATTGCATCTGTCTGTCTGTTTGTCCGTCCGTCCGCCCGGCGTCCGACTCAATACTAAGGACTCAAGTGTATTGTGGCACAATCAGCTGTACATGCAGGCGAATGAAATGTGGGTTTAATCAATCCCAAACAAGGCTTTTTCGCTTATATCGAAACGTCACAAGATATAGTGAGCGCCAAAAAAGTTTTGCCTGGATTTTTAACTTATATCGAACCGTCGACAGTATGAAGCGCCACTTTGGTGAGAGAGAGAGAAGAGAGAGGAGAGAGAGAGAGGAGAGAGAGAGAGAGAAGAAGAGGATTGTCAGTTTCCAAAAGATTCTGATGCAAAATTTTATGAAAAATGTCGCTATTTCCGGGTTAGGGCTTAATTTCTGAGAGAGAGAGAGAGAGAGAGAGAGAGAGAGAGAGTAGCTGTCATTCGTCTGATTATCTGAGTAGCTTTTTCAGCATCGAGGCCGCTGAACCTATCGATATATCTGCCATTCGGCAGCAGAGTTTCGATTCCTCTTCGTTAGTTCATTTGAGAGTTGAGTAATGGTGTTTTACGTCCCAGTCAAGAATAGTTCACTTATATCGAGACGTCGCCAGCTATAGGCGAAGGTGCAGAAATTTTGCCTGTGCATTGCGCTGATGGCAGGGTTCTTTAGCATGCCAAGCCTGTCGTGACACGAGACCTCGTTCATTTTTAGTTCCCATCCGAAAGAACCGCGACTTTCATTTCGTAATGCCAAGTGCTTTGCGAAAGAACAGTCACTACCCACTTTCAAGTCCTGGGTCATACCCGATGGGGTTGGAACCCACGATCTCCCACTTACGGAGCGAGCCACTCTACCAACTGAGCTATCGCAATTCTACTGTGTGTGTGGGTGGGTGGGTGGGTGGGTGGGTGCGTCACTCTGTGTATGTGTGTGTGTTATTAATAAAAATCTACTCACCTGACATACATTTCTCAGTGTCAAACAAAGATTATTAATTTGAAATACTCCGCATTCCACGACATCATTAATGAATCGATAGAACAAGTCCTATACCAATAACAAATAAATATTGCTTTAAAACTTGATACCAGTAGACATGGCGGAAAACGTTTTAATGCCAACATCAATAATATTCAACGATGCTGTTGCGATTGTTATAGGCAAACAACATTGACCTGTAAGTTTGACCTTTGATTTGAATATTTATGATGGACCGGTACATTTGTGTATAGGGATCACAGGTGTTTATCTCGTCTGTCATGGGAAACGTGCACTGTTTATATATTAACTTTGAAACCCAACACTACCCATGTATTTAATAGATCATCTTATAATATTTTTAATCAAAGGTCAAACTGACAGGTCATTATTGTTTGACTATCATGACTACCTGTATTGACGGAGTTCATCAGGTGATACGAATTATTGTTGCAGATTTTTTTTGTATTGATTTTAATTTGACATGTAAATTCTTTACAGAATTAATTCATAATAAATTCAGGTGTTTAGAAATGATTATTTCCAGAAGCCCATATAAAATAGATAATTAAAGAGCTTCTGATGTAACCAACTTAATTGAACAATCAATTATTATTATTTAATCCCTCTTTCTGGTACTAAACACTTAATTGTTATTCAAACTCTCTCTCTCTCTCTCTCTCTCTCCTCGGAATTCAAACTCTTCCTCAGAAGAAGTATCGGAATCAGTTATATTTAAACTACATTTTAACCCCCTCTCTCACAAAAGAATTTAAACTCTCAAGTATCGGAATCAGTCATATTTAAACTACATTTTAATTCTCTCTCTCTCTCTCTCTCTCTCTCTCTCTCTTCTCTCTCTCTGAATTTAAACTTTAAGTATCGGAATCAGTCATATAAAACTACATTTTATTCTCTCTCTCTCTCTCTCTCTCTCTCTCTCTCTCTCTCTCAAGTTAACCCCTCTCAGAAGAATATCGGAATCAGTCACATTAAACTATCATTTTTGACTCTTTCGCTTTCTCTCCAATGCTTAATGAAATAAAATCTTGCATCATAATCTCAGACTGACAATCTCTCTCTCTCTCTCTCTCTCTCTCTCTCTCAGTATTTAAAGCTCCCTTCCACAAGTAGCGAATATCTTAGAAATCTTCATACGAATCTGTCACAGAAAATGGCATCTCTCTCTCTCTCTCTCCCTCTCTCAGAAACATTTAATTAATTAAATTTATAATAATAAAATAAACACTAACTAACGACAGCATGATTCTTCATATCGCAATATATTTCGAATACACAGTATTCCTTATCAAGCTTACATTATAACTGACTTAAAATTACAAATACAAGATATATGTAAAGAACATTATTTATGTTTTTATCTTTACATATATCTTGTATTTGTAATTTTAAGTCAGTTATAATGTAAGCTTGATAAGGAATACTGTGTATTCGAAATATATTGCGATATGAAGAATCATGCTGTCTTTAGTGTGTATTTTATTATTATCTATAAAATCCTCAACAATACCTGGAGTTTAATTAAATTTAACCTTAAAGAACAGAACAATATCTATATATATACTTACCGCCAATCATACTTTTTTACCAGAAAAAAATCTCCGAAACCACGAAGCCAATTCTTCACAAAAAACTAGGTATATTTCTTACTCAAACAGTGAAAACAAAAACACCGACGATTAAAATCGATCTAAAATCTCTTTCTGTTTGCTGTAGACAAAAATAAGATAAACAAACAACATTCCAGAATTTGTTAAAAATAACACTTGGGGTCTAAAATAATGAGAAGTCCCAGAAAACCGGTGCTACCAAGCATGGAGTAATACAGACGAATTTACTAATTAAAAGTTATCTATGCATGTCGATCGATTCTTAACGGCGTTAATTACAGAAAAAGCTAATGAAATTCTGGATTTTTATTGTGTGTCACATTACAATAACAACAAAGCTTACATCATACGGGACATCAAGTGTGTTTAAGTAATAAAAACCACCTCGGGGAATTTTTTTGTGACAAGGGTTGTTTTTGCACCCGATTCAAATTTAATTATCTTTTTCACTCGTTAATGAAGTACTGTAGTACTGGTTCGGTGTATGGCTTTTCCGAGGCGACTGATTTTCAGAGTCAAGTCTGAGAGAGAGAGGAGAGAGAGAGAGAAGAGAGAGAGAGAGAGAGAGAGAGAGAGAGAGATTTATAAATTTACGTGATTGAATAAAAAAAAGTATGATAATAATAATAATAATAATAGTTTACTTAAAGGGTACTTGGAACCATTTTTTTAAAATTTCATTTTCGTGTTAAATACCATTTTAATATCACAATATCGAAAACCGCATTAAAATTAATGACTACATAAGGAAGTTACAGCGGTTTGAAGGCCTTGAATTTGGCCTTTTCTGGTTCATAAAAGTACTGCCATCTTAAGATAACAATAGATATTTATATTTGCCATAGATTTATATTATTATCACCCATAAAGTTGAAATGTCAGGTTTTTGCAGTATTTTGAAGTGATATAATGATATAAATGTATGCAGCAAAATTAATTGTTTTAATTGAAAAAAAATTCGTGGATTTTTTTTAAATTTTGAGGAAAAGGTTTCAAAAATTGGGAAAAATGTTCATGATACTATTTTTCTATCATAGAAACAACGGTATCTTAGCTGAAAAAAACATTAAGCCTGTAAGCAGAATGATGTTTTTAATTATTTGAATCTGTGAAGATTTTTATGCAACGCCGTTTCTACATATACATGCTCAATTATTGAGTGAATTTATCCTAGGTATAAAAATGTTCTTGGCTGGGGCGTTAAACCCCACTCAATAAGTCAATAGTATAAAAGCCACGGCCCCGAATGCCGACAGGGGTTGGAACACAAAGACCTTTCACATGCGGATCGAGCACTCTACCAACTGAGCTACCATAGTGGTCATTTGCATCGAGGTAGTACCATTGAGGAAAACAAGAACAGGGAACTGACGCCACACACACACAGTTCAACGTATAAATAGAAAAGATAGTAGAAACTGTCCCTACTACATATAGTTCATCTGTGTTACTGCGACCGAGTGTTTAACCAAAAGGCGTCGTGGATTCGACCACTATAGTCAAGAGTCAAGTTGTTTTCTTTGCTGTTCACCTTTACTGGTTGGCTCGGTACCAGTGTAAATAATGGACTGGATGATATGATCTGTGACGTCTCGTAAGTCATAATTGGCTGGGTTTCATAATACGTTTTTAAGAATATGTTATTTAAATTTTAAAATTTGCTTCAATGTATAGATGTAATTAAATAAACCACTTAAATAACATATTTACTTGCTTTATCTCGGTATTGAGTATATATGCTAAACTTTTATATACATTTTCAAGATCAAACTAAAATACCTACTTGTACAAAGCGGAGCAGAAACATGAAACACAAGCATACCAATTAATGCCCCAAAGCAAAGTAAAATTTTTGAAAACTGACAAATAAAATTTAACACGCGAATGTCCACCAGGGAAGTGAGACCGGGTGCTACGGAACTGACGGACTACGTGATTTTGTGTTTAGATTTATTCTTGTGACTAATTAGAACAAAATCTAGTGAAGAATATCCAAAAAAAAGCTAACTACATTCAATCAACCGACAACGAGTTTATTTTTGTTACGCTGTTTAAGCTATAAAGATCTCGGATAATGAAGGAAACCTTGTAAACTAATGGGACCACTTTTTAACTAAGGAGACCACCTAAAAACTATAAAGATAACATATAAACTGAAGGGACCACTAATTATAAAAACATTCAGTAAATTTAATTTGCTTAAAAATGATTGAAAAATGTAAGCTATAGAGTGATAACATAGTACATGTCGTGTCGAAATATTTCACACCAAGGGCCATAACTCTGACTGACGACGAGAAAAGTCACCAATAAAGATGATACCAATATATACATACACATGTACAGTAAATTGGTTCAGTGACAAATAAGTTATCAATTGTAGGAACTAGACAACAAGACCCTAGTGGGACATATTTTACATCAAGGGCCATAACATAGCTGAATTTTGAAAAAAAGTTTCATGAGCTATCGAACCCAACCGAGATTTTCAGTTTTTATTTGCACATCAAATCTGATCCAAATTGGTTGAGCATTGCAGGCATTAGCTAGAGATGTAACCAGAAATTGCCGCCCGTGTAGTCCAAAGCCCATTGAAGTCTGGACTTCATAAGACATTAAAGGAGGCCGCGGTGGCCTTATGGGTAAGGCGTCTGTCTTTGATTCCAGGTCTTTCCCCGCTGTGAGTTCGAGCACCGCTCAGACCACATGTGGGAAAAGTGAATTTTATTTACCATTGGCCTTTACTGGATCACCTGGTATCAGTATAATGTGACTGGGGTAGTGGTACCCTTGTCTGCGGCGTGCCGACTCGGTGAGCTAACTGACCTTAAAGTCGCCCTGAGTGCGCTAGTACAGGACAGACCATACGACACGCTCGCACTTCACATGCATACACGAACTTGTCTTGTTTATAGATTAATCCATAGAGATTAATAAATTAGTTCTCGTCGCGAATAGCTGAAAAACTGCTGATGCGACCTTAAGCAACATTAAACCAACCAACCATCATTGACAATTTCGACACCTAATCAAGTCCAAAGATTTGGGGGACAGACAAGTAGTCTTTTTCGTGTATCAAAATGACAACATTTTCCCTCAAAATTGAACGCCTGTATGGAGCCCGACTTCATTTGGCGTCGACATTCATTATTAGTTGCTACACGCCCGGGAAGCATTTCCGAGTGAAACTTTGTTGCACAGATAGTAATCATTATACTAATAATACCTTTGTATACTGTCATGTGCTACTTTTGAATGTATTATTTCATAAAAATTCAAAAGTAGCACATGCCAATACTTTAAATTGTAATTCAACACTGTTATTCTGTAGCACTTTGTGGAAAATACCACGAGGTGATAATACGTATGTAACAACCCACTTTGAAAAAATTACGCACTTTGAAAAAAATTTTCAAATCGCGTTAAATTCGGGACAAGCTCAACGCACTTTGAAAAAAATATTTTTTTATTTCAAACAACGTTAAAAAACACCTGTGACAACCCACTTTGAAAAAATTACGCACTTTGAAAATTTTTCTTCTCAACCATAAAACATCTTTGATTTCAACAATTTTCTTGGAGCTCTTCTTTACGGGAGACCCGATAATAACCAACAGGAATAAACGTGCACCAGGCAGTTTGATAGACAGTACGTTGAAAATGGCAAAGCCCACACACACACACACAGAGAGAGAGAGAGAGAGGAGAGAGAGAGAGAGAGAGAGATTTTATTAAAAGAAAACGAATTGCCAATGTGTGTGTGTGTGGTGTGTGTGTGTGTGTGTGTGTGTGTGTGTGCTAGCATATTCTAGTAATATAAACAGGTCTGGAATACAACTATATAACTTATAGTTAAGTCAGTCAGGACGTCGGAACAATGGCAATTATAGCCGATATAACAATTAATAATGCGCTTTACTACAAGAAAAGTAGGAGGTTTGGGGCGTGTTGGACCCCTATATGTAGTAACTACCACAAATGTAGTAACTTTTACAAATCGAAATGTAATGAAAAAGTGTCACATATGTAGTATCGAACCACAAATGTAGTAAGTTTGGTCATAAATGTAGTAAATGTTTTTCACAAATGTAGTAAAATAATACTAAAATTATACCACAAATGCAACAACTAAAAATGATAAAGTGTAATTTTTTTCACAATTGGTAATATCTCGGCTATTCATGGTTCATGTATATGTGAACAGTCATTTTCAGCTGTGACAAGGCTACTACAAGGGAGTTCCGAGATGAATTTCACGTCCCCAGGATATTTATTAGTCGCCGTTTCGAAGATATAATTTTTTGATTTGTTATTGGTCACCCCCGCCCCATCTTCGATGGGTTGAATTTTATTTATTTGTTATGGCATGTTTAATAATGTACTTTCTGTCACGGAAGATAATTTCCGTGTGTGAGAGATCACTGGTTCGAACCCCGGCAGGATCTGACCAAGACTTCTTGAAAATGATATTGTGAAATGAAAGCCATTGGGGTAATTTGGATAAGACCTTACAACCGATGCCCCATGTCGACGCAGATGTTACACGATAAAGTGCACTCCTTAACCCTAAATTTCAAATTCCAAACAGGAAACATCTATCATCTATATATTTTTAAATTCTTTTGCTAATAAAATTTATGAAATGTAATGTGTAATATAATGCATTACTTTCCAAAATGCAAGTAATTGTAATATAATGCTAGTTTTGCCAAAGTAATTGTAATGTAATGCATTACATGTACATTGCAATGTAATTCGCCCCATGTCTGACATATAGGGTCTCACAGCCCGCCATAAACCGGTTAACCACACCACCCCTTTATATCGAATGTAGGTCCAAGTCGTACCATGATGGCAATGGGCCTTAAATTTTATTGTATTGTCTATTGTTGTTGGTAGGTTTTTTTCGGGGGGGGGGGGGAAGCTTTTGGTTACTGGCATTTGTCCAGTTCCACAATTTTAGACATCTTTAACACCAATTAAATATTTGTGTTTCCTTTCTTGAACATACAACTACTACCATACTACGCATTTGAGCAGGAGATACTACTCCCGGAGCACCTGATCTCACTTCCATGTCTGTCTGGAGATCCGCGCTTCTTTTCTTACACATATTTGCAAGCTATTTAGTTTCGCGAGAAAGGAATACACATTGGTATTGTTTGTGTGGATTTATGTGTTCAGTGGCCAAACTTATATAATATATTTCATTTTCAAATTTGAACTAAATCGGACAACAAATAAGACTAAAACGGCCGATTATGCGTTTATAGTAACGGCGGGTATCTTGGATATGGCGCGGGAACGCCAACAAAACTTTTAATCTTTACAAACCATGGGCCTTTCACATCAAATTTGGTTCAAATTGGCCCAGTGGTTTTATTGTAAATATACATGGTTTACGGTCAGGATATATATGGTATACGTGCTACATATCGCAAAGATAGGTGTTTTCCCAAAATGCCCCCCTTGTAACCCCCTCCTCCTGATCCCGACACCCTTGGCTGCTGACCACATTTTGAAACTGGTTTTCACATTTTGCGACATACAAACGCTAACCCTGCTATTAGTTATGTTGGTTAAAACTTGTGTTGGCTGTTGTAGATCATTCAATCACAAATGAAAATATGCGTTGAACGAAGTGAAATAAATTTAAATGTACCTTATTAACGCAGTTTGATTTTTTTTCAATTCGCGTTGAATTGTCCCGCATTCAACACAGTTTGAAAAACAATTCAAAGTGCGTAATTTTTTCAAAGTGGGTCGAATTTTATATGTACCTCATTAACGCACTTTGAAGTATTTTTCAAAGTGCGTTGAGCTGAACCATTTTTTAACGCACTTTGAAAATTTTTTTCAAAGTGCGTTGAGCTTGTCCCGAATTTGACGCGATTTGAAAAAAATTTTCAAAGTGCGTAATTTTTTCAAAGTGGGTTGCTACATACGTATCAAGAGACACTGTAACTGCTCCGAATTTAAACCTCACCGCGGTAGCTCAGTTGGTAGAGTGCTCGCTCTGTAGGTGGGATGTCGTAGGTTCGAACCCCGACTGGGTCTGACACAAGACTTAAAAATGGGTAGCGACTATTCTTTCGCTAAGCACCAAACACTTGGCTCAACGAAATGGAAGTCACGGTTCTTTCGGATAGGAACTTAAAATAAACGAGGTCCTGTGTCTTGGTAGGCTTGGCACGATAAAGAACCCTGCTGTATAATGCCATCAGCTCAACGCACAGGCCAAATTTCTGCACATTCGCCCATAGCTGGCGACGTCTCGATATAAGTGAAATATTCTTGACTGGGGTGTTAAACACCATTACAAATTACTCAACTCCTTCATAACAGAATGATTAAGGACTACCAAATAAGTTTAAACCTGATAGCTATTTTACAACATGCGCAACAAGTAGATAGAATAACCCGAGATTACAGATATATGCGTCACCATAAGCTAAAGCTAATTACAAAGAAGACGATGGATAGCAAGATATTCTATAGACATTTGGAGTAAATACATGAGTTCTATTCTTAAACTGTTTTAAAACAAGTGCTAATTCGCACGAGAAAGGTCCAAGTCTAATCCACTCCATAATGAGAAGCTAATAATCCCATAAGAAGGTGCTAGTTCACATTTTGTCTTTTTGTCAACACGTTCTATAAAAATATTACATGGTTTCACAAATGTATATATCTGCGCCGAAAGAACGTGTTACGAAAAATTTCGTATTATCGGAATCAAGGGCCCAATGCATTTTGGGTACGGCGTATTTTGTATCAGCACTTTACTTTGTTTACCATCTGGTGAAAATACAAACACATTGTTACTATGACATCCAGAAGCGTAAACATTTCCATATTTGTCAACAGCCAGTCCACATATATGTTTGAGGTCCATGTTAGTGAATCTTGTCAATTCTGTTCCATGTAGAGTTATACACACTACCCGTTCCCGTCACCATAAAACACGTTGCCACCCTATGACGGTGCTACGTAGTCTTGACGACAGTTTCTTTCTTGTCGGTGTAGATCATTTTCAAAATGCAAGATCTTTACTTGGTCTTCACATCCTACTATCAAATTGTTCTCATTAACTGCCAACCCTGACGGGCAGTCAATGCATCTAATTGAACTCCTCTCTGTTAACTGACTCCCTGTAACTTTAAACGAAGTAATGCGATTTTTATGGGGAAATGTACGTTCTTCTTGTTACATATAAATTTAACAAGAAGAACCGTACACAACGGTGAAACATGTTTTACAAATAACAAATTCAGTTATGTTTTAGAAAACATTTTAACTTATTTTTAAGTTTTTGTATATAATATATATATATATATATATATATATATATATATATATATATATATATATATATATATATATATAATAAGTGAAATATACTTGAGCGGAACGTTAAACACCACTACCCAAACCACACACTTGCCCCCTTTATTAATGCCTGTTTGATGTCTCGAACAATCTCCTGTAGACTTTAGTCATTTGCCAAAAATAATGGTCTTCCTTAGAATCCCAATCTTAATTAACACCAGTGTGCGTGCAGGAAAGTTAGTAAAAAAAAAAAAAAGAAAAAAGAAAGAAGATAGAAAAGATGAGAAAGAATAGAAAGACATTGTTTAAAAAGGAAAAAAATGCTAGCCAGTCATGAGATTCAGTGGCGGATTTAGGGGAGGGGTTGCGGGGGTTGCAACCCCCCTTTGAAAAATTTAAAGAGAGAGAGAGAGAGAGAGTGAGATATTAACTGATTAAAATTATTTTCTTGGCCCCCATCGGGGCTCTGCCCTAGACCCATCGTCTCTGGAAGCTCGCGCCTTAGGCGCTCGCATCTAGCATTGATATAATTCTCGCCCTTCCCTTTAAAAAATCCTGTATAGATCTCAACCCCCCTTTCAAAAAATCCTGGATAGTTCTCAACCCCCCCCTTTCAAAAAATCCTGTATCCGCCCCTGAGATTTGATGTCCAGAGATCCAATCGTTAAATTTCTCTAACCTCTCTGCACGAGCTATGTTTCAAGGCAGCTTGTTCCACTGGATGGTGGTTCTTGGAAAGAACGAAAAGCGATGGTAGTTCGAGTTTAGATTATTTATTATAAATGCTTCTAACTCATCCTAAATTAGTGGGTGACTTTAAGATCTTTCTTTTGACATGTGATAAAGACTTGAAGTGTGAAAACTGTACTTAGGACATTATGTTGCCTTGGCTGGTTTTAGGTAGACCAGTATAAACTTATATAGTTAATACATATAAATTTATTCGCCCGTGACTGGATTTAGCTAGACCCTTGTAAACACTGTGCCTAGAACTGAATAGTGAAAGTAAATAATGAGCGTGTAATTTGCCCTTGGATGGTTTATAAAGTAGATCGTATATGTCAATGCTTAGCGAGCTTGTAGTCAATACTTAGCGTTTAATTAGCTCTTGGCTGGTTTTAGGTAGACCGTAAACACATGTACTTCCGTTTCAAACCGAAAGTGGAAAGTACACCGGGCGTCTCCAGCAGTACCAGACACTGATGATATTCTGACATGTCCAATTTGTTTTGAACAGTTCACTACTCCTAAATATTTACCATGTCTCCACACATATTGTCGTCTGTGTCTAAAATCGTACATCATAACACAGTTAGGAGGAGAAGGAAAGAAGGCCGGGGCATTCCCTTGTCCAATTTGTAGAGAGGTGGTCAATATTGACCAGAATGTTACTTCTGAAAAAATCGTGGACACTATACCGGACAACCATATGATTACGTCATTAATTGACAGGTCAAAGGTTATGAAAGGTGAGAAATATTGTGATCCATGCAGTGTCCAAAATCAGACGACAACGGCTATATGGTGGTGTACTTCCTGTCAGGAAGCTATGTGTGAAAACTGTACCACTCTTCACAAACAATTCAAAATGTCCAGACATCACGTGACGGTTGCTATTGGTGAAGTATCTGATGACTTATCCAAGTTAAGTGTGGTTGAGTCTGAGGAACCCTGTTTAAAACACGCCGGGAATATGCTTCAAGTTTATTGCGTCGACCACAAGGAGCTATGCTGTGTGGTTTGTTTGGCAACAAATCATAGGAAATGTGAACACATTTCTACAATAGATGAAGTGGCTATGGGTACAGACGGTGACCAGATGATCTCAAATTTTACAGAAATACTGGACCAGATAGACCACGTGACTGGGGAGATGCAAGTGAAAACGGATGAAAATATAAACAAATTGGACCTCGAACGGGATGAAATGACACAGAAAGTGGTCACTACAGTCAAGATGGCTAAGGATAAACTTGACCAACTTCAGGTGGAATTTGAGACAGAATTTCAAATTACACACAAAGAACAAAGTCTTAAGCTAACAGAGAGAAGGGACAAAGTTGACATATTCCATCAAAATGTAAAGAAAGGGAAGAAGTTATTAGAGACTGTCCGTGAACTAGGATCAGCTAGGCAACTGTTTATAGCTAAAGAGAAACTCAAGACGCAACTCCAAGACCAGATGAGAAGCTTAAAGATTGATACGAAGGGGTTAGCATGCGTCGGGTACACATTGAAAATGGCCGATTTAGTTCTGTCCATCGCCAATTCTTTGACCTCAGTTGCTGAAATTAACATCAACCAATCACTTGATTTATCTGCGAATATGGCCCACTTTGAGGATATGGTGAGTGCTTTGAATGAAGGAAAATTGAGACTATTACCAAAAGGGATCAGCGAATCTGTCGACGTGACCAAACTGAAGGTGACAAAAGTCTGCAAAAGTAGAAGGAAGCTTTTGCGGAGGAGCATATTTACCTGATGGTAGATTGATACTTTGTAACTACTGGATTGATAAGTTACATGTTTTTGACAAAGACGGAAACTCCTTGTTTCAGACAAAACTATTTAAGGACAACCCTGAGAGTTTTTTCTTGAGACTCGGTATCAGTGTATCACGCAATGAAATTCTAGTTTCATGTCCTAATAAATGCCTTATTATTCGGTATGAAGTTTCAGAAAATCAGTTTAAAGAGAAGAGTTCAATAAGATGCAAGAAAAGTCCGTTAGGTCTGGCAGTAACAGAAGGCAACTTAATCATAGGATATGATGATGAAGTAGAGATTCTATCTCTCGACGGTCAGTCAAAAAAGACATTATCGTCCAAACAACACAGTTCCTCGAGCTCACCGCAAGTAGCAACGTCATCGGCTGGCGATGTGTTTTATGGCGATGGTAACGCCGTAGTGTGTAAAACTCTCGACGGAACAGAACTGGCAAGATACACTAATCCGGAACTCAAAAATTTATGCGGAGTAGCAGTTGATAAACATGGTAATGTTTACGCTTCTGGTGCTGATAGTAACAATGTGATTGTATTTTCACCAGACGGTAAACAAAGTAAAGTGCTGATACAACATTTGCCGTTTCCACATTGTATCGGGTTTGACTCCGACAGTACCAAGTTTTTCGTATCTACCTTATCTGGCGCAGATATATACACTTGCGATTTTATCTAATGTCTTTGTAGATCATGTTTACACACACCCCTCCTCAACACACACACACATGCACACAATCCAGTGATATATATATATAGGCCATGGTGTGTGTGTGTGGTGTGTGTGTGTGTTATAAATATTTAATAATATAAAGTGCACATGGATCATCTTCATTACTATAGGTAAACAACTTTGACCTGTCCGCTTGGCCTTTCATTTAAATATTTATCATGGACCAACTAAATCTATGTATAGGGAGCACAGGTGTTTATATGGTATATATCATGAGATATACTCACCTCATAGTGTATACCTGTGTACTGTATACATCTTAACACTACCCATGTATTGGGTGGATCCTCCTATATGAATATTTCCTAATGAAAGGTCAAGCGGACAGGTCAAAGTTGTTTACCTATATTACATTGTATTATTATTATTATTATTATTATTATTATTATTACAGCCAGATGTAATATAACAAATTAAAAAATCACGTTCACGTCATTTAACCAATCATGTACAGTGAAAGGGAGATAACTCCAATTTGCATATATTTATAAATTCAATATGAATCTACATGTATTTGAAATAATTCAAAATAAATATTATGAAACGTCCTTAATAGATATTTTTTAACATACCTCTGGTTAGTCCGACTAATCAGACCACTAAACCCTCATTTTAATTTTTGACTTGTTGAAGGTTTGTGGTCCGACAGCTTCCATTATTGAATTCTTGAAATTTCTGGCGAAAAGGGCAGAAACGAAACATGCGTCGATAACTTCCAGTATTTCCTTACCTTATTCGTAATTCAATTTTATCCTTTTATATATTATGGGTATTTTAAAAAAGTTATCATGAAACTGTCCCCTGTGTTCTATTGCCCCATGACTGTGTGATTGGTTGAATGCATCGGCAATTGTTCAGCTATTCACGACGAGAAATATTTTATTAATCTCTATGGATTAATCTATGAACAATTTTGTGTATGCTTGTGAAGTGCGAGTGTGTTGTATGGTCTGCCTTGTACTAGCGCGCACGCAGGGCGACTTTAACGTGCTAGCTCACAGAGTCAGTACGCCGCAAACAAGCGTACCACTCCCCCAGTCCATTATACTGATACCAGGTGAATCAGTGAAGACCAACGGCAAGGGAAATTCACTTTCCCACATGTGGTGCGGGATCCGAACTCACAGCGGTGCGAGACCCTGGATTTGAAGACTGACGTCTTATCCATTCATGACTGTGCGAGTACTTCCGATACCTTAAAGTCACCTAAAGTACACACTAGTGCACGACAGTCACCACTGATATGTTCTTGGATTAATCCTTAGAGATCTGGTCATAGATAGATGAAAGATTGATGATGTGACGTACAACAACGATACAATATAGTTAACCAACCAACAAACAACTCCCCGTCTATTTTTATCTGAATTTTCTTGCAAATATTACCCATTTGGTAGGTCAAAATTCAAATATTACCCATTTAGTAGGTCAAAATTCAAATATTACCCATTTGGTAGGTCAAAAATTTAAATATTACCATTTGGTAGGTCATGGTCAGCTAGTAGAGTGCTTGCTTCGTATGTGAAAGGTCATGGATTGTTTTCAAGACTTAAAAAAAAATGAACCCCTCTTGCACATTGTCCTGAACACAGTGCATAAGGTAAACATTTCTGTCATTTCACCTATAGCTGGACATATCTCGAAATAAGTGAAATATTCTTGACTGGGGCAAAAAGTTCCGTACAATCAATCAACCAATCTTGCAAATATTTTCCATACTTAAAAGAATACTGTTTTCGTATATAAATTATTAATATACATATATGTAATTGACTCCAGATTCAAAATGTGTCTTTAACTTATATCTGACAAAATTTGCAATCTTAATAATTAAAATTACATGTACTCAAATTAATTGATTTTTGTGATATTTAGGAATTCAAGGTTGTTTCAAACTTACAACAACTTAAATTGCTATATGTTAAATTTTGTCATGGGGGTTTTCAGTTTTTATGTTTTTGTAACCTGACCTTCAAAGGGGGTTAAGGTAAAAGCTCAAGGTAATGACTAAATATCAAAACAGGAAATACCGAGAAAACAAGAGGTCCAATAGAGCCTGTATCGCTCACCTGGCCAATAAACAGCATAAAACACAAGAAATACTACATTTTAGGGGCAATAACTCTGATGTGGATATTCAGATATGTATGAAACTTGCTACTTAGTTAGATCTTGTCAATCAATAATATTTGGAATTTTTACTTTTTATCTTGGGAGGAAAAATAATCCAAAACTATAAAAATACAAAAATTTGAACTTTAAAAGGGCAAAAACTACAAAATCATTTGTCTGATATTTTTTAAATCTGATATGTACCTAGAACTCGTTATGCTGATTATTTTTGTATCAATACTTTTTATCTATCTAAAACAATTTTAATGATAATAGCCAAAAACGACAAAAAATCACAAAAGGCATGACATTTCAGTGACAATGACTCCAACATGGATGATAATATTTTTATAAAACTTGCTTATCAGTTAGATCTCGTCATGTTGATCATTTTTGCAATTTATACCCTTTATCTATCACTAATAATTCTCGAGAAAATAATCAAAAACTATAAAAATATGCAAAAATTTAACTTTAAGGCGCAATAGGCCTTAAATTCTTTGTCAGATATTTATGAAACTTGATACACAGCTAGAATTGGTCATGCCAATCATTTTTTAAATGGAAAAATAATTAAATATAATTATTTAGTAAGAGCTAATATACAGCCAAAAACTCAATGGTCGAAAACTAGGTCATGCCCTTGACCCCATTTCTAAGGTCATGTCAAAAGAACATCAAATCTGAATACCCCATGTCATTATCTGGTATGTTTGTGTTTGACATTTGGGACTCTGATTTGAACATTGGCCAATATATTTGTGTTTGACTTTTGGGAATGGACTTGTAATTTTTTGACTGACTTTTTGGATTAATATTTTAACTTGGACCGGTATGGTTGTGTTTTGGAATTAATATTTTAACATGGACTGGTAATTTTGAGTTTGACTTCTGGGATTAATATTTTAACATAGAATGGTATTTTTGTGTTTGACTTTTGGAATTAAGATTTTAACATGGACCGGTATGGTTGTATTTTGGGACTAATATTTTAACATGGACCGGTAATTTTGTTTTTGACTTTTGGGATTAATATTTAACATGGACCAGTATTATGGATGTGTTTTGGGACTAATATTTTAACATGGACCGGTAATTTTGTTTTTGACTTTTGGGATTAATATTTAACATGGACCAGTATTATGGATGTGTTTTGGGACTAATATTTTAACATGGACCGGTAATTTTGTTTTTGACTTTTGGGATTAATATTTAACATGTGTTTGACTTTTGAGATTAAGATTTTAACATGGAAAAGTATGTTTAAGTTTGATGATTACCATGGTTTTAATCGATTTTAACACATTTAGATATTTCTGTCTATCTTATTTACAGATGGAAGACATGGGTGAGTTTTAAAGTTTTACGAGTAATGGTCGTTTTGGCCTCGTTTTAACCACCAAGCTATAATTAATATACATACACAGTGATACACAGTCGTGATTGAATTGAATTGAGTACTGGTGTTTAATGTCCCAGTCAAGAATATTTCACTTGTATCGAGATGTCGCCTGCTATCAAATTTAGCTAGAAATTTTTTCTGTCTGTTGGGCTTATGACATTCCAAGTAGTAATTAGAGTTTATATAAATTAACTATTGCCGGAGTGTAAATAAATAAATTTATTACAATATTCCAGATGCAAATATTGTAATTTCAGTACATACATTGCATAATACATGTATATGTAAACAAACGCTTAAATAGTGACAAAAATATTAAAATTAAATGCAAAACAAACAAAAATATACAACTAAAAATAAAAAAATTAATAGTAATTTTAAATAACAAATCCAAATATTAGCTGTTGAGTGTACGCTAAATACATGTACAATTTGTAATTGTAACAAAATACAGTCCAACCTGCCTTAAAGGTCACCTCTATATAAGGACCATCTGCATATAAAGACCAGTAGATTTGTATCCAAATTGTTCTTTATTCATATTATTTGAACCTGTATATAAAGACCACTTGCCCATAAAAGCCATTTTTACTGGTTCCCTAAGTTGGCCTTTATAGAAAGATTAGACTGTACAGTTAAAACATAAAACTATGTAAAACTATATTTATTTCCATGCTAGGTAAAAAAAAATTATATGTTTTTAAGATACATGTAAAATACTGTAAACATATTTATTTTCGCGGTGTACTAATTTTCTCTTATTGCGTGGTAGTTTCTCAGTTAGCAAGAAAATTAATACAGAGTGAAAATTATATTATGTTTATTGTATTATAGTGAATATTTAAAAAATGCGAAAATTTAACAACACCAATGGGTCTAAATTTCCTTAACCGTGAAAATAAATACAATATTCTAGCAGAAAAGATGTTCAGCTTTAGCAGAATGTTTCCAACAATATTATTTCGTGAAGACTTTTAGTCTGGAAGCGCGTAACCCAGCCATGGACCGGTCTCCCCATTCAGGGAAGAGTCTTGTACTCTCAGTCGCTTAACGCCACGGAAACCGGGATAAGCTCCGGCCTGATGGGCCTAATGGCTCAGGACAGACTTTAACTAACTTTAACTTTATCTTTAGTCTGCAATGATAGGACCAATTTTAAATGTGTATAATACTTTATTGATGACACAGTATATATGCAAACAAAAGAATTACCTAACATGGAAAATAAATATCCAGCCAGGACTGATAATGACAAGAATTACCTAGCATGGAAAATAAATATCCAGCCAGGACTGATAATGACAAGAATTACCTAGCATGGAAAATAAATATCCAGCCAGGACTGATAATGACAAGATTTATCTAGCATGGAAAATAAATATCCAGCCAGGACTGATAATGACAAGAATTACCTAGCATAGAAAATAAATATCCAGCCAGGACTGATAATGACAAGAATTACCTAGCATGGAAAATAAATATCCAGCCAGGACTGATAATGACAAGATTTATCTAGCATGGAAAATAAATATCCAGCCAGGACTGATAATGACAAGATTTATCTAGCATGGAAAATAAATATCCAGCCAGGACTGATAATGACAAGAATTACCTAGCATGGAAAATAAATATCCAGCCAGGACTGATAATGACAAGAATTACCTAGCATGGAAAATAAATATCCCCAGGACTGATAATGACAACATTTATCTAGCATGGAAAATAAATATCCAGCCAGGACTGATAATGACAAGAATTACCTAGCATGGAAAATAAATATCCAGCCAGGACTGATAATGACAAGAATTACCTAGCATGGAAAATAAATATCCAGCCAGGACTGATAATGACAAGAATTACCTAGCATGGAAAATAAATATCCAGCCAGGACTGATAATGACAAGAATTACCTAGCATGGAAAATAAATATCTAGGCAGTATTGATAATGAAAAGATTTATCTAGCATGGAAAATAAATATCCAGCCAGGACTGATAATGACAAGAATTACCTAGCATGGAAAATAAATATCTAGGCAGGACTGATAATGACAAGAATTACCCAGCATGGAAAATAAATATCCAGCCAGGACTGATAATGACAAGAATATCACTAAAACCACTAAACCAAACATGTTCAAATATAAACTCAACCTGTATTTTATCATTACAAAAACCCACTTCACAAAATACACATGTGTATATATGTTCAAATATAAACTCGACCTGTATTTTATCATTACAAAAACCCACTTCACAAAATAAACTTGACCTCGTACTAAAGGACCCTGATGTATAATGCGATCAGTGCAACACAGGCAAAATTTCTGCACTTTCGCCTATAGCTGGCGACGTCTCGATATAAGTGAAATATTCTTGACTGGGACGTTAAGCACCATTACTCAACTCAACTCTAACATAAATTAAATTAATAATTGAAATTATATATTCAAGTATATTTCACTATTTATTTGCAAAAGCATTCATTGAAACAATTGTTGAGATTCTGTCTCCATTGATGATTTTATGAATGAAAATTACGTCACAACCATTGTCGCGACACAAAGTATGATTGTCACAAGGTGATTAAGAGAGTATGTTAGTAAAATAAAACGATTATGGGTAAATCGTTTGTTTCACTACATCATGATCTGGCTTTTCAGGTTTCTTATGTAGGAAAAACCACATCACATAAGACACATTCTGATTAGAATAGGTAGAGATGAAAACTTTCGTATCATCATGACGACTTTAAGTACATGTATTTTTTAAAAAAAAATACCAAATTCATAAATAAATGCTCAATTAATGTTACATTTTCTGCACTATTATCCATTGCAAAAAATCTGCATTAATGCACTGTCCTTGCTTACATGGCAATCAATATTCATGTATTACAGGCACATGATTTGGTCATTTTAGAGCGATTTGTTAGTTCATCTGCATTTGGTATTTTGATACTCCAAAATCACTATCAATTTATAATTTGGTAGTGATTTGTTAATGATTTTTTGGCTAAATTGCATATAAGATATTTGTATATTAACAAATCACTATCATATCTTGATTTGAAAGGCATTTGTTACAGTGATTTCTCAGGGTTCGTACAGCCATTTGGACTCCAAATTTAAGGATTTTTTAGGGTCTTTTCAGGGTCTTATTTGCAAATTTTAGGCCTAATCAAAGGGACAATGTTAGCAAAAAAATATTGGTGCAAAGCCAATTAAATCAATAAAACAATTATTTACGCGTCCATAGTAATGACTCTTGAAGTGGAGGTTGAAGTTGGGTGTTCGGTTTGGCCAGGTACCTTTAAGTTTAAATTGCCCATTTCAATATAACATTTAATGATATCAGTCTATTTGCAACCACTTAATATCAAAATACAGACACCCAACTGGCAAAATTCAAGGGTTTTTAGGGCCTTCAGGATAAATTCCAGGGCTTTTGAGGGTCAGACTTGTTTTTAGGGTCTTTTTTAGGGCAAATCTCAAAATTTAAGGACTTTTCAAGGCCTGTACGAACCCTGTTTCTTAGCCTGTTGTTTTTTTTTTGTTTGGTCAATTAGCATCCAGGTTATTGAACTAAAATGTGACATGCACCAGCCTAAGTTTCTACAAATTAAAATTTTTGGTAGCCAGATTTTAAAAAATTGAGTATAATAATATCATTTTTAAAGACTTTTTTCCACAAATTTGCTAAAAATAGTTTACTTTTTGAAATAATTTTTCAGAAATTAATAGGCAATGGCGATTTTGACTACCTGACATGAAAACATAGACAAGGTCGACGAAACAGTCATTGACCTTAAAACAAACATAACAAACATGTATATCCTTTGTGTTAAGATTAACACACTACAATATAACTACAAAATATAAAGACAAACAACAATGACCTGTACACTTGACCTTTCATCAGGTATATTTATATAGGAGAATCCACCCAAATTATTGGTAGGGCCACTGCAGTAGCTCAGTTGGTAGATTGCTCGCTCCATAAGTGGGAGGTCGTGGATTCGATCCTCGGCTGGGTCTTACCCAAGACTTGAAAGTGGGTAGTGACTGTTCTTTCGCCAAGCACTCGGAATTACGAAATGAAAGTCACAGTTCTTTTGGATGGGAACTTAAAATAAACGAGGTCCCGTGTCATGGTGGGATTGTAAGCACTATAACACAATAATCGTAATATAACTTTTGCTTGGTATCAATTTTTGCGCAAAACAAACGATCCCGAAATAAGCGAAAAATAGTACACCGCAAAAATAAATATGTTTACAGTACATAAACACGTTCATTATAAATACGGTATTCAAATTAAAGGTCAAACAGACAGGTCAGTGTTTTTTGCCTATACCTACAAAATCAGATCAATACAAGTTATACACCGGGTAACATCAAGGGAGATAATCTACAAATGTTTTACATCCGTGGACATAAATACAGTTCACTAAATAAACTAACTAATATATACTAGTATATTGTGGCTTAATTGTAAGACATAGAGCCTCATGACAGGGCTGCAACTATACACCTGATCAAAACCCCTTAACATTTGTGCGGAGTGTTTTGGAAAACATTTTACATTTGCAAAGCCCTGAAAAAAAATCTGCTTTGCAGATTATGCAATTTGTGTGTGCTTCGCCATCATTTATCACCTTATAAACGACACAAAACACCAAGTCAATTGACGTATCCCTGACCATGCCCACAATGTTCCGACAAATGGCCAACATGCTTGAATTACACACAAAAAGAATGAAAACTCAGCCTGAATTGTGCGGTTTAATGACATCACTGACACTAGTATGTCATTAGTTGCCATGACTCTGCTTTGGTACCGTGATGGCGGCCAGTGTCAGAACATTGTGGGAGTGGCCGGCGATATGTCAATTCTTAAATATTGTGCGTTTAAATACATAACAACATTAAGGGGTATTGATCACATGGTAAGCTGGTGAACTCAATTTAAGCAAAGTCCAATAGAACATATACATATTACACTTCCATCCATAAATAACTATACAAATTTATACAGTAAAACATGTTTATTACGAAGCCCTAGGGAACTTCGTTATATTGTTATATATAGACTTACCGGTATATAGAGAAACGGTCGGGTCAAATAATTGACTTGTTCTATCCGTGTATTTGTTTTAAGCATGTTTGATTATATTTGTGTTATATTGTATTTGTCATAAGTCTAAATAATATTCTTCATGTCAAATTTCATTCATAAAATTGAAATACATGTATTGAAGATTGACGTTTTTACAATATTTGAAATTGATATCTTAATTTCATGATCTAAATGTATGCCATAAAGTTGTAGTTCTCCAAAAACAATTTTCTTGGGAGTCTTATTTTTTCAATTTTGGGTAAAAAAATATAAAAATGTGGGGAAATAATCTATTTTTCAAAATGAATAAAACCTCTATTTCAGCTGAAAAACACTCAGCTTCAACAAGTTATGCAGAATAATGTTTTCAAACATTTAATCTTTGGGAGATTTTCAACTTGTAATGATATGACCAGTTTAAAACATGTATAATAATTTATGGATGGTAGTGTATATTCAAGCAAATTTACAAAATGTGTAAGCATAAGAGCTAAACATCACTTGCTTACTCACTAGTCTAACCTGACTTGTCAGTTCCAAAGTTTTTACTTTGCTCCTGGATTGTGATTCGGACATGGATTAGTATGTTTGTTTTGGATTATAATACAGCTCTTAAGATCTTAAACACACACAAACACACACATGAAAAATAATGATAACCATTTGGTGCATAACAATAATGGGGTCAGATCTCAACACACAACTTAAAACACATATTGTATATACATTGCAATGTGTAATAATACAGAACTCAAAAAATTTTAACACACATGCATGCACACACATACACATGCATGCACATGAAAAATGACAAAAAGGTTCATTTGGTGCATAAAAATAACAGAACCAGATCATTTAATTACCAAGGTAATCAACTACTCTACATTTAAGTGACCAAAGAGCATTTCTACAGAAATTTTGACCTCATGACAACATAATTATGAATTCTGCAGTTTTTCGGGAAGCATAAACTGAACTCCATGACAACAAAATGATCAGGACCCGAGATTGATTCATGACAAAATGTCCTTCATTTAGTCAAATAATTTGTTCTTTCTCTCTTTTTTAAATTATTGCATTGAATTTTGCATAGTGCATTTTTATACGTGTTCAAAATTTAAAATACCAAACTACTGTAAATCCCTTTAATTTCGCAGCACCTTTTTTTCGCGATCTCATGATGAAAACAATTTCGCGACAAGAAATTTTCACGATATTCCATGTGGAACCCCAAAACTAAAGGTTTTTCTTAAAGCAACTGATTTAAATGTTAATATGATGTTCATCTAGTTACTTGTTCTTCACTTTATTTTCGCAATTCTTGAACAGATCGGGAATATCGCAAAAATAAAGTGCTCGCAAAAAATAAGAAGGTGATTTACAGTATATTGAGATCATCATATTGGAAGCATAACATAAATGCTTCCTATATTTGGCATGTCATGGGTATGCATCACATCTTTGTAGTTGTTGTTTTTTTTGGTTTTTTTTAAATTTTTTTCCAGAAATATCACAATCTGATAAAAACATATGCTTTGGATGAAATGTTCTGGGCTGCCACACCCCTTTTTGGTACCGGGTTTTAGGCCATGGGAATTGATGAATCACCGGCCACGCCCACTATGTTCACTAACACTAGAACATCATTAGTTACCATGAGGCTGCTTTGGTACCATGATGGCGGCCAGTGTCGGAACATAGTGGGCATGGCTGGCGATACGTCAGTTGGGCAAATAAGCATCATATCATGCAATTTTCAGAAAAAAACTAACAATACGGTAAAATACTAGTAGAAAAAATAACGATACAATATGTTCTGTAGTAATGACGTCATTATTTACATTTGACAAATTGAAGATTTCCCAATGACGTCACAATGAAAACTCCCAGTGAAAATGCACGTAGACTTTACCATCAATGTTGTATCACCATACACAGTGTGGCAATACAAGATTCTGTAATATAGGTGTTCGATATAACAAAATTAAATAAGATTACTTTTTTTCATTTACAACTACTTGGTACCTGAATACTTGACACATGTGCACATGTACAGTGGCAAGCAGTTGGAAAAACTTTTTCTGGGCCCTGCTAAAACTGGAGCCATCTCAATATAATTAAAGAAACATAACTGGGATGTAAAATTCAATTTCACCGGGATGTAATATACAATTTTACCAAGCGCTCATGCACTAACTTAATATTTACAATAAAATCACAATTTTAAGTATACCAGATATCACAGATTTCAGCTCTTAATTGTGACACATGAGGACAAAACGATTCGTATGGGTCATTTAATCAATTTTATGATTTTTGTTCCCACTCAAAATCAGGACTCTCTCTCAACTTTTCGTGAATGGGGCTTGGGCCTTTGCAATTGACAGATCACGGGCCACGCCCACATTGTTCAAGCATGCTTGAACTACACACAAAAAAAGGAAAACTTGGCCTGAATTGTGCCATTTAATGACATTACTGACACTAGTATGTCATTAGTTGCTATGACGCTGCTTTGGTACCATGATGGCAGCCAGTGTTGGAACATAACAGGCATGGCCGGCGATACGTCAATTGTGAAAATAAGCATAATAATGGTTGAAATTTTGAAAAAGATTAAGTGAAAGAAAACTCCAAAATATTGTTTGTAAACCTGAAGTTTCCAAAATTGTGAAAATTGGCAAATTGATTGTGGAAAAAAAACCCTTAAGATTTTTTAATTGTGATGCGGCAAAATATCTGCCCCAAAAATAAACCCAGAGACAGCTGCGAAAATATATTCATTTCTGTTATATGATATACAAAATTAAATGTGTACAAAACTTTAATATAACATAGAATATTTACAATACCTATTTGAGTTCCTATGATGAGCTCATTGTTGAAAAATCTGGGACATTCGGCAGTGACACACGCTTTTTCACATACATTGTGTGTATGAATACACCTAAATTTAAGAAGGGGATTCCCATGACCTACTTTTATGAATCTATTTTTAACATTAAAGCCATCATCTATACAACAAATTCAACATTTAAGTTGTAATTTGACAATTAATATGAATTTGTAACTTTGTTTGTCAATTCGAATAAAATTTTATAAAATGTTCTTTTGTTTTCAGTGTACTATTTTTTAAGCCGCCTATTATGTCACATCATCAATGAGTAGGCAGGAATTTTCTTGACTGACATATTGGCTGTTCCCAGAATGTTTACATTGCCGATGAAATATTGTAAATATTCTTAATTAAGAGATTAAGATGCATGATTGAAAAAAATTACAAAATTACAGAATACATGATTTATGATATGTCATATCTTCCGAGAAAATAATTTACCATAATAAATATATATTTTTTAATATCAAATTTATTTGATTGTTGATTTTAGACCTGAATTTTCAATAAGTATATGCATCAATACTGCACTCAAAGATAAATTATGTACATACAGTAAAGGCCTGTCGAAAGTTTAACACTTAGCTAATGATTTAGTTTTGAATCAGCTGCTAAATTGACAGATCGCCAACCACTCCAACAATGTTCTGACAATGGGCTGGCATGCTTGATTTACATGCAAAAATAATGAAAACTTGGCCTGAATTGTGTCATTTAATGACGTCACTGACAAAAGTACATCGTCACTGACAAAAGTACATTGCCGTGACGCTGCTTTGGTACCGTAATGGCAGCCATTGTCGAAACATAAAAGGCATGGCTGGCGATCATCAATTTGGTCTCTGATTAGCTGTACATGTTTGTTGTCAGCAGCTGAAATCTATTTTTCTGACGTTTTTTGGTCACTAGTTTTTCTACTCAGACACTCTGAAGCTTAGTTATGAACCCTTTTTTCATGTCAGTGTTAAACTTTCGACAGGCCTGTACTGTAATTATGGCAAGAGATTTTTTCATTCACAGAGAAAAGTCTGCAAACTTCTGACCTCATTTTCCAAAAACGTCACAAAAAACAAATGAGTATGGTTTTCGCTTAAGGTGTCACAAATACCATTATAATAACAATACTGAGGAATGGTTCTAAATGATCTGTCCTGAAGGCGTGTCTTTATCCTTATTGATCCCTCATGGAGGCATTTTTTTATTTTAGATGATATCCCTCATGGAGGCGTGTTTTCATTTTAGATGATAGCTTATGGAAGCATGTTTTTTATTCTAGTTAATCTCTCATGGAGGTGTGTTTTCATTTTATATGATAGGTTATGGAAGCGTGTTTTTTTTCCTAGTTGATCCCTCATGAAGGTGTGTCTTCATCCTTCTTGATCCCTAATGGAGGCGTGTTTTCATTAAAGATGATAGGTTATGGAAGCATGTTTTTTATTCTAGTTGATTCCTCATGGAGGTGTGTTTTCATCTATTTTTTCTCCTTCTTGTTGCATTCGCTCGAGGTAAGATTCTAAAATGTCTACTATTCGTATATGTTCAAATCTTCTAGCATCATCTAGTGGTGTGAAGCCCCATCTAAAAATAACAAGAAGACATTGTCAATCAAATCTGCAGCTCCACCCAATTTCTATTTTCCACCAATTGTTTTAGTGATGACAACTTCTACTAACTATCATGTAAGACTTAGTTGTCCTAATAATGACTGAAAAACTATGTTTTTAAACATTGTAAAATGAAATGACATTTTTAATCAAAATGTCAAAAATATCCAAATTTTTCATCAGCAACGTGTGTTCAGAACTGGAAAGTTTTTTCCAACACCAATTAATACATGTACCTGTATATCCACCCAATAAATAACTTTCTTTAGAGATAACACTAATGTTTAAAAATACATTGACAACCCCATGACAAAAATTTACATAAAGCCAAAAAGATATAGCAATAAAAACTTATTTCATCAATATTGTTATGGTGCTGACTTTTGATCTTGGCTTGACAAGGTGTCCTAAAGGTGCAAAAATCTTTAAATTTTCTACAAAACCAATGATAGTTGAAACAAGCAGTGAATTAGAATCCTCCGTCTGTAGGTATTTTTTGTGATTCAAACATGTGTGTTCAAAGGACAATAACTCCCAGGGAAATGCACATTCCAAATTGAGTTAATGATAAGCTTATAGATGAGGTTTTGTGCCAAGTTTTGTGAAATAGTGATACACAGTTTTAGAAAAGTACTCCAGGCAGAAGTGTCTGGACTAATGGATCAACAGAAGGTTTATCTTCAATTTTATTTTAAAAGAAAAAATTAAATATGTTTATAGTAGTCTGAACATACATACTGCACTCATTGGTTTGCAGTTGATAAGCTCTGCACACTTCATGTCATTTTCATAAACAGTCTTAATCTGGAATTTTGAGGTTTGAAAGCATGTGGCAAATAATTTACTTATTTAATCATTAAAACACTTTCAAACAGTAGTACACTAAACATGCTAAAAGCTTTGACTGAACAGTCAAAGTCAGATTTTGATGACTGAAATTTCAGTACCCCCCCCCCTCCAAAAAAAAAAAAAATATAGTAGCAAAATAAGAATTTTAATTGCCATGGCCTTTTTAAAGCACAACTTTGAGCCTTGATAGCATCTGAATGTTTCAAACATATATTACCTGTCTTTTAGATATGGTGACACTTTACATTTTTCTATTAAAAACCGGACCACATTTTCATGTCCCTCTGCTGATGCTACATGTAAAGCCGTTCGACCATCATAATCTCCGGTTTCCATATCCATACCAATCAACGCATACCTAAAATTATTAATAAGTAAATTCAGTGAATTGGGATCCGCGCCAGCAGGGTTTCTTTTTTGTGACTTATGTTCAAAGAACAATAACTTCCAGGAAAATGAGCAAAGCAACTCAAGTTAAAGACATGCATCTCCTATCAATGTTAATGCTTTGCACCAAGTTTTATGAAAAAACGTTTTAGAGAATTGGTGCAGACAGATGAGAATTTCAGACAGATGGACAGAAGGAGGGACAGATGGATGGATGGACATACAGAAACTCGAAAGGCGGGGATAATAAACATGTAGATTGATTGATTGAGGTTTTACGTCCCAGTCAAGAATATTTCACTCAAGACGTCACCAGCTATAGGTGAAGTTGCAAAAATTTTGACCTTTTCAGTTCACTTAGGACAATGTGCAGGGAGAGTTCTTTAATGTGCAATGCCCGACATGACGTGATGTGACGCAGGGCATCAGTTTCTAGGTCTCTTCCAATGGACCCCAAAAAAGCATGAATAGAAACTGACGTATTGCCGGCTACGCCTTTTATGTTCCCACACTGGCCGCCATCAAAGTACAAAAGCAGCGTCACAGCAACTAATGACATTCATTAATGACTTTATTAATTGGCACAATTCAGGTCGATATTTCATTCTTTTTGTGTGTAATTCAAGCATGCCTGACCTTTGTCGAAACATTGTTGGCGTGGCCGTCAATCTGTCAACTGAACTTGTAGTTATGATGTACATACATGTACATGTAGTGAGTTACTGTCAGACTCTAGTTAGAAGGGGGCCTCAGAGGGCGAGTAGACTAAAATGCATCCATTTTTTAGGGTCCCAGCAGTGGTACACACACTACACACTGAATTAAAGATTTCAAAAAATGACCAACAAAGCTGTTAACAGTAGAGATGCAAGTTTTACAAAAATAAAATTATGTGAAAATTCCATATTATAACATAACTTTGATAACAGGCAAAATTTATTTACATTTTGAGGCAAACAACTTGTTATTCAGGAGCAATTGGCCTAACTTTCCTGGTTGAAGTTAATTTGTTTAACCTTAATTGCCAGTTTCAAAGTTTTTATTTGCTTGGTATTCTGATTTGGACATGGATTAGTATAGTTAAACCTGTCTATAAAAGCCACCCAAGGGAACCTGTAAAAATGGCTCTTATATACAGGTTCAAATAACCCGAAGAGAGATTGGAACAGAATTTTAAGGCCTCTAATTAGAAGCAGGTGGCCCTTATATAAAGATGGTCTTAAAGGCAGGTTCGACTTATGTTTGCTTTTGATAATTATATTTTTTTCTGGAATTAAAATAGCCTGGGTGTCCAAGAGATTTACATTTTGTGGTGAAAACCTATCAAGTACAGTGATTTTGTTACATTTTTTGAAAACTACCTTTTTCTTTCAAGACTGGAAAGACCTAGTAGAAATGCTGACAATACTGTGCGTGTACTAATTTTAGCGGGATTCTAATATTAGCGCCTTTCACGCTCCAGTTATTGCGCTAATTTAAGTGCAGCGCTAAAATATCTTTGTATGAAGGAACAAATATTTTTGCCTTATGTGTGCAAATTTAAAAATGCGCTAATTAGTCGACATCCCCTCAGAGTGCTAAAATTTGAGTGCGCTAATTTAAGCACACATACAGTAGCTAGTATCTTCAATGCAAAGACACTATATTTTGGTACTATCTGCCTCAGCTAGGACAACAAGATTTAATTTTTCAGTGCATCACTTTTGTTTTTGGGAATGTTAGTGAGCAAATTAGGAATTTATAGTCATTTTTCCCTAGGGGAAACTACCTTTATTCAATAGTAATTTTTAGCAAACAAAATCACTGAGGTAAGTTGTAGCGGAAAATTCCAAAATTTTTGTTGTGATATTGGGAGGGTTAGCAGGCAAGACTTACCTTCTCATAGCTGTTACATCACCATTGAAGGCCCCAAACAAGAGATTCACAACATCTGATGCTTTGGTTTCTGTATGCCGACGTCTAGGGTCCATTTTACGAGTTATATGGCGAATATCATCATATTTATGGAAATTGAACTTTGACACAAAATCCTAAAAAATGTAAAAAAAAAACCAAACATTTGATTTTACAATAAGATGGGTGTTCAAAAAATAATTGTGATATTCAGCATTCAATCTATAAACGACACTTGTGCCATTGGTCCAAAAATCACAATAAACCCCCCCCCCCCCCCCCCCACACACACACACTGTCTGTGTGGGTCAATAATGGCTTATTTTTTTAGTATCAGTTGATTGAATGTGGCAAATGTTATTCTGTTCCCCATTTTTCCATTTAATCTTGACTTATAATTAAATTGTTTCACAGTTTTCAAAGAAAAATAAAAAATTTCAACACCTTTTTCTTTTTTTATATAGTTTTTTACAATTTGCTAATTTTTTTTAGAACATGGTATTAATTTGTTCAATTTATGGAAGGATGGCTCTACTAGTCTTAGTTTTAGACTAAACACTGATTTTTTTTTTTCAATTTATGTAATAATATTGGCCTCTTTTTGAAACTATGGCATTAATTAGATCATATTCTTGATAGGATGGCTCTCATGTATCTCAATTCTCCTTTTGTGTGCCCACCCCTAAACGTCATTTCAGGAATACTTTGTATTTGAATTCACAACCACAATCCATGCAAATATTAACATTTGTGATTGATAGGCAATTATCTCCCTTTCTTAAGAAGCTTTGTCATGTTGTATATATAACTTCCACTGCCATATTTGATTGCTGGTATGTTTTGCAATTTTCATGATTCTAGGAATATTCATGTGATTAATGAATTTGCAACTGTGAGTCTTTGTGAAATTATGTGTTAATATATCTCTCAAAATTAAAAACTAATTTACAGTAAAATAAATAAAGTAATTGCAATAAAATCTTATTGCCCCTTATAAGCAGATGGTCCTTATATAGAGGCGGCATTTAAGGCAGGTTTGACTGTATTTGTATATACCTGACAAAACTGTATCCCTCTGCAACTATTGCCCCAGGGTCAAGTGGAGGTGACCATAAAGATATGCCCATCACATTGGGCACAACCAGCATAATGGCTCCCGATACACCAGACTTGGCAGGCAAACCAACCTGAAAATACATGTGTTAAAACTCTGTTGTAATACGGCAAACCAGCTTCAAAATATTAAAAGTCTGTTATAATGTGGCAAACTAGCCTGAAAATAATAAATCATTGTTATAATATGAAAACCAACCTGCTACACTAGTAATATAATTATAATCTGTCAAAATTATAACCGAGAAACCTTTTTGGATCTGTTCTGAGTATGATTTCAACCTAGACAGTGAGTGATGCTGTGATCTGTGAGTGAATCATTTCTATCAAGGTCCTTGGTCACATCACGAGACTTTAAGGTACTACGAATCTCAGGCGATCTACAGTTACAATATTAAATATTTCTTCATACAGCTAGAGAAAACCAGAACAGTCTCGTTAAAAGTCAAATAACCCATCCCCAACATTGCCAAGTTGGTATTTCTAAGATTTGACCTTTTGACCTTAACCCTTGACCTATAGCTATAAACCTAAATTTGGAATGCGACATATTGTCTCATACCGGTTTACATCCGTTTACATCTGTTCCAAGTTTGATCAAAATCCATTCATACACAAAAACAACCCCCTCGCAAAATACCAACAATAAAATATTGCGAAATTTTCTACCTGCAAAAAAAAACCCCCACGTTTACGGTACCCACCCACCCAACGTTTACGGTACCCACCCACCCACACTTTGTTTGCGAGTGTGTGGGGTTGTATAATTGATGGATTGCCAGCCAAGCCCACAAATGTTCAGACAAAAGGGCCAGCATGCTTGCTTGATTTACACACAAAAAGAATGAAAACTCTGCCTGAATTGTACCGCTTAATGACATCATTGACACTGGTACGTCATTAGTTGCCGTGGCACTGCTTTGGTACCATGATGGCACCCAGTGTAGGAATATAAAAGACAATATGTCAATATGGCGATATGTCAATTACCAGACTTACCTTAAATGCAAACTGTCCAGAATAATCATACATTCCACATGAATGCATAAGAGACAATGTGTTCCGAACAGCATCAGATGATAGAATTTTTTCCCCAGTAATGGGACAGACGCCACCATTTGCAAATGTAGCAGCGATGACGGCAGCAGAATCACTGGTGACCTCTACTGAACATTGCTGAAATAAAAACATTAGTGAGTGATATTCAGGATAATTAAATATATTTAAGAGATAACTGTTTTGTATTTGAAGAGTTCTGACCATAAGATGTGGATTTTACTGCCGCAAAATTGAGGTCTACCGGTAACCAGTATCTGAAGCGGTAAATCCATGTTGTAGGGTTCTCAAGATTCTTTCACTGATATCAAGGCATTCAGCTAAGATATGGAAAAGGAAACTTGAGTGCCCAAGAAAGTGAACTAACAACCTTTCTCACACAACTGTCACAAGTTGAATTAAACCTAAGCAGTAAAAAGCGCTGCTGACTGTCTCAATATAAGTGAAAAAATCTTAACTAGATGTAAAACTCCAATAATTCCAGTCTTTGTGTTGCAAATAACTCCCATCATTCCAGGACAAACTGTCTCTTGAGAGCCAAATACCCCCCACCCCAACATTTAAAATTTTCCTGCCACCTTGACCTTTTAGATATGACCTTGGTTCAAGGTCATGACACACCTGAGGCCCATGAACACTATTCATGTGAAGTTTCATGAGAGACGTCCAAAGCATTGATGAGACCAAGACACGATTTTACATGGACAGACGGACAGACAGACATACATGGGGATTCCTATATACCCCCTCAAACGGGGGGTGGGTGGGTGGGGTGGTGTGGGGTGGGGGGGGGGGGGATAATAAAGCTGGCAATATCATAATAAGTACATGTAGTTGAATTTGTGTTTTAGAGACACAAGTTCTTTATAATTCTGTTCTGGCTTAGTAATAATACCACCAAAACTTTAGACCTCGTGGTCCCGGATATGGGTAGCATTATCCAATCACTGTCCACTATGTTGTTTAAGAAGGAAGAAACAGAAACGAAAATTATGGACAACAATCCTGAAACTTTTCGCCAATGTCAGTGACAAATGATTATTAATCTTGTGCTTGAATATTGGGATCACTGGTCTGACAGCAACCGACATTTGATCTTCAGCGATAATCCAGGGTTCATACAGCCTGAATGCCTGACAAAATTCAAGGACTTTTCAAGGACCCTTTGATAATTTTTCAAGGACTCTGAAATCTGTATTTTTGACCACTGAAATCAAATTGTGCATCTTATTCTCTGTAGTTTCCTTCTTGTATTGGAACACCACCCGGAATTTTTCCTTTACAAGTCGTAGACTTACAAATGATATTGACAGAGATAAGAGGGATAACGCAATTCTTTTTTTTATTTACATAAATGTTGCAGCTGTGTTTTTTCCACGAGTTTCAGGTTGATTAGTTCAAATAGACAGAATTCCAGGACTTTTCAAGGACTCTGCTTGTTTTTACTCATTTCAAGGACTTTTCCAGTCAGGGCTCATTTTTCAAGCACTTTTCAAGACTGTGCGAATCCTGTAATATTGACATTATTATCATAAACATACCTGGAAGTAAAAGTCCATCAGCTCCATTAAATTTGTCCCTTGTGGAAAACACTGAAAATATATGAAAAAGAATATTTAAAGATTTTACTTTGATTGCACTAAATTCATTGGATGATAAATTAAGTTGATTGAATGAAAATTGAATGAATGGTGAATCCGTTCATGAAAAATTTGCCCCTGACCAACTGAAATGATCGCCCAATAAATTCAGTACAAACACACTTCACTTCTTACAATTAAAATCTTTTAACTCTAAGAATGCCACAGGACTACTTTCTGTAGCACAGAGCCTACTGGGCCTATCAAATTTTAAATATTCAATTTAAATGACATCAAATGAAACCCCGCCCAATTCAAAGGAAATAAACAAGTGACTTCATGGGTGAAAGGTCGCACATGCACAACCAAAGTTATTTGTAAAATATATTCTACTGCTCTCAAAAAGGTTCATTGAAGAGAATTATTACAATTGTAAATATGAAAATTGTTTTTCATCTTTTGCTACTTTATTTGAGTTATGATGTTAGCATGGTTAGTGTCAATTGAGATAAAGTAGATACTAAATTGAACGAAAACTGCAGTAGGCTGATCAGCATAATATGTGATAAAAAATAATACAAATGCAGGGCTTTGATTATTCACTCGTCCACTTGTCCTGACGAGTGAAATGTGTACTGGGACGAGTGATATTGTTATTGCACTCGTCACTGTGCCGAGTTAGATTTATCAGACATATACATCATTAGCTTGTTACAATTAATAAACAACAGGCAATTTTAGTGTAGGTCGGGAAAATCGTGTCAAATGTAACAATCCGGGCCCCTTTGTAAAAATCTTGCAGTTCTGTTACAAGTGTGAAACAACAAAAGCATTTGAACGTTTGCATCATATGTGCAAACCATTTCGTATTCAGAAGTCACTTAGTGTAACATAAAATCCAACCGATGTTCCGAGTGTTTATATATTTGTCAGTCGTCTGTCAAAGAAACGTGTGGTGACTGTGCAGAGTGGTTTTTCTTATTCAACTAGGCACTGTGCCAAGTGGAATCAAATATTCCATCTAAGGCCTGGAATGCATAAAAAATATAGGATTTTCAGAAAATTATGATGATCTGATATTCCAGTGCATTATGACTCTTACTTTGTTTTCCCGTAAATAATAACCAATGGCAAAATTCCTATCTGCTGTTTCTCGCTCTGACAAAAACCTAAAAATGCAAAACACGAAATCTGTGAACTACTTCTAACTTTCTGCACCTCCACTTTTAATAGGTTAGAATACGAACAATATGTAAAGTAGATGTCTGGCAGACTTGAAATCTGTACATGGGGCATGGGACCTCATACTGAACTGGCATACAAAATTTCAAGTGGTTGTGTTTAATTAGTAGATGCTGAGGAAACTAATACAAATATTTGTTTGCTTTGGAGGGGCGGACAGAGGTAAACCTATATTTCCACTTCTTCTTTGAAGCGGGGGAATTATACAAATATTGAAAAGAGCTGCTGAGAACTACAGTCTATGGGGTCATCCTGGCACATGGGAATTACATTTTTATGAACATATAATGAAATCCGCCACAACTGAAAATACATGAATTATACTTCCACCAGGGAAGTGAGGTCGGATACCCATGAAGGGTAAGCACCTCTGGTCTAACTGACTACACTTGCTACAAGGTTCAGTTGGTCTGAAATAATGGATCAGTTTAGACAGGTTAATATGGTTTCCACAAGTTATGTAAAACAAAAATAATGGTATGGCCTGAAAAAAAAAAAAAACAAAATGGTTCAGTTGGTGTGAAATGCTGGTTCACTTATGGTTTCCACAGGTTACGTAAAACAAACAATATTAAAGAACTGGCCTGGAAAAATGGTTCAGCTGGTGCCGGTTTCACAATCATTCCTTTGCTAAGATTTTCCGTAAGTTAAATCTTGCAAAATTTCAAATCTTTGTAATTCTGTTAATTTTTCCAGATATTCAAGAGTTTAAGGTGTCATTTTCAAGATTTTTTTAAAGATTAAAATATTTGCATTAAGTAAAATTTGACAAAAATCTTCATCGTTAGTTCCAAAAAGAGATTACCAAAATTTGCTAACTTTAAGTTAAGGAAAATCTTAGCTAAGGAATGATTCCGAAACCGGAGCCTGGCCTGAAATGATGGTTCAGTTTAGACAGGTTAATATTGTTTACACAGGTTATGCAAAACAAATATTTAATTAATGGTACAGCCTGAAAAAATGGTTCAGTTGGCCTGAAATGATGGTTCAGTTTAGACAGGTTAATATGGTTTCCACAGGTTATGTAAAACAAATATTTAATTAATGATATAGCCTGAAAAAATGATTCAGCTGGCTAAAAATGATGGTTCAGTTTTAAAAGGATTTACACAGAGTTTACAGAAGATACGTAAAAAAACCCAATAATAATGGTACAGTCTCAAAAAATGGTTCTGTTTGCCTCAACTGATGGTTCAATTAATTTACACAGATTTTTTTAACAAAAACAATAATGGTATGGCCTGGGATCAACTTTTAGCATAGTTACAGCTTGGATATCCTTGAAAAAAGAATAATGTGAAAAATTATAAACACATAAAGCATAATTATACAATGTTATATATAAGGTCAAAATTTAACGGGATCACATTTAAAATTATGGAGAAACAACATTGACCTGTCTGCTTGACCTTCAGTTTAAATAATTATTATAGGCCAGTTTATCAATTTACAGGGAACACAGGTGTTCATTTCTGCTACGTCATGGGAAACATACATAGTTTTTGTATTAACTGTGAATCCTAACACAACTCATGTACTGGGTGGACCCAGCTATATGAATATTTTTATTAAAAGGTCAAGAGACAGGTCAATGTTGTTTGCCTATGGTATGCCACCGTTGTAGTCATGCATTAAGGGTCAGCCACCTTTATATAGGCATATAACATTGACCTGTGTGTTTGACCTTTCATTAGGAATATTCATATAAGAGGGTCCACCCAATACATAGGTAGTGTTATGATTTGCAGTTAATACATATACACATTGTCCAAGATTAGTGTTCACATCAGGTATAGGCGAAATATACACTCATGGTCCCTATTACTGGAATTTACTCATCGATAATAAATATTTAAATCAAGGGTCAAGCGGACAGGTAAATGCTGTTTACCTATACAAGTTATAATATTTGGGTCCGCTCCAAACACAGTAACACTTCTTATTTCTGAAGTTATTTTGCTACCATAATTGTATATCTGACACTGGTTTCACAATTATTCCTTAGCTAAGATTTTCCTAAACTTAAATCTTGCAAAATTCAAAATCTCAATATTTTGTTATTTTTCAAGATATTTAGGAATTTAAGGTGTCAATTTTAAGATATTTTATAGATTAAAACATTTGCATTTAGATTGGACAAAAATATTCCTCAGTAATTTCTAAAAGAGATTAACAAAATTGGCTAAATTTCAGTTAAGGAAAATCTTAGCTAAAGAATGATTGTGAAAGCGGGGGCTGGTGCTTATCCCATATTTCTTCTAACCAAAGTTTATAAACTAAAAGTCACCTTAAAATCACTGATAAAAAATAGAATTTTGATATATCAACAACAAAAATGTATCGATAAATTGATACAGTCCAACCTGTCTATAAAGGCCACAAAAAGGAACCAGTAAAATTGGCCTTAATGAACAGGTGCTCTTTATATACAGAATAAAGAGCAATTGGGATACAATTCTACTGGCCTTTATAAGCAGGTGTCCCTTATATAGAGGTGGCCTTTAGGACAGGTTGGACTGTACATCTAAATATTGGAAAAGTGATTATAATAATATATTTTTGTTGAATCTTTAATAGACAAATTATTTTCCACCAATAACTGGCATGTCTGGTATTGTCTAAAATGTTTCTAATATTAATATATGCACTCTGTTTTGTAATTGTTTTTCAGATACCTTAAAATGATGGGTTGTAATTATAATACATCTACAACCAGTTTAATCTACCGGTATGTGTCATTGACTACTCCAACTTAGCCATGAACTGGCCACCATTTTTGTTGTTATCGATACTAAAAAAATGTAACCATATATCAATGGTTTTATCAATGGTATATGAACCTATCAATCACAGCCCTACCTTTTTGGGTCTGGTCCAAACAGTCAGCAACACTAGTTATTTTTAGACCTAGTTAGTTATTTTGTTTGTCTAAATACTTAAACAGTCAAATTAGCACTGGACCTGGTTTCACAATTTTTCTTAACTAAAATTTAGCAAATTTTGGTAATTTCTTTTTGGAACTACTGATGGATATTTTTGTCAAAACTAAATGCAGATGTTTTAATCTAGAAGTGATCTTAAAAAATGACACCTTAAATTTCTGAATATCTTAAAAATTAACTAAATTATAAAGGTATCAAATTTGCTAGATTTAAGTTAAGTAATTAAAAAAATATAAGTTAAGAAGTTATTGTGAAACTGGGACCTGATCCTGAATTATAATGGCACATTTTTTTTTTTAAATTTTAATTGCAAGAAAAATATGAATACCAACAAGTCAAACTGGTTTGTAGCAAAAATCTCTATACACTCATTTGAATAGAAATTTCAAGTTTACTTTTGAAATCTGACCTTGGCCTGTAAAACAGGCTCTGTTATTGTCTGTTACTGGTCTCAGTTAACAATTGAACTGTTTTGAAATGGTGTTCATAGTCAATATGAATGCTAAACCTGTGCTGACAAACTGAATAATGCGTGATAGCATTCCATTGTTACGGTAACTGCCAATTAAGAGTTTAAAAGGACAGTTTTATAAGGCAGAGATCATTGGTTTTTGTTTGCCCATATATGGTAAATACATGAAATAAAATCATGACAATTTTAATTAACTGCATTGTAAATAGTTAAATGCATTGTGCATAAGCATGACCTACTTTTAATTATATATAGTGTTTTGGTATACATGGCCTTCTGGTACAGGCAAACAACATTGACCTGTCAACTTGAACTTTCATTATGAATATTCATAAAGGAGGATCAACCAATACATAGGTAGTGTTAGGGTTAGTAGATAATACATAAACAAGGTATATTTCCCATGATGAAGATGAAATAAATGCCGTTGTTCCCTATATATAAATGAACTAGTCCATAATAAAGATTTAAATTAAAGGTCAAGCAGACAGGTCAATGTTGTTTGCCTATACATTTGGTTATATCATATGTTTTGGTATAATTAAAACAAAGTTTGAAATCTAGGTCATTTAAAAATATTAACAAGATTAATATCTGGTCTTAAACTTGTGTACCCCTAAAAATTAATATTTCAAAGAAAAAAAAGATAATAATAATAAATTAAAAAAAAACCATATAATAAATAAAAGACAAAAAAAATAAAAAAAATAAAAATGTTTTTTGTTTTTGCTCCTATAGTGACAAATTAAACAATTTATTTGACAAAGTTAGTTGTCTACATATTTGATACAAATATTTTATTTGCTTTAATGTCCTGTCATACATGTCAACGACATTACATTTTTTTGGTAAATCAGTTTGTCCTTTAAAAGTTTAAAATTCACACACACACACACACACACACTGGAAACGTTTATTCTTCTTCTGAAGCTCTTGAAAACTAATTTAGAATCAATATAAATAAATTAGTATTTCGACTTGTGTGTGTACATCCTCCCTCCCTCATATGTCCTCTCTCTCTCTCTCTCTTTCTCTCTCTCTCTCTCTCTCTCTATATATATATATTAAAATACAATAACAAGTAAAATATATGTATTATGCCAGTTTGGTGATAATGAATAGGTTTTAAAAAAGAACACATAAATATAAATGCCAAATTATATTTATAACTTTTTTAATATATAACTTTTTTATTCATAAATCTGGTTCTTTGCCAACAAACTTTTGGCAAATTCTACAAAAACATTTAAGAACAGAATAAATTAATACCTATGACTTTGTTATTGTACCTCTAGCTTGCTTTAAATTTTTTAAATCCCTGACCTAGCTGTCAGTTTTTTTAAAGTGGGCTCCATGGCCAAGTGGTCTATAGGTCATCCTAAGAGATCACACAGCCTCTCACTATGTAAGTACCACTGCGGTAGCTCAGTCGGTAAGTGGGAGGTCATGGGCTCGAACCCGACCAGGCCAGAAAGACCAGATCTGGCCCAAGACTTGAAAGTGGGTAGTGACTGTTCTTTCACCAAGCATTCAGCATTACGAATTGAAAGTCACTGTTCTTTCTGATGGGAACTTAAAATAAACGAGGTTCAGTGTCACGGTGGGCTTGGCATGCTAAAGAACCTTGCTGTATACTAGTAATGCCGTCAGCGCAACACACAGGCAAAATTTCTGCACCTTCGCCTATATAGCTGGTGACATCTTGATATAAATGAAATATTCTTAACTAAGACGTTAAACACCATTTCTCAACTCAACGCACTACCTAAGTTCAATTCCAAATCAGGACAGATCCTAGTGTGAGAAGTTTGTCAGTTCACTTGTTGAAGGTTGGCAGTTTTCTCTAGGTACTCTGGTTTCCTCCACCATCTCAAAACTTCACTGCCTTGATATAAGTGAAAGAATCTTGACTGGGGTATAAAACACCAGTACTCTACTCCTTTTAAATTACAGTCCAACCTGCCTTAAAGGGCACCTCTATATAAGGGCCACCTGCTTATAAAGGCCAGTAGAATTGTATCCCAATTGTTCTTTATTTATATTATTTGAACCTGCATATAAATGCCACCTGCCCATTAAGGCCACTTTTAATGGTTCCCTTGAGTGGCCTTTATAGACAGGTTTGACTGTATGTACAATGATATGTGCCCTTGTGTACAATCTAGAAGGGGACCTTGCACCATTGGTCCCAAAATAAAGATAGAAATTCTAATGCATACTGTCATTTGTTGTTGTTATTGAATGTTGCTTAACGTCAGTAATTTTTCAGCTATTCATGACAAGAACTATGAATTTATCTCTATGGATTAATCTATGAACAATTTTTGTGTATGCATGTGAAGTGCCAGATCTTTAGTGTGTATTATGGTCTGACTTGTACTAGCCCGCACTCAGGAGTACTTTAAGGTGATAGCTCGTGGAGTCAGCACACAGCAGACAAGGTTGGTTGGTTGGTTGAATGTTGCTTAACGTCAGTAATTTTTCAGCTATTCACGACGAGAACTACTTTATGAATTTATCTCTATGGATTAATCTATGAACAGGTTTGTGTTTGCATGTGAAGTGCCAGACCTTTAGTGTGTATTATGGTCTGACTTGTACTAGGCCGCACTCAGGAGGACTTTAAGGTGCTAGCTCGTGGAGTCAGCACACAGCAAACAAGGTTGGTTGGTTGGTTGAATGTTGCTTACTGTCGCATCAGCAATCTTTCAGCTATTCGCGACGAGAACTATTAAATTAATCTCTATGGATTAATCTATGAACAATTTTTGTGTATGCATGTGAAGTGCGAGTGTGTTGTATGGTCTGCCTTGTACTAGCGTGCACTCAATGCGACTTTACCGTGCTAGCTCACAGAGTCAGTACGCTGCAGACAAGCGTACCACTCCCCCAGTCTATTATACTGATACCAGGTGAATCAGTAAAGGTCAACGGTAAGGAAAATTCACTTTCCCACATGTGGTCCGAGCAGGACTCGAACTCACAGCGGTAAGATACCCTGGATTTGAAGACTGACGTCTTATCCATTAGGCCACCGCTGCCTTACAACTTTGGCCCATCTTTTCAATATCAGGTGAGTGTAGACAAAATTCAATATTCAGCACTGTGGTGGCTCAGTTGGTAGAGTGCTTGCTTTGTATGTGGGAGGTCATGGGTTATAACCCTGGTCGGAGTTGTGACCATTTTTTGGGGCATTTATGTTACAATACAGAACCAGAGGCTCAGTGTGGCTGAGCCTGTATCGCTCACCTGACTAAAATGCTTTTAAAGCAAATTTGTATATATGCTTTTCCAATAGGGTCCAATGTGAAACAACGTTCTCCGCTGGCAGCCATGTTTTATGGCAGATCAGAAAAATTTTGGCAATCTATGTAAAGGACCTTCTATACATCATTCCTGTAAAGTTTGGTTCAATTTGCTTCAGTCATTTTTGAGGACATAGTCAAAAACGGGTTTTTCCCATAGGGTCCAATGTTTAACTATCTTTTGCGCTGGAAGCCATGTTTTTTGGCGTATCAGAAAAGTTTTGGCAATCTAAGTAAAGGACCTTCTATACATCATTCCTGTGAAGTTTTGTTAAATTTGCTTCAGTCATTTCTGAGGACATAGTCAACGTTTTTCCCATAGGGTCCAATGTTAAACTATCTTTTGCACTGGCAGCCATGTTTTATGGCAGATCAGAAAAATTTTGGCAATCTATGTAAAGGACCTTCTATACATCATTCCTGTAAAGTTTGATTCAATTTGCTTCACTAGCTTCAAAGGAGATAGCATATATATGCTTTTCACATAGGGTCCAATGTAAAACTATCTTCTGCGCTGGCGGCCATGTTTTTTGGCGGATCAGAAAAATTTTGGCAATCTAAGTAAAGGACCGTCTATACATCATTTCTGTAAAGTTTGGTTAAATTCGCTTCAGTCATTTCTGACGAGATAGCCAAAAATTCGTTTTTCCCATAGGGTCCAATGTTAAACTATCTTCTGCGCTGGCGGCCATGTTTTAGGCGGATCAGAAAAATTTTGGCAATCTTTGTGAAGGACCTCCAATACATCATTCCTCTGAAGTTTGGTTAAGTTTGCTTCAGTAGTTTCAGAGGAGATAGCCAAAATGTGTTTTCCCATAGGGTCCAATGTTAAACTATGTTCCCCGCTGGCAGCCATGTTTTTAAGCGGATCAGAAAAATTTTGGCAATCTTTGCAAAAGACCTTCCATACATCATTCCTGTAAAGTTTAATTGAATTCGCTTCAGTCGTTTCAGAGGAGATAGCCAAAATGTGCGTTTTCCCATAGGGCCCAATGTAAAATTTTGTAAAGTTTGGTTCAAATTAGCTCAGCGGTTTCAAAGAAGATAGCAAATATATGCTTTTCCAATAGGGTCCAATGTTAAACTATCTTCTGCGCTGGCGGCCATGATTTTTGACGGATCAGAAAAATTTTGGCAATCTAAGTAAAGGACCTTTCTTACACCATTCCTGTAAAGTTTGGTTAAATTTGCATCAGTCATTTCTGAGGAAATAGTCAAAAATGCATTTTTCCCATAGGGTCCAATGTTAAACTATCTTCTGCGCTGGCAGCCATGTTTTTTGGCGGATCAAAAAGATTTCGGCAATCTAAATAAAGGACCTTCCATACATCATTCCTGTAAAGTTTGGTTAAAGTTGCTCTAGTGGTGTCAGAGGAGATAGTAAAAATGTGAAAAGTTTACGGACGGACGACGACGACGGACGCCAAGTGATGGCAAAAGCTCACATGGCCTTTGGCCAGGTGAGCTAAAAAGTAGGATTATCCTGGTAAAAAAACGGGAGGTCCACAGGACTTTTACCATTTAAACATATCAAAGGTCCAAACACCTGCTACAGACAATGATGGAAAAGCCATGAGTTCAAAGTTCATGAGTGCAAAGGTCTTGAGTTCAAACACTTGTTCCAGACTCATGATTTCAAAGGTCTTGGGTTCAAACACTTGTTCCAGATTCATGATTTCAAAGGTCTTGGGCTCAAACACTTACTTGGAGGGTTTGATTAAATGATTTATATTTTCTACTTACACCGCATTATTAAAGGACAGATATTCACCCCCCGTCATCTTCTTGTACATTCTTGTACACTGAAAAAAATATATGGATGTATCAATTATCAAGTTTAGAATGTACCGGTACTATCAATGTACTTAATTGCCTTGGGTAAAATTATTGCATTTTTTAAATATATGACCTTTTGGTGTGGAAAATTATTCACAATTTTATGAAACTGACTATAAAATAGAGACTATAAACTATTTTATATGTGCATTACAAATTTTCATGGAAAATTTTCACCCACAAAATAAGCGAAAATTAGAACACTGCGAATAAAACTTCATTTACAGTATAAATATGTATTTTCAATTTGAGAGAAATAGAAAAATGGAATTTTATGCCCTGTCAAAATTTTTTCACTTGCATGGAGATAGTCAGTTCAGGGATTGTGAAGGAAACCAAAGTGCCTGGAAGTAGGTTATTTCTAGATTGAATTTACTAGCACATTAGTGTTGTTTTGGGAATTTTAGTGGTCAAATTGAGAAATTTTAGTTATTTTTCAACAGGAGGAAAGTACCTATATGTGGTAGTAATTTTTGGCAAACACAATCACTGCAAATACAATGTTAAAAAGTAGTCATAGAGGATTACATTTCACAATTTCTTTGGATTATTGAATACCATAAAATTTAATGTCAACAAAAATGCTTTAATTGCTATGACCCCATATGTGATTTATTTTCATAAAACATCATAAAAATTTCTGCCAATGATTGTTTTTTTAATAAAATCACAAAACCGTGAAATTTTAACCCCAGGAATATTATTAATACTGCCTTAAAGGCCACCTCTATATAATGGCCACCTGCTTTTAAAGGCCAATAAGATTTTATCCCAATCACTCTTTATTCAGGTTATTTGAACCAGTATATAAGGACCACCTGCTCACAAAGCTACTTTTACTGGTTCCCTTAGTTGGCCTTTATAGACAGGTTTGACTGTAATTATAAAATATACAGTGTATTCTTACATAGTCAAATCTGTCAGCAAGGTTTAGTTCAGGTTTGAGTAAGGAACACGTCACTATCGCTCCAGAATTTACCATAGGATTATGAGGCTTATCTGAAAAGAGAACAAAAACAGATTAGGACTGACATTTGTTTTTATTCGTTCATCAAGGTATAAACTGATCAAGTAGGCTGAGGCCAATCCCATAAACTGTGATATCTAAAATCATCTTACTAATTCTTTTTTCAAATGACAGATTCTTAAGAATACCAGATTGAACAAAATACATTCAGTTGAACTAGAACCGTCTCTTGAAAACCAAATACCCCCATCCCCCAACTAAAATTTGACCTCCCAGGGCCGTGACTACTACAGAGGCAGACGAGGCAACTGCCTCGTCCAGGATTTTTCAAAATTCTGCGTAACTAAATCCAAAATATCCAAATAAATTACTGATAAAAACCTATGAGTTTGTTTAATTTGTAAATCTTTGTTGATGAAGCTATAAGACGTCTGAAAGTCTGGAACAGAGCTACTATGACAGGAGATCGGTTCTGTAATCTAAAATGGCATGTTACACATCCATCATGATGACGGCATTGGAAATGTTGAAAAAAAATTGAAGAAAATTCTTAAGAAATGGGACAGCACAGGAATTCGCTAGATCCCACTTGCATTTGAACAATTAGACTAGAGTCTGATATTTATGTCAATTATGACATGTAATAAATTCAGATTTAACTTTGGATTCATGTTATTTTTTACTTTTATGTAGTAAATTAAAATATACTGCATAAAGAACAGGTTATATAGTTTTTGCCTCGCCCACAAATCAATCCTAGTTATGGCCCTGCCTCCTGACCTTGACATTTGTCTTATGCACATAAGTTTGATATGTGACACATCATCTTATGTTGGTTTACATTTGTGCCAAGTTTGATGAAAATGCATCCATAGACATGGAAAATATGGAGCAGACACAATATTGGGATGGACAACCAGATGGACAGACAGGATGATTCCTATATACCCCCCTAAATACCCTAAACCTCGTTTGCAGGGGTATGAATATCATTTGGGACTCCAAGTAGAGTTTACTCATTAATATGTTCCATATGCCATCAAAAAACCATTTACACTTTAACAGTTCATTGAAAAATAACTTTAGTTTGATAGAAGAGGTTAATGTACATGTACATGTATTTAGATTGTTAATATTTATTATACATCGAGAGTGATAGATGCCATCAGATAGCTTACCATTGATGTGCAAGGGATCTGGGAAGCTCAATTGCTAAAGCACTCACTCTCATAGCTCCGAACCTCAGTCATGAGCATGATAAAAATAGGAAAAGCTAATGACACATCGATTCCCCCTAAAGATTTTTCTTGTGAAAAATCTATCTGTTAAACAGTTTTCAAAACAAGAGGGCAATGAGGCCCTGGGCGCTCACCTGAGAATAAATTGAATTCTACACATTTTTCAAATAATGACATGAATAGAGGGTTAACAGAGTTCATTATTTATTAACATGAACTTGACCTAGCTTTTGTCCTAAAAATTGTTCTGGGCAAATTAGATTGGACAAATAAATATGGACTCTATAGTGTTAACAAGGGTTTTCTTTAATTTGACTTAGCGACCTACTTATTGACCCAACATGACCAATATACAAACTTGAACTTGCTTTGGTCATAAACATCTTTCTGGACAAATTATGTGAAGATTGGACAAAAAATATGGACTCTAGAGTGTTAACAAGGTTTTTCTATGATTTGACCTAGCGACCTACTTATTAACCCAACATAAACCATATAGGAACTTGACCTTGCTCTGGTCCTAAACATCGTTCTGGACAAATTATGTGAAGATTGGACAAAAAAATATGGACTCTAGAGTGTTAACAAGATTTTTCTATGATTTGACCTAGTGACCTACTTATTGACCCAACATAAGCCATATACGGACTTGACCTGTCTTTGGTCATGAACATTGTTCTAGACAATTTATATGAAGATTGGACAAAACATATGGACTCTAGAGTGTTAACAAGGTTTTTCTAGGATTTGACCTAGTGGCCTACTTATTGACCCAACATAACCCATATAAGAACTTGACCTTTTCTAGGTCATGAGCATCGTTCTGAACAAATTATGTGAAGATTGGACAAAAAATATGGACTCTAGAGTGTTAAGAAGGATTTTCTATGATTTGGCCTAGTGACCTACTTATTGACCCACCATGGCCCATATACGAACTTGACCTTGCTTTGGTCATGAACGTTGTTCTAGACAAATTATATGAAGATTGGACAAAAAATATGGACTTTATAGTGTTAACAAGGATTTTCTATGATTTGACCTAATGACCTACTTATTGACCCAACATGACCCATTTGCAAACTTGAACTTGCAATGGTCACGGACATCGTTTTGAGCAAATTATATGAAGATTGGATAAAAAATATGGACACTAGAGTGTTAACAGGATTTTTCTATGATTTGACCTAGTGACCTACTTATTGACCCAATATGAGCCATATACAAACTTGACCTTGCTTTGGTCATGAACGTTTTTCTAGACAAATTATATGAAGATTGGACAAGAAATATGGACTCTAGAGTGTTAACAAGGATTTTCTATGATTTGACCTAGTGACCTACTTATTGACCCAACATAACCCATATACAAACTTGACCTTGCTTTAGTCATGAACGTTGTTCTAGACAATTTATATGAAGATTGGACAAAAAATATGGACTCTATAGTGTGAACAAGGTTTTTCTATGATTTGACCTAGTAACCTACTTATTAACCCAATATGACCAATTTATGAAAATGAACTTGCTTTGGTAATGAACATCATTCTGGACAAATTATGTGAAAATTGGACATAAAATATGGACTCTAGAGTGTCAACAGGATTTTTCTATGATTTGACCTAGTGACCTACTTATTGACCCAATATAAACCATATACAAACTTGAACTTGCTTTGGTCACCAACATCGTTCTGGTCAAATTATATTTAGATTGGACAAAAAATATGGACTCTAGAGTGTTAACAAGGATTTTCTATGATTTGACCTAGTGACCTACTTATTGACCCAACATGACCCATATACAAACTTGACCTTGCTTTGGTCATGAACGTTGTTCTAGACAATTTATATGAAGATTGGACAAAAAATATGGACTCTATAGTGTTAACAAGGTTTTTCTATGATTTGACCTAGTGACCTACTTATTAACCCAATATGACCAATTTACGAAAATGAACTTGCTTTGGTCATGAACATCATTCTGGACAAATTATGTGAAGATTGGACAAAAAATATGGACTCTAGAGTGTTAATAAGGATTTTCTATGATTTGGCCTAGTGACTTCTTATTGACCCACCATGGCCCATTTACGAACTTGACCTTGCTTTGGTCATGAACGTTGTTCTAGACAAATTATATGAAGATTGGACAAAAAATATGGACTTTATAGTGTTAACAAGGATTTTCTATGATTTGACCTAATGACCTACTTATTGACCCAACATGACCCATTTGCAAACTTGAACTTGCTATAGTCACGGACATCGTTTTGAGCAAATTATATGAAGATTGGATAAAAAATATGGACAATAGAGTGTTAACAGGATTTTTCTATGATTTGACTTAGTGACCTACTTATTGACCCAAAATAAGCCATATACAAACTTGACCTTGCTTTGGTCATGAACGTTTTTCTAGAAAAATTATATGAAGATTGGACAAAAAATATGGACTCTAGAGTGTTAACAAGGATTTTCTATGATTTGACCTAGTGACCTACTTATTGACCCAACATAACCCATATACAAACTTGACCTTGCTTTAGTCATGAACGTTGTTCTAGACAATTTATATGAAGATTGGACAAAAATATGGACTCTATAGTGTTAACAAGGTTTTTCTATGATTTGACCTAGTGACCTACTTATTAACCCAATATGACCAATTTATGAAAATGAACTTGCTTTGGTAATGAACATCATTCTGGACAAATTATGTGAAAATTGGACATAAAATATGGACTCTAGAGTGTCAACAGGATTTTTCTATGATTTGACCTAGTGACCTACTTATTAACCCAATATGACCAATTTACGAAAATGAACTTGCTTTGGTCATGAACATCATTCTGGACAAATTATGTGAAGATTGGACATAAAATATTGACTCTAGAGTGTCAACAGGATTTTTCTGTGATTTGACCTAGACACCTACTTATTGACCCAATATGAACCTTATACGAACTTGAATTTGCTTTGGTCACCAACATCGTTCTGGACAAATTATATTTAGATTGGACAAAAAATATGGACTCTAGAATGTTAACAAGGATTTTTTATGATTTGACCTAGTGACCTACTTATTGACCCAACATAACCCATATACATACAAACTTGATTTTGCTTTGGTCATGATCATCGTTCTTGACAAATTATGTGAAGATTGGACAAAAAATATGGACTCAAGAGTGTTAACAAGGATTTTCTATGAATTGACCTAGTGACCTACTTATTGAACCAACATGGCCCATATGCAAACTTGACCTTGCTTTGGTCATGAACGTTGTTCTAGACAAATTATATGAAGATTGGACAAAAAATATGGACTCTAGAGTGTTAACAAGGTTTTTCTATGATTTCACCTAATGACCTACTTATTGACCCAACATAACCCATATACGAACTTGACTTAGGTTTTGTCCTGAACATCGTTCTGGACAAGTTTGATGAAGATATAACTAAAACTGTGGCCTCTAGTGTGTTAACAATGAAAAGTTGACACACGACACAGGACACACGATGGACAAAGACTGATCACAATAGCTCAACTTGAGCACTTTGTGCTCAGGTGAGCTAAAAAGTGGCAGACCAAAATTCTGTTGGAAGAAATGAAGTGAACAATATACACCCTCCCCTTTAAGTAAAAAGTTATTTTGCATAGCCTCTGAGACTCATCCATGTGCATGGTCCAAATATAAATCTATTACACCAAAAGATTGTTTAAAGATCTGTTAAACAGTCTTCAAGTAAATTGGTGGACAATAAAATTTGACTGGAAGAATTGGAGTAAAAAGTATGTGTTCTGTGCCACTGCTTTCATATGGAAGACATAACAATCTTTAGAAAAATTACTTGACATAGTCATACACAATCAGTGTTCATTCTAGAATGGGTCATGTGGCAATTGATCCCTTATTTTGCCAAATGACCTTTTTGTTAAGGCCTTAAGGGATCATATTTAACATTATAGCTACATGAATTAATAAAATAAATATTAATATTATGGTGTTTTATTGAAAGTTTTGGAAATACCCCCCCCCCCCCCCTCTGAAAAATGCTAGATTTAACACTGTACAATAAATATCAAAACAAATCTTACTTTTGTGATCTAATGATATTTCGTTAAATGACCGTCCACTTGGTTCTTGACCAACATACTGATGGACAACTTCAGAACTGTGTTCCTCCATGACCAGTCCATATATCAGTGGTTTGCTAGTGGACTGTAGACAAAATGGTACATTGGTATCACCGACCGAGTGCCTGGAAACAAAGGTCAAGGTTGCTTATTACAAAAAGGTTATTCTGAGTATCTAGAAACAAGGAAATAAAAGGTCATTCTTTAAGAGGTCAAGGTCATTAATTGAGTGTCTACACAAAAGAGGTCATTCTTCAAAAGGTCAGGGTTATTTATTACAAAAAGGTTATAATTTAAAAGGTCAAGGTCATCTATATGGATAAACAGATAGTAAACATATGCATGACAAATAAACTAATAAATAAAAGGTCATATTCCAATGTAAACATTGCCATTTTTGCTATATAAATCACTTAAGCCTCAATATTTTCCTTTCTTCAGAAATATGTAACGACGATCGCAGATGAAGTTACATCTAGGCACAAGTAAGTGAACAATATCAAACATTATTCAAGTTCATTAAACTTTCTGTGTGAATAAAGCATAATTAAGTGTCACAAACAGAATGACTTGAACAGTAGCTATGTTGTATGTGTAATATGACTTCACAAACAGTGATTCAGACAATAATTTTCATATACTGACCTTTGACCGTCGACTGTACAAATGGACACCGCCCAGTTACTAGGGGTGTATCTCGCTAGCTGTGGGATGTAGGTGGCTACCTAGTGAAAGAATAAAACAAAGTGTCATAGAATTACAGTTGATAAGAAAACATGTTCCTACTTTAAAACTAGAACTCTCTTGAGAGCCAAATACCCCAACATCTACAAGGGTCTATTGTTTTTCTGGGACCTTGACCTTTCTGATATGACCTTGGTTTAAAGTCATGACACACCTTTGGACCATGGAGATTATTCATCTGAAGTTTTATGGCAGTTTTCTAAAGCAATTATGTGATATTGCCCGGACAAGATTTTACACTGACAGATGGATGAACAGACATACGGAGAGACAGATGGACAGACAGACATGGTGATTCCTATATACCCCCCTCAAATTTGTTTGCAGGGGTATAATAAGAAACATTTTTCTCCTCTATATTGTTTTCAATACAGGCATCTCGGGGTTCAAAATCATACATGTATTTAGTAATGGATACTCGGATAGTAGTAATGGAAGGTCCTTAAATTGTCTTTATTTTTTGGCAGGTCCAAAATAAAATTTTGAAATTCCAATATCAATGATGCAGTTATGTAAGCATTATCTTGGTAAACAAGAGGCCCATGGGCCTTAACGCTCACCTGTGACCTTTGAACCCATGAGCTTCATTCAAATATCAAAATGATAATTAGGCCAATATTCTAATATACATCCCTATACAAAAACTTTATAGTTTTTGAGATAAATAATCATCTCAGTACTTGTTTGTATCTGTGATCTTGACATTTAAACTCATGCTCTTCATTCATATATCAAAATGACCACTGTGCCAGTACCAACAATATTCTAATATACATGCCTATACAAAAAGTTAATAGTTTTCAAGATAATTAACCAATTAGATATTCTTTTGCATCTGTGACCTTGACCTTTGAACCCATGACCTTCATTCATATATCAAAATGATCATTAGGATAATACCTAAATATTCTAATATACATGCCTATACAAAAGGTTAATAGTTTTTGAGATAAATAATCATTTCAGAACTTGTTCACATCTGTGACCTTGACCTTTGAACCCATAACCTTTATTCATATATAAAAATGGTTGTAAGGCTAATACCTACAATATTCTAATATACATGCATATACAAAAAGTTAACAGTTTTCAAGATAATTAACCATTCAGGTATTCATTCACATCTGTGACCTTGACCTTTGAACCCATGACCTTCATTCATATATCAAAATGATCGTTAGGATAATACCTAAAATATTCTAATATATATGCCTATACAAAAAGTCTATAGTTTTTGAGATAAATAATCATTTCAGTACTTGTTTACATCTGTGACCTTGACCTTTGAACTCATGACCTTTATTTATATATCAAAATGACCATTGGGCCATTACCTACAATATTCTAATATACATGCCTATACAAAAAGTTCATAGTTTTGCAGATAATTAACTATTTTGGTAAACTTGTACATCTGTGACCTTGACCTTTGAACCCATGACCTTAATCGATATATCAAAATGATCGTCATGTCAATACCTACAATTAACCAAAAATCCTACATCATTATCACCAAAAATGTTTAAAAAATAGCATTTTTTATCACGGGTCAAAAACTGGGACATGACCTTGACCTTTGACCTTGACATCAATCGGAAGAATATCACAAGACAAGATCAACAGTGAAAACTCCATACAAGTATCTTCAGCCATTATGAAGTTATAACAATAAATGTCTCATTTTAAAAATTGCATAATTTTACGCAAAAAACGCGTAACCTATTTTTCGTCCAATTTTCATGAAAAACACAATTTTAGTGTATCTAGGTATCCTGAATCCAAAAATCTAATTAAAATTTGCCTGCACCTTTTGGTTTCAGAGAAGAAGATTTTTTTGTCTTTTGGCTATTTATAGTAACGGCGGCCATCTTGTTGGACGTGGTCAAACCCCGAACACAATTTTGAAAGGCTGTTACCCAGGCATAATAATCACCAAGTTTCATCAAATTTGGCTCAGTAGTTTTGGAGGAGAAGATTAAAATGTAAAGTTTACGCACGACGCACGACACACGACGGACGACGGACGGTGATAGATAGCAATAGCTCATCTGAGCCTTTTGGCTCAGGTGAAAGGCTCAGGTGAGCTAAAAAAAACTGGCCCATTGAACGTTAACAGTACAAATTTCAAAGTTTCCAATGTAAAATCAATAGGTCCAAGACCTTAGATGCAGGAAATTTTAAACCCATTGACATCATACTTTTAAGATGGTTTTGGGTCCAAGAGACCTTAAAAGCTGATGTGTGTCAATTTTGACATAGAAATCTTAGTAACATTTCCTGCACATTGTTCCGAGAACAGTGCAAAGGTCAAAATTTCCATCCATCCATTCATCCACCCATCTATTCATTCCATCCATCATGTGTGACCTCTTCTAGCAGTCTTAAGCGTTGCCCTGGTTTTTATTCATGCTTACCCTCCCATCTGTGTTTGTTCTTCCTTGTCTATACAGCTGATCAATTTCTTTACGGAAGGATGCAAATTCTGGAATCACTAAATGGTTTCGGAATGCTTTTGCTATCAGGACAATGTTTTCTGTGATGCAACTAAAATTTAATAAAATAATTGGCATGTACATTGCCCAAGAATGCCCATGGGCCTTAACGCTCACCTGAGGAAGAGTACATATCTTATGCAGAGGTTCAATGGCCAATGACATTAAAAAAAGAGAATATCAAAATTTTCAGCAGTAAGGGCCAATAATATGCAAGTATTTTTGCAAGTTAATTATAATAATTATTATATAAGTATGCTATATATAACATATTTAAAGTCTAGCTACAATATATTATTTATAAACAGCTAAAACATTTGTATATTAAAATGTGCATTAGGCCAATACCTACAATATTCCAATATATATGCCTATACAAAAAGTTTATAGTTTTTGAGATAATTAAACATTTAAGTATTAGTTTGCATCTATGACCTTGACCTTTGAACTTATGAACTTCATTCATATATCAAAATGATCATTGTGCAAATGCCTACAATATTCTAATATACATGCCTATACAAAAAGTTTATAGTTTTTTAGATAATTAACCATTTAAATATTTGTTCGCAGCTATGACCTTGCCCTTTGAACCTATGACCTTCATTCATATATCAAAACTATCATTGGGCCAATACCTACAATATTCCAATATACATGCCTATACAAAAAGTTTATAGTTTTTGAGATAATTAATCATTTAAGTATTCGTTCAATTCTATGACCTTGACCTTTGAACCTATGACCTTCATTCATATATCAAAATGATCATTAGGCCAATACCTACAATATTTCAATATACATGCCTATACAAAAAGTTTATAGTTTTTAAGATAATTAACCATATAAGTATTCGTTTAATTCTATGACCTTGACCTTTGAACCTATGACCTTTATTCATATATCAAAATGATCGTTAGGCCAATACCTACAATATTTCAATATACATGCCTATACAAAATGTTTATAGTTTTTGATAATTAACCATTTAAGTATTCGTTCGCGTATTTGACCTTGACCTTTTAACCTATGACCTTCATTCATATATCAAAATGATCATTAGGCCAATACCTACAATACTCCAATATACATGCCTATACAAAAAGTTTATAGTTTTTGAGATAATTAACCATTTCAGTACTTGTTTACATCTGTGACCTTGACCTTTGAACCCATGACCTTTATTCATATATCAAAATGACCATTGTGCCATTACCTACAATATTCTGATATACATGCCTATACAAACAAGAGGCCCATGGGCCTTAATGCTCACCTGAGGAAGAGTACATATCTTATGCAGAGGTTCAATGGTCAATGACATTAATAAAAGAGAATATTAAAATTTTTAGCAGTAAGGGCCAATAATATGCAAGTATTTTTGCAAATTAATTATAATAATTACTATATAAGTATGCTATATATAACATATTTAAAATCTAGCTACAATATATTATTTATAAAAAGCTAAAACATCTGTATATTAAAATGTGCATTAGGCCAATACCTACAATATTCCAATATACATGCCAATACAAAAAGTTTATAGTTTTTGAAATAATTAACCATTTAAATATTCGTTCGCAGCTATGACCTTGACCTTTGAACCTATGACCTTCATTCATATAACAAAATGATCGTTAGGCCAATACCTACAATATTCCAATATACATGCCTATACAAAAAGTTTATAGTTTTTGAGATAATTAACCATTTAAGTATTCGTTCAATTCTATGACCTTGACCTTTGAACCTATGACCTTCATTCATATATCAAAATGATCATTAGGCCAATACCTACAATATTCCAATATACATGCCTATACAAAAAGTTCATAGTTTTTGAGATAACTAACCATTTAAGTATTCGTTCGCGTCTTTGACCTTGACCTTTGAACCTATGACCTTCATTCATATATCAAAATGATCGTTAGGCCAATACCTACAATATTCCAATATACATGCATATACAAAAAGTTTATAGTTTTTGAGATAATTAACCATTTCAGTACTTGTTTACATCTGTGACCTTGACCTTTGAACCCATGACCTTTATTCATATATCAAAATGACCATTGTGCCATTACCTACAATATTCTGATATACATGCCTATACAAAAAATTCATAGTTTTGCAGATAATTAACTATTTTGGTATTCTTGGACATCTGTGACCTTGACCTTTGAACCCATGACCTTGATCTATGTATCAAAACGATCGTCATGTCAATACCTACAAATAACTGAAAATCCTATGCCATTATCACAAGAAATGTTAAAAAAATAGCATTTTTTATCAAAGGTCAAAAACTAGGACATGACCTTGACCTTCGACCTTGACATCAATTGGAAGAAAATTGCAAGACAAGATCAACAGTGAAAACTCCATACAATTATCTTCAGCCGTTATGAAGTTATAACAATAAATGTCTCATTTTAAAAATTACATAATTTTACGCAAAATATGCGTAACCTATTGTTCGTCTAATTTTCATGAAAAACATAATTTTGATGTTCCCAGGTATGCTGAATCCAAATATCCAATTCAAATTTGCCTGCACCTTTTGGTTTCAGAGAAGAAGATTTTTTTGTCTTTTTGCTATTTTTAGTAACAGCGGCCATCTTGTTGGGCGTGACCAAACCCCGAACACAATTTTGAAAGGCTGTTACCTAGGCATGATAATCACCAAGTTTTATCAAATATGGCCCAGTAGTTTTGGAGGAGAAGATTAAAATGTAAAGTTTATACATGATGGACGACGGACGGTGATAGATTGCAATAGCTCATCTGAGCCTTTGGCTCAGGTGAGCTAAAAACTTGAAGCTTCAGTTCTTAGAAAAATTTAATGACCATGCTTAGGGCACAGACATATGTTATGCTGTCATAAGCTCACCTGACCGAGTCAGGCCAGTCATACATAAATTGTATGGTTCAACTGCGAGTTCAAATATTTGCAGGCAGGGTAGGTACATGTACTCTCATTTTTTTTATGGCAAGTGTGACCAGAATCTCACCAGGGCCCTACAAACGCCGACAAGGTCTTTCGACAGTAAAGATGATTGACGAAAAAAAAAAAAAAAAAAAAAAAACAAGAGGCCCATGGGCCTTAACACTCACCTGAGGAAAAGTACATATCTTATGCAGAGGTTCAATGGCCAATGACATTAATAAAAGAGAATATCAAAATTTTCAGCAGTAAGGGCCAATAATATGCAAGTATTTTTGCAAATTAATTATAATAATTATTATATAAGTATGCTATATATAACATATTTATAGTCTAGCTACAATATATTATTTATAAACAGCTAAAACATCTGTATATTAAAATGTTCATTAGGCCAATACCTACAATATTCCAATATACATGCCTATACAAAGAGTTTATAGTTTTTGAGATAATTAACCATTTAAGTATTCGTTTGCATCTATGACCTTGACCTTTGAACCTATGACCTTCATTCATATATCAAAATGATTGTTGTGCAAATGCCTACAATATTCCAATATACATGCCTATACAAAAAGTTCATAGTTTTTGAGATAACTAACCATTTAAGTATTCGTTCGCGTCTTTGACCTTGACCTTTCAACCTATGACCTTCATTCATATATCAAAATTATCAATAGGCCAATACATACAATATTCTAATATACATGCCTATACAAAAATTTTATAGTTTCTGAGATAATTAACCATTTAAGTATTAGTTTGCATCTTTGATCTTGACCTTTGAACCTATGACCTTCATTCATATATCAAAATAATCGTTAGGTTAATACATACAATATTCCAATATACATGCCTATACAAAAAGTTTATAGTTTTTGAGATAATAAACCATTTAAGTATTCGTTCAATTCTATGACCTTGACCTTTGAACCTATGACCTTCATTCATATATCAAAATGATCATTAGGCTAATACCTACAATATTCCAATATACATGCCTATACAAAAAGTTTATAGTTTTTGAGATAATTAACCATTTAAGTATTCGTTCGCGTCTTTGACCTTGACCTTTGAACCTATGACCTTCATTCATATATCAAAATGATCGTTAGGCCAATACCTACAATATTCCAATAAACATGCCTATACAAAAAGTTTATAGTTTTTGAGATAATTAACCATTTTAGTACTTGCTTACATCTGTGACCTTGACCTTTGAACCCATGACCTTTATTCATATATCAAAATGACCATTGTGCCATTACCTACAATATTCTGATATACATGCCTATACAAAAAATTCATAGTTTTGCAGATAATTAACTATTTTGGTATTCTTGGACATCTGTGACCTTGACCTTTGAACCCATGACCCTGATCTATGTATCAAAATGATCGCCATGTCAATACCTACAAATAACTCAAAATCCTACGTCATTATCACAAGAAATGTTAAAAAAATAGCATTTTTTATCAAAGGTCAAAAACTGGGACATGACCTTGACCTTCGACCTTTACATCAATTGGAAGAAAATTGCAAGACAAGATCAACAGTGAAAACTCCATACAATTATCTTCAGCGGTTATGAAGTTATAACAATAAATGTTTCATTTTAAAAATTACATAATTTTACGCAAAAAATGCGTAACCTATTTTTCGTCTAATTTTCATGAAAAACATAATTTTAATGTTTCCAGGTATGCTGAATCCAAATATCCAATCAAAATTTTCCTGCACCTTTTGGTTTCAGAGAAGAAGATTTTTTAGTCTTTTTGCTATTTTTAGTAACAGCGGCCATCTTGTTGGGCGTGGCCAAACCCCGAACACAATTTTGAAAGGCTGTTACCTAGGCATGATAATCACCAAGTTTCATCAAATATGGCCCAGTAGTTTTGGAGGAGAAGATTAAAATGTAAAGTTTACACACGACGCACGACGGACGACGCACGACGGACGGTGATAGATTGCAATAGCTCATCTGAGCCTTTGGCTCAGGTGAGCTAAAAACGTCATTGTCATTCAAACATATTTTCAATTCGGCGTTTTATGTGCCAATTCGGTGATTTTTAGCCGATTTCGGCGATTTGTGCGGCCAATTTTCCCCTGGCAGGTACTTTAACCCAATATAGTAAAAAAGGAAAAAACACAAAGATAAAAACTTGCATGAGCTATTTTATGGGTAAGGTAATCAACAAACTTACACAGAGATACAGACCAAAAATTCTGTGAAACTAAAGACTTTGTCCTCCCTCATGCAAAAAGTTGTTGTAATTTTTCCTGAATTTTAAATATATTTAAACTACATTTACAGAATGAATTCAGAATTTCCAGGCAAAATGTTTAGAAAAAATCAGATACTAATTTTAGGTGTCAAAAATTTCAGAATGAATTCACATACATGATATTCAGACAATATTCAAAATTTTTGTTTTATAAGGGAAGCTAGGTCATATATAGTTGGGCTCAACATAGGTTTTAACCTGATTTATGGTCAATATAATTTCCTGAAAAGAGTTGAGTTGAGTAATGGTGTTTAACGTCCCAGTCAACAATATTTCACTTATACTGAGATGTGCCAGCTATATAAAGGCAAACATGCAGACATTTTGCCTATGCAGTGCACTGATGGTAGGGTTCGTTATCGTGCCATGCCTACTGTGACATTGGACCTCATTTATTTTAAGTTCCCATCAGAAAGAACCATGACTTTCATTTCATAATGCAGAGTAGATGGGCAAAGAACAGTGACTACCCACATTCAAGTCCTGGGTCAGACCCGGCCGGGATCGAACCCACAATCTCCCACTTATGGAGTGAGCACTCTACTGAGATACCACAGTGGTTTCTGAAAAGACGACATGATTGACTTACTCATAAAATGTTTGTCTGTCTATGGATATCCCTCCTGAGGCCCCTTGATCTAGTTCTATCTCCGATATTGCTGCTTGGACATTGTTGAACTGTTCCATACTCTCCTTTAATCGGGGGTCACTCTCCCTAAGCCCTGTCTCCGTCAGCATCTATAATAAAAAGAAATAAACACTATGCATACCAGGGCTCAAAATTGTGACTAAAATAGTCGCCATGGCAACTATAAAATTTGAAATTTTTTATTTTGCAATGATTTTGAGTTGCAGTCAAGTTTTTTTCATTGATATCAAGGCAAATCATTTTCATGATTTTGTTGCCATAAGTCGCAGTCAAGCTATTTTTTTTATTTCTAGGCAGTTATTTTATAGATGGCAAAGAAAACTAGAATATCTGGAGAAAATCACAAGCCATTGGCAAGCCAACTGACAATTTTCTCACACTAGGATCTGTCCGGAGTGCAACTCGTACCTAGGTGGTGAGATGCACTGTGATCTGCAAGTGCATGCTTTTGACCACTCAGTTATTGAGGCTCCTAAAACTACCAAATGTGCATCCAATCCATCCATTCATCAAAACTTCAGATTCTAGCATATTTTTAACCTTTAATATTTCATCAGATTTAGGACAATGTGTGGCTAGTTACAGATATGCCTCCATTGTGTATGGTTGCTTGCAGTTTCTTTGTGTTGTTAAGTAGTTTCTTCTACTACCAGAGCACTCTGACCTCTTACTACTGAGCGATAGAAATTTCTTTAAAGTCCCAGTCAAGAATATTTCACTTATATTGAGACAATGCCAGCTATAGGCAAAGGTGCAGAAATTTTGCCTGTGTGTTACACTGATGGCATATATACAGTAGGGTTCTTTATCGTGCCATGGTCACCTATGATCTTATTATTTTTAGTTCCCATTCAAAAGAACCACGACTTTCATTTTGTAATGCCGAGCGCTTGGAGAAAGAACAGTCACTGCCTACATTTTTCAGCGGCACATCTGTTTGCCGATAATAGAACTGTAAATCGTTGATAACACAGATGTTCAATATAGGTTTTTGGCAGGTTACATGAATATACCATGTCAAAGATTAATGTATCCTGCCAAAAACCAGTACAACGTTTAATGTAGGTATGCAGTGATTTTGTTTGCCTAAATTTACTACCTAATAAAGGTATTTTTCCCAGGGGAAATTGACTAAAATTTCCAAACTTGACCACTAAATTCCTAGTGGTATAATAGCAAATTCAATCTAACTGCCGTTAGATATTGTCACAATACAACATCTTTGCAATGAGGATCTTAAGATATTACAAGCATGTGAGGATGTACTTTGCTCTTTTTCAGACCTTCAAATTTTCCAAGTTTAAAAGGCAGAATTATGGTAGTTTTTAAAAAATGTAAAAAAAAATCAATCACTTGTACAGTAATTATTATAATAACTTACAGCTTTAAATCTGGAAACAGTGAGTCTTTGATTGCTATCGCAAACAAGACTGAAGAGTTTTCTCTCAAATTCTTCAACATTCCAATCATTTTCAAGGCGACTACAACAAGAAAGTCAAGAAACATACATAAACCAGTAAGACAGAATGATTCTGGAGCAGACTAGTTGCAATAGGAAACAGAAAACTGCAGCAGCCAAGCTGGGGCTTGAATCCAGAACCCTCCAAATACAAACTTAGCTACCAGGTCACCTATTGCATCTGATCAGCCACATTCCTTTCTATATTTGATCCATCTACCTTAAATAGAAACTGTCAGGTTTCACCCTAGGACCAACCTATTGGTCTGTCCCAGGGTTGGACAATGCACTTAATTGTGATTAAAACATTCTACCAGATGAACTAGTCCTGATCACCTACAGGTGCCTGCAGTCAATTACTTGTGTGGAAGACAAGGGTCAATAGGTAGCAAGGTTTTTCAGTCTGTGGAGCATAGGTCCTGGGTTTGAGTCCTGGATTGGCATTTTTTCCCCTTTCTTTTTACATTTGGGGTATCATCTTGCCATTCGAAAGTAGCTGAACAACAGTTTGATTCCAGAGTTGAACCTGGTGATTTTGATTAAAAGATAGTTGAAACGAAAAGAAAATAACAGAATAAGGTGGCTGACCTGGGATGGTATCTGACCAAATACATCAGCTGATAAAACATCTAGTAAGACTTCCTTATGTAAATCCCACACCTATCCCTTTTATATTCTATTATCTATGTAAAAAATAAAATAATAAAAATTCTCAGAAATATTGAAAATGATTGATTCCGCCATTTTTATAGATTTTCTTAGGTTAAATGTTATCTAGGGTGGTGTTACCAACAGAAGTCTTTCAAGAGCAACTAGCTAGTATTGGGAGTGCCCCGGGTTCCGGTCCCTGTGTTCAGGTTTTACACCCGTCAGTGAGCTCGCTGACATATCAATCATGTAGACAGTTGGTCCGGGCATATTTTTAACGGCCTAATTATTGTAAATCTTAACTAATGGCCAATTATACTGCAATATTTATTTATTTAGATATTATAATTGTTCCGTGATCTTATCAATTATCATACCTTGTGTTCGAATAATCCGAAAAACTGTTGTGAAAGTTCACTTGTTGTCGAAGACAACCTCCAACACGTGGTCCCAGTAATCGGCTGGATGTACTGCGCTTGCGCAAAAATGTTGATGAAGTTGCATAGCTGTTATTATGGGATACCCTGCCACATACGAATTTTGAAGAATTTCTGCTTTGGACTCCAATTGGGTGTATTGAAATAAAAAATTTGAAGTTTCTTATCATAACTTGACAATGATGAAACTCAATTCCAAATCGATGTTTTTATAAATAATATTTAGCTACTGCACTGTGACTGTGTTCAACTTGGTGACGGTTTGGTCTAAAAAGGTCAGTTTACATTTAACCACTGCTGACTTGTGTTAAAATTTTAATCCGATACTTAACTCTGTGACGTCAGATTTCGTAATTGTATTGTATTTCTGATTAATTACAGACAGAATTCCTAAAACCGCTGTCAATGACCTCTCCTCTGTGTTAACATAAACAGGCGCATGTGTAGAAATGTTTTATTTCGGAGGTGTGTACAAATGGAGGATTTTGATTGGCTAATTCAGTGAAGCCCGTTTTACCGTAATTATTCTACTTATTTGGCTCGTACTTTTTGTGTGATTTATGGGGATTCACAATAAGAATTTCCTTAACTTAAATCTGGCAAATTTTCAAACCTTTATAATTTTGTTAATTTTTAGCCGGGATACTCAAGAATTTATTTTGACATTCTAAGAGTAGAGTTCTAGTTTAAAACATTTGTATTTAGTTTTGTGAAAAATATTCATGATCACTAGCCGTTCCAAAAACAGATTACCAAAAATATCAGGCTGACCCATTCGACGGATTTGTACTATAAAACCGATAAACGGACGGATAAAAGGAAAAGGACAAATAATAGTTTCCAATTTTGACGGTTTTTTAATTAAAAGCGCTAAAAATGCGAACTTTTTGTTTGGAAATTGTACCAAAATCAAATACTTAACGGTTAAAAAAATACCTAAGTGGCAACATTGCGCATTAAAAATGTACCGATATGGAAAAATAAATAGATTTGATTGGTCAGTCTGCAAATTTTGCTACGAGTGGGCCCTATTATATTACCCCTCGACAAGACTTAACTTAAGTCACTTATTCAAACAAAGCAATGTAATCACTACACAACAGTACCGGGCATCTATAATCGCCGGTCGGACAATTATACAATAACAGAGTCTCTATTATTGGTGATCCCGGAAATTTAGGTAAGATGGGGTTCCTTTTTTGCTACGGTTGGTGCTAGGGGTCTTGAGGCATGCTCATCCAGATAATTTTTAATCTAGCATAAAAAACTTGTAATTTCCGGCCCAGGTTCAAATCACAATAAAAAATCAAGGTAAAAACTCCAAGAAAACTTGAAAATTTAGTTAACACATAAACTTCCAATTGTCTTCCAAGGAAGTAAGACCGAGTGCTCCGGAAGGGACAGCACTTTTTGACATTATCAAGTCTGTCAGTTCTGCTCGTCCTAAGCCGGTAGTTTTCAAATACCCGTCGATCCGTTGGTTGGATGGTATATTAGCAGTTTAATAGGCCTAGATTTTTGGTTGTTGCACCAACAATTTATCTGCTATTCGCGAAGTTAGCAAATTAATTCATCAAGAATTATTCCAGGAATAAATTTGTGTACGCTTTGTATGCGTGAACGTGTTAAACGTGTCTTGTACAAGTTAGCGCGCACTCGGGGCGACTTTAAGGTGCCAGTTGAAATGCAACCAGTACTCTGCAGACAAGAATATAACTCGGTACCATGCACAAGCAAACCAGTCGATACCATGTCCTCTCAATACTTAGAGTTAGGAGAGTTGAGGTTAGCAAAGGCGTTTAACGCTCCAGGCATGAATATTTAACTTATATCGAGACGTCTCCACCTCTAGACGAAGGTGCAATAATTATGCCTGTGCGTTGCGCTGATGATATGATACAGCAGGGTTCTTTAGCATGCCAAGCCTATCTTGACACGGGACCATCGAGACGTCGCCAACTATAGGAAGTTTTGCCTATGTTGCGTTGATTGCATTATATATAGCAGGGTAGCAGGGCTCTTTATTACGTCACTCCTACATTGACACATGACCTCGTTTATTCTAGTGCCCATCCGAAGGAGCTGCGACTTTCATTTCGTAATGCCGAGTGCTTGGCGAAAAAAAGTCACTACCAATTTTCAAGTCTAGGATCAGACCGGTCCGCAGTGGCGGATTTAAGAAAGGAAAGATTTATTGAAAATTTTAAGAGAGAGAGAGTGTGGGGGAGAGAGATTGAGAGAGAGAGAGAGAGAGAGAGAGAGAGAGAGAGAGAGAGAGAGAGAGAGAGAGAGAGAGAGAGAGAGAGAGAGAGCTATTGACTGACGTGACCCCCATATGTTAATGTAACAACCCATTTCTGTATACGTGTTGTTCCGGATTGCGTTTATCTGGAAGCTCGCGCCTTCGGCGCTCGCACCTAGCGTTAATATACTAGTAATTCTCGAGCCCCCTTTCAAAAAATCCTGGATCCCACGACATCCCACTTAAGGAGCGAGCACACTACCAACTGAGCTACCGAAGTAGCAATGAATGCTAGGCAAGAAAGCAGTATTTCAAATTTTAAAGCCTTATTAAATAATTTTAATAATTTAGGTGTTCGAACCAACACGGTCCAAATATTTGTAAGTTGACGTGTTCATCATATTCAGTTACTTGTTTCCTTTTGTTTATTGGTCTGCAGGTTCTATATTGCATCGGTTCTTGTCAAATTCGTTTGTTTTTTTTCCGCTTTTTTTACTTATTCATTGTTCCACGTGTTCTTGTCATGTTTTCATCTTCTTATTTTCTATGTACACCAGTCTAAATTTCAGCTATTTACAGTAGACCTGTCGAAAATTTAGCACTAAGCTAACGAGTTAATGCCAAATCGTCGTCAGCTCAGCTCAGCACCACGTTAGAGCTCTATATCACAGTAGCTGTTCTATATCTCAAGGCAACTGTATGGTCAATATCTACCTATGGTCTCAGTCACGTTCACTCGGCAGCTGAGCCTCCACTCTCGGTTTTCGTCAGCTCGGTGATAAACTCTTGACATGTCTGTACTGTATATATTTTTATGATATATGCATGTGGTTCAAGCGACATATAAGTCCATTCTGTTTTTCATGTACCTCATCTCTCTCTCTCTCTCCGGGGGTAAGCTATTAATTTATGCGCAAATTGCAATGAAAAATGAATTTTAGAATATTTATTAAAAAAATTTCTTGCCAGAAAAAATCATTATGCCGATAACCGATAGATTATTAACCCCTGTAACAAATGCTTTTTGTATATATAACACCAGAGGTATCAAGTACCCCAATACAACACCGCCGTTTTATTATTTATTTTCACACGAAAGTGGTTATTTATGACGGTATGTAAGATATTATTTTACCATTATTTAAGTTTAATGGTAATGTCAACGTTTGATACGGTAGATCAGAGACATATATATATATGTCTCTGGGTAGATTTTTGAAAACTTTAACACTAGTTAAACCAAAGGAGCCAGATTCATTATAAAATCATTATGTTACAAGTTATTTCTTTTTAATAATCAATCTGGTCCCTGTGCACTAACTTAATGAATTGGCGCCAAATCGGAAGCTCATGCCGACTCCACTAGCTTAGCTGTATATATCTAGGTAGCTTTTCGACAGCTTCCCTTTTTCTCGATTGCTTTTTGGCCACGAGTTAACCATAACTGGAGAGAGCACTCTACCAACTGCATGAATCTTAAAAAATTCTCTGAAACAATGATGGTAGAAAAACTACTGCTACATTTGGCATCTATAGGGTCTTTAGTACATTCCAGAATGTGTTTGTTTGCGTTTAATTTTGAACAAGAGCTCAATTGGGCCTTATACGCTCACCTGATAATTAATGCCTAGCTGAAATATTTTAAGAAAACATAACAATTGTAACCTCAATATCAAAATATAATCAAGATTTATATCTTTTCAAGACATATAAATAATAATTTCAGCATTCTTTTGAATCTGCGACCTTAACTTTTTTACCTATGACCTTCATCTATATATCAAATGATTATTGTATCAGCGTTTACATTATTCTTAGTACATGCCTTTACAAAAAATTGTTGTTATCAAGATAATTAACAATTTCAGTATTCAGTCGCATCTGTGACCTTGACAATTGAACCCATGACCTTCATTTATACACCAAAATGATGGTTGTATATATCAATAGCTACTTTATTCCTTACAAAAAGTTACCTGCCCATTTCAATATTGTTTTATAACTGTGAAGAATTTGACCTTTTAACCCATGACCTTAATCTATACATAAAAAAATTGTTACATCAATACCAACAATATTATAATATACATGCATATACAAAAAGTGTATTGTTTTCCAGATTATAAATGAAATCAAAAACGGTAAAAAATTAGGTCATGACCTTCACAATTAATTGACCTTGACTTCATTTTGAAGGTAATTACAAGAATATGTCAAAACTGGAAACCCTGTGTCATTATCTGATTAAGTAGAGAACTTCTAAACTTGTTTTTTTAAAATAAATTTTTCAAAAATTAAACGCTAAAAAGCATAACCTATTTTTTCTAATTTTTACGAAGGATTAAGACCCTAAAGAATCCAAATATCACATCAGATTTTTTCTCCAATAGTCTATTTCCGAAAAGAAGATTTTTTAAAGATTTTTGCACCCCTAGGTCACCTTGACCTAGTTATGGTAGCCATGGCAACGACATGCACAAAACCTGAATAGCGCCTGCCCATATATAAATACGTCTATAGACCAAGTTTCATTGAAATTTGTCTGGTAGTTTTAGAGGAAAATTCGAAAATATGTCAGTCATTTCAAAATAATCAAAACTCTTATATTCGGTATTCCACCGAACTATAATCGATATTCGGACTGGACTGTTAAACGGCTGTGATTCAGTGATTAAATTCAGTGTGCGGTCTGGTCCTGGTTTCACAACCATTACTTACCGCTTAATTTTAACAAATTTTGGTAATAAATTTTAGGGAACTAAAGTCCATTTACGATCCTTTAGTCTCTTGGTTTTTCGTAAAATTCTCTAAAACGAAACTTTTTAATTTAAAAGTAAAATCGTACATTTATTATACAATTCATGCCGTAATTAATTTTTAATATTTCTATTCTTAAACTTTTCTCAGTTTTGCTCCATACTCCGTAAATTTTGGTCAATTTTGAGCAACGGCTATTTTGTCTAAGTCCTACATTTCGGTTGATACCATTTCGGACAGGGAAATGCTGAGCTAATTTGCATAAGAAATACTTATCGACAATATGTTGATACGCAACACTACACATGATTGACAAGGACGGATATTGTTTTCATAAATTTGTTTATAAAATTACTCAAAATTGTTTAAATTTATCAATAGTTATCAAAATACATGCTGCACGTACGAGTATGTCATGTACTAAGAATTTTTGTTTACAAGATTTTTGTACGAAATAGCATTCTTGCCACAATTCGTATGCAAATTATCATTTGAGACAACGTTCTCTCTCTCTCTCTCTCTCTCTCTCTCGTTGTACCATAATTCTTACTGAATTCATTTAAGAAAGGTGATACTTAACCTTGACAAACTTAAAAAAATTCACATGCAAATCATTATTTGAGACAATGCTCGCTCTCGCTCTCTCTCTCTCTCTCTCTCTCTGTACCATTATATTATTTTTAAATGGTAAATTATGGTAACTAATTAAACTTATAAATCGTGTGTACGGATGATTAGAAAGACTGCAAGAACTTTGTCAAAGGCAAGAACTACCGTATTCATGATCAGGTGTACATATTCATGATCAGGTGTACACGTGTTGTAAAAGTCGGTCAACTTTGCCTTTAGCAATTAGGTAACCGGGTTATAATTAGAGGCGTATGTTACAAATATTTCTGATCGTTGTAGCAGAAAATATGAATTAAATAATAAGGATAAATCAACAACTGTGTAGATTTTTAGAGACATTAACCCAAAAAAAGTTTCAGAAAAACTGGTTGTGATATCAATATATACACGTGGTTGGGGTGACTATCTTCGTAGAATCGAAGAATCGTGTAAATGACCCGTAACAGAAACTGATTAGCATATGAAAAACCCTCACACTCCTGTTTTTGGTATCGCCGCAAAGGTTAGGAAAATGGCGCTAAAATAATTTACATAGCGATATCGAAGGGGATATTAAAAAGTTTTAATATGAAGTAAAGAGAGTAGATTAGACATCGGTTACAACAGGCCACATTACGGCATAGGCTTTTTCACAATGCAAAAAGCTATGATTTTTATTCACACGTTAACCCCATGAAAAGGGACAAAAACCAAGAGACTAATTGGTTGTAAACAGACTTTACTGTTAATTATATTATAATATTTATGTCAATACTGGAGTAAATGCAAATGTTTTGATCTAAGAAGTGATCTTAAAGATAACACCGTAAATTCATGGATATCTTGAAAATTAACAAAAAATCTGAAATTTTGCCAGATTTAGGATAAGGAAAATCTTAGCTAAGGAATTATTGTGAAACTGGAACCTGGCGGGTAAATACGTTTCGCCCCAAAATGGTACTTTCTGTTAGGGTACGTTTTGGAATGGGTACGCTATCCGGTTTCCATTTAGTACGTTTTCAATTCGAATTTTTACTGCATTCGACAACTTCCGCTAGAAAACAAAACAGCGGGGAAATCAAAAGTCAAGAAAACATACTAAAGGAGACTTCAAGAGCAATGTAAGAACTTTAGAAGTGGCGTTTCATTATATATGCCGCTCGATAGATAGCGCATCGTCAAAAAATATCTGCCGTCGTCTACCTACAAAATTTTGTTTATGTTGTTCAACTTGTTGGAGTAGCTTGACCACAGGCTGAAGAGGGTCTGGAAATAAAATTTATCAGCTGATCAGGATAGATTGAGTTACACATAGGTACCAGTGACGAGATGATTTTCCGAGTGATAAATAATCTGATAATTGCCCCTGTGAGCTTGACAGGCTACCATATGACCATCAGTTCAGAGTTGACAAAGAACTTATGGCACAAGACCTTCCTCCATCATTAACACAGTCAACACTTTAAAATATATAACGGACTGATTATTTACACTTAAGGCTGTATAGCGCAGGTAGTAGGCTGGCGTTATTTACACTTACGCATGCGCAATACAATAACTAATATCAGCTGTATACAGGCAAGGTTGTGTTCCCACGATCTTAAGTTGTGATCGCTGAAGTATATCGGCCTAATAATACACGAGATTACGTAAAGTAAAATGTCAAAGTAAATGAAACCATTTAAAGGTCACCGGTCACCAAAAACCGAATTTTTTTTAGTACTATTTTCCCAAAGATTACATAATAAAGAGTCGATATAGCCACAAATAACATTTTTTAATCATTTCTGTCATTAATTACAGCGTAAAATAAAGTCCTAAAACTGTTGAAAAACAGTGTTGTCTCCCTTTGGTAGTAAAAGGGCATAAACCGGAAGTGACGCAAAAGGTGTTATCCCAGCTATTTAGTAACTGAAGCTTGTATAGTGATCTGTATTTATTACCCAGATTTATCAATAGTAACTTCTCATTTTTTATATATTTTGTTTATTTTTAGCATTGGTTATATCAATTTCTTCAGGAAAAAAAAATAATAAAAATAAAAATAATAAATAAATAAATAAATAAAGAAAGAACTTTGAAGTATGATAAACTTTTACTAATACTTTTACAAAACATAATTTTACATTTATTTATTTATTTATTTTCATCATTTCTTTTGAAATTTATTTATTTATTTATTTATTTATTTATTTATTTATTTATTTATTTATATCACAACTAAATAATAAAAAGAACACAAATTTTCGTTTTTTATTTAAAATATTATTTACATTAATTTGGAGTTATTTATTTTCATCATTTCTTTTGAAATTTATTTATTTATTTATTTATTTTTATCTATTTACCACAAAGAATTAATCAAAAGAACACAAATTTTCGTTTTTTATTTAAAATATTATTTATATTAATTTTCATCAGAGACATATAAAACCCTGTTTTCTTTAATATTTAATATTATTTTAATTATTTTAATATCTCTTTTGGGGTTTGTTTATTTATTTATTTATTTATTTATTTATTTATTTATTTATTTATTATTTTTTATTTATTTCGGGGAACTAATAAACGGGCAGAGAGAGAGAGAGAGATTCTAACAGGAAAGAATATGCACAGTCATTCCCACTTTAATTTTTGTATAACAGCTATATTATGACCTCAAATTGTCAGAGACCTGTAGTTTTTTTTGTACAACAAAATATCAAAATATGGGTTAAAAAAAATAGCTTCTCATTGTCTATCATATCAAATATTTCATACCAGGATAAACGTTTATAAACAATTTCCGATTTATTATAATAATAATAACAATGAAAATTGAAGTTTATGTCAGTGCGTAATTTAAAAAAAAATATTTGTCTATAAGTCTTCACGGTTGATTCTGTTTAAATTTATTTCAGTGTTTCCATGATAAAATTAAAAAAAAACTATTTTAAAAATTGTCACCATAATAACAATAATACTAATAAAAATAACAATACGCCTAATTATAACTCGGATCAAAATGTGATACCAGTGGGATTTTGCTTAATAAATAACGTCTAAACCAAAACACGAGTGAAACTTTCTTTCATTTATTCACAATAAATTCATATCGTTTAAAGTGTGATTTACACCCCGTCACATACCAGTAATTAAAAGATTATCAATATGCTACATTGGGAAACATCCTGTTTAGAAGTAGACGTCTATCACCTGTAATCAACAGAGTTCCAATATGCAACATTTATTGACACGTGTGTACATCTTTATGATATACCCGGTAAATGTTATCTGTCATTTTTGATAGATTCTGAAAATCGAATAAATTAAAGTTAAATAAGATTGGTTGATTTGAACAAGAGACATGCAAGTCTCTGTTTGAACGTATGAATTACGGGATTAAATTGATTTTAAAAATTAAAATTGATTAAAATCGATGAATTTTTTATTTGACAAAATTCATTCATAATAATTGGAATAGTCTCAAATGATTATACCACTCTTATTTTCCTGACTTATCTCGTAATATTGAATCTGAATACATTCAAAACTGCATGCAGGACTTGTCTAAATCTGACTTTAATTTGTTTTGAAATTTGTGAAAAAAAAATGTTTATCGTTTATTGTGGTATCATTATATCTAAACTTCACAAAATATATCATTTTGACTTGAAATCAAACTTTAAAACCCTTCAAAATACCACACAAACCTCCATTTAACATATGGATACATATATAGGTAATGTGGCTTTCCCCAGCAGCTTAACACCATGTACGTCATCAATTAGATCGCCGGAAAGTTACGAGCGGTGTCGGAAACTACCGAGTATTAGCAGTTCTTTCAGGTAAGGTTTTAGTGTATTACAGGTAACTGTAAGGTGTGGGAAACCGCCAGACACATCAATATTGATCATTCTACCCTTAGGGATGAAAAATACAAAATTGATAAATTTGGTGACCGGTGACCTTTAAGGTAAATTGATCCTTAATGTAAAAAAGTTTGATTGCAACACGTGTCGCGACCGGTAATCAGAATTCTTGTATTTTTTTTAAAATGATACCAAATTAAAATCAATGCAAGCAATTTATTTATTTTCCTCTAATAATTGATTTTATTTTTTATTTTATTTTTATTATTATTATTATTGATGAGAACATAATAATTCATCTTTTAAAAGTTTAAAATTTAAATCAATATAGATGTACTTGACCTGTTCATAGAAGAATTGTCAACAGGAATTAAAGAGCAACTACTTGATGAGTCGTGTTCGAACACCTAATTCATGCGAATTTTCACTTTGATTGTTAATCTCCATACTCCAATAAGGCTGTGAACACGGGATACCGTTCATCTCTTAATCCAATTAAGACCCGTGAACACAGGATACTGAGTAATTCATTCACCGCTCAGGCATAGATCTGTGAACATGGGATGCTGCACGGGATCCCATTAAGACTGACTTTGAAGAAATAAATAGTATGGTGATGCATTTATTTTTTTTTCGAAGATGGGAATTGTTTTAAAATGTATTTGAATTTGAAATTTGACTTAAAACAACAATCTTTGAAATATTTTGTTACCCTATAGTCGTGTTCACGATCTATTAGGCACCACGATCTATTGTTCCCGAGAAAACGTACTCATGACAAAACAAGGAATATTCTTGACAGACACGAAATATTCTTGACTAGGATTACAAAAATTAGTTTAAGTGGATATATTTTTTAAAAATCTTTTTTTTTATGAAATAAACAACACAAAAAAGTAATTTTTATTATATTTTATTACGGATTTTACAATAATTCTGTGTCCATCGGTGTTTATTTTGTCTCATGAACGAAATCGGGAGGTCACCTGGGTATATCCTCGGGCAGTGTCGACACAATCCGATATCACAGTGATTTACCTGCCAATAATTAGACGGTCTTGCATTCACATCTTAGATAATCATCTCACTCTACTCATAGTGATTAACACCGGCCGTTAATTACTTTGTTTATTTAGTGACACTCGCAATCCGTCACTGGCTTCAATGTGTCATCACCTGTTAATTACAAGCGGTGACCAGGAATTTACAAAAGTTGATTAAAACTAAACTTTCTGATATTTTTCCTCTTGTGTTTCTTTGCAAGTCATGTTATCTGTTTATGAAAAGATCCTGCAACTTTTTTCCCCATCAGAGTGAAATAAGAGCCCATCTTGTTTTAAAATGTTTAGAACAACAAGAATTTACCTCATTTCCACATTTCCTAAAGCCAAATCGACGAAACATTATAAACATGTCCAGCAAAAATCGAAATATATTGCCGTTGCAGAAATATCTACGATCAGAAAACAGCTGAAATGGTAGAATGCACTAATTGTGGGGAATGGTACCATGTTTCTTGTATAACTTCTGGGCCCATTGAGTCTTTAGCAAAGTCTGATTCAAAATATTTTTGCAGTGACGTTTGTGAAACTGAACAGCAATCTAAAATTTTTAATTTCTTGTAAATGTGTAAATATTTGTTAGTAATTTTTAAGTAATTATTTTAGAAGTGAATTTGTAGGGACAGGTACAGTAAATTTCTGAGGTGATCAGTTGCGACTTTGTTCGTGAGATCCACTCTCTTTGTGTAACTTCAGAGATATTAATTGTCCATAAATTTTGTCATATATTAGTTATCCATTTTAATTTGTATACTATCACAAAAAGCTTCTAAAATTCTCATTTTCTCTTTAATTCTAAATCATTGTGATGGATAACTAATCAAATAGTCCCGTGAGAACCACGTCCCCGTCGTGGGATATGGAAACATGTTCAGTTATTGTACGTCATATTATATAATATAATTAAATTAATTTAATATTTATCAAGAGTACCATGTTTTGAATAATTAAAAATATTTTTATTACATAATAATGGCATATGACATTATGTAACTATTCCATGGCAAAGTGTTCTCGATATATTAGCCGATATACTTCATTGAACACAACCTTGCCCTTATACAGCTGATATTAGTTATCGTATTGCGCATGCGTAAGTGTAAGTAACGCCAGCCTACTACCTGCATTATACGGCCTTAAGTGTTAATAACGTTCGCCAATATGTAAATTGTAAATACTGAAGGTTTTCAGCTCTCTTGACATGCGTCAATAGGAAATACTTTCATTTTTATCCTCCACTAAAATTCTGTTATTCCGACTGAAATGCCCAAAAATGACGAAAATAATCCACTTTTTTGTTTACAGAGAAACTAATGGGTAGGGGTGCAAAAGTATGTCTTACTCACCAGAGTATTTTACACCCATTGATGAGGCCAACTTCTGTACAAGAAGAAGAAAGGGTTTATGGGATTTGCCATTGTACCATATGATCAATAGCATTTAACGTTTATGCAGAATATTTTGAAAAATGTTAACATCACAAATTCCCAGAATAACACCGTTTTTCAAAAAAATGCCATAACAAATAACTATACAGCAATAGAGTATGGGCTATTTATTGACCCCAATTAATAAAAGAAACAAGAGCTTGTGGGATTTCTAAGGGGCAACCTTGTCACCTCAACCATCACATAACTGACTGCCTTGATACCTCACCTCGTCTATCCTCTTTATGCCGATGGCACATAAGACCCCAATACACATTTTCTACGATACTCTGTCTTTGGCAGCTGCCCTTGCTGATGCCCAACTTTTCCATGCCAGTTGTGTTCTTTTTCTGTTGTTCTTCATCATGTTGTTTTCTGTCGACCTATTTTCCTCTTTCTTTTTGGGTGTCATGTTATTGCGGTGGTACAAATCCTGCTGTTTTCCATTCTAAGTACATGACCAATCCAGTGAATCCACCTCCACTTCCTTATTTTCATTATGTCACTTGCTCTTCCTTGACTGCCTTGATATAGATAGTTCTCATGGACCTCTAGCAAACAGATTTTTCAGTAGAGTGGTCTCCATTTTGATAGGCAATCTATATAATTTATCTGTCTATTTTAACCAAATTTGTTCATTTTTAAATTACAGTTTTTCAAAAAGTAATCGGGATATCAATAAAGTTTTTAAATTTATGAAATTGCCAATGTTTTTACTTTGATTTGATATATTTTATAAGATTTATGCCCATGTAAGAACGATGTGACAATAAATTTTATACACCCTATTTTAGAAAGAATTAATAAGACTCAATTTCTAATGCCTACCAAAATGGCTGCTACTTTACCTGTAAGTGGACAGTTTGACCTCACATAGGAACTATCTATAAGTGAAATAATCTTGACTTGATTCACAAAACACTATTACTACACCTCATTTCCATGTTATTTATTTTTTTTTTGTCTAATTTAGTTTCAGTAAAATGGATCACCTAGAAAAAGCAGAAAAGAATTCAAAAACAAGTATAGACCAACATCTTCATGTCTTAGGTCAGATTGAGAACGGATCATCAGCACATTTAACTCAAAGAATCAACTTTTTGAAAAGAAAGAAATTGGAACTCGCAAAGAAGTTGCATAGTTTAGACCTACAGGTAAAACTGAATATCAGTAACCATAGTTACAGCAAATTACTTCACATTTTGAGCATCAAATTTACTTCTAAATTTCATGATTTCAGTGTTTATTCTAGATCTAGGATTTTCAGAGGGGGCCATTTTTAAAAACTTTCCTCTACACCACCACATAATATCAATATTTTTGCATTGATGTTATGGCCCAGTACGACTTTCACAATGGGGGTCATTTAAAAAAATAAGGTATCTAAAGATAATTGGGGAAAATAGCTCACAAATATGGAAAATATTAATGTTTTTGCCATTGGAAATCGGGCCCAATTTTGGCCCTATATCCAGGGTAGGAAAATACCCTGATCACATATAAGGGTTGAGTGCCGTAAATAAAACATTTTCTTGCAAGGGACATAATTTGCAAGAAAATATCTATTTACAGTACTATGCACTTCATGTTAAATTTGGGCCATTCTCAGCCTCTCCACAACCTCATGGTAGAACAAAATTAAAAATCCTTTTCTTATATTACAACTTCTCAAAGACAGGAAGAACTTAAGCGTTTTTTTGTCAGGTTGACATTAAAATTATTTGCTTAACTACTAATAGTTGTTTTAGAAATCATTTTGTTGACACTTCAAATTAGGTTGTGTTTGTGATGTCAAACTTGGCCAGGTCGCATGGCTATCTCCATTAGGTTATGAGGATTGTTTTGAAAAGGTGCTTCATATAAGGAAAAATAGTAGAATTATAAATATTTACAGATGAGCCAATAGATTTCAATTTTATAGTGGGTACAGTTGAGCTACAACGTCCTAAATGACACTTCGTTTAATTTACAGATACAAGACATGAATTCTGATGAAAGCAGGAAAGGTACAGAAGAAGAAACATTGAGAGAAAATGAGGAGTTGAAACTGAAAGAACTACAACATGTAGCTCTTGGGCACAGACTTACTGGTGAGTCAGGAGTAGGGCTGCAGTGTTCATTCTAGAAGGGGGACACTGGGCCATCGATCCTTTATATTGCGAAATTACCACATTGTTATTGCTTTAGGGACCATATTTATGGTTAGCTCTGGCTCTCAAAAAGTCCTCCAAAAAATTTAGCAAATTTTAAAATTTAAAAGCCAATTTATATGTTAAAGAGCCAGAAAAACTAAGAAACTAAAAGAGACAAAAATGTCTCATATGTACATGTAGTTCTGATCTGCTGTGTTGATATTACTGATTATCAGTTTACATACATGCCATATTTTTGTGGGAGCAAACTGTGAGATTGGTGGCAATTTTAAGGGAGTTTAAAAAATGAGTGAAAAAGTGAAAGAGTGAAAAAAATAAGGGAGGTTTACGTAAACCTGTGATGCCGACAATTTTTTCGCATATTCTTAGGTTTTTTGACAACTTTAAATGCTATTGTATTTTGTCACAGCTTAATGTCTTTTTCAGACTTTGATCAATCATCTGAATTTTCATGAAAAATAATTTAGTGTCCATAACGTTATATATATGCATTTTGTCAAAACATTAAATGATAAAACACAAGAGTAGATTTTTATTACAAATAAGTTTCCTTTCTCTTTTCTTATTTTATCAATGAAAAGATTTATTCATTAGATACCCACTGTGCACAGTTATAAACTGTTTATAATTGATTTATTTTTTACTTCCTATTAAAATTGATAAATTAGAGCAAATATATTATGATAATAGCCAAAACTATTTTTTGAAGCCAGAAACTATAAAAATTAGGAATCACTGAATGGTGCAGAGTGTTGTCATAAATTGTTAACCAACTTATTTTCACCTGTGTCTACTTTTCATTATTTTTGTGAGAAGGAATAAATTGTTGCAAAAACATGTATATGCAGTATATTAAAATAAATTTGACATCAATGGAAACAATGAACATAGTCACATGATTGTCACACTTGTATATTTTCAGGTGTGTCAGTGTATTCGGTAGACAGAGGGAAAGCAGTGATATGTTTTGATAATTCATATAAAAACCAGTTTTACAAGTCGGACTATGTTGAACTGATCCAGAGAGGTGATGGTAGCCTAACTCTAGGAAGTTACACCGTGCCATGTTTCATACCCATGACTCAGCTAGCTGAAAAGTATCTGAAGGATGACCTACAGCTGTTTGTGTCATCTGTTAGTGACCATCTGTTTGCTTATATAACAAGAAAAGAAGAATTGAAAATGGCAACAGTAAGTTGGTTTAACGTCATAATAACATGATCTCAAGTATTCCTATTTCTTACCACTGGGATAGCTCAGTTGGTATCATGCCCGCTTAGTAAGTTGGAAGTCATGGCTTTGAACCTGGGCCATGTCTTATATCCATGATTTGGGTAGAGGAAAAGTATTTGATGGATGACCTACAGCTTTTTGTTTTATCTGTTAGCGACCATCTGTTTGCTTATATTACAAGAAAAGAAGAGTTGAAAATGGCAACAGTAAGTTGGTTTAACGTCATTATAATATGATCTCAAGCATTCCTATTTCTTACCACTGGGATAGCTCAGTTGGTAGAGTGCTCACTCAGTATGTGGGTAGTTGCGGCTTTGAACCTAGAACATTTTAGAACATTTTTTATACCCATGACTCAGCTGGCTGAAAAGTATCTGATGGATGACCTACAGCTGTTTGTGTCTTCCATTAGCGACCATCTGTTTGCCTATATCACAAGGAAAAAATAATAGTTGCAAATGGCTACAATAAGCTGATTTTAAAAGTTATAATAGCAATGTCAAACAGGAATGAACTCATTGGGGGAGACAGTCACACTAGCAAGTAATAGGGATGACTGGAGAGGAAAAATAATTGGCCCAATTCTCCACCAGGAGAGATGGAATTAAGTCAAGTCAAACATTCCTTATTCTGTTGTATTAAAAATTCATATTTTTCCTATTTTTTGGCAAAAAGTTTTTAATTTTTTTTATGAGCCGGTCCAATTCAGATTTGTCCATGGTTGTTTCCATGTTTTCAAATTTTAAACAACTGTAGCAAGTAAAATAATGGCATTGCTATGTCATAGGGGATGACTGTTATTTAAACTGTGAACTGTGACACTGTCTTGAAATGGTATTTATAATGCAATAAGTTCCATTGCCATGTAAATCTAACTGAATGGCATTCACTTGCATCATGATTCATTTGCTTTTATATAAAACTATAAACATCATTTCTAGATTGTTCAATAGTTATTTTTACAATTTTCATTTTTTGAAAATCTTAATTTGGTTTTTAATTCTGAAATAACTTTTAAAAGACTGTGGTCTATGACATGCATTTAAATTCACTGGAAAATCACTCAATGACATCACATGTGTTGATGTAAACAGAAGAGGGAATGAGTGATGTCAGTAAGTCAGTAGTATTTATAGGAGTGTAAGTGCCATTAGATCTCAAAAAAAGTTGAATACTTTAAAATATCACAAATAAAAATATATAATGTTATGTTTTATCATGTTTTATACTCCCAAAAACTGTTTTTTTTTGGGGGGGGGAATCTCCATGTCTGTCTGTCCGTCGGTCTGTCCTTAGCAAATCTCGTCCAGGCCATATCTCATAATTGCTTTGGACAACTGTCGTAAAATTTCACATGAATAATCTTAATCGTCAAAAGGTTGTCATGACCTTGAACCAAGGTCATATGGGAATGGTCAAGGTCGTGAAAAAACATTAAATGTTGGGTGGGGGAGGGTATTTGGCTCTCAAGAGACAGTTCTAGCTTAAACTGTTTTTATTCTATATTTATTTATTTCAAATAGGAGATGTTTGAAGAATCTGAAGATTGGCTGAAAGTTGAAGCAACAGAACCTGCTGACTATGTCAAGATTATCATTGGAAAACCTGACAGTGCTGTGCTTCTAAAAATAGAACTTTTGTATGAAAGTTTGTTACAAGTACTGCCATCAAAAGTTAATTTTAAATTACGTAAGTTTACTGATTTTTAGATAGAATTAGGAAAAAGTGTGTAACATCCAAGTCAAGAATATTTCACTTATATCGAGGCATTGCCAGCTAAAGGTGAAATTGCAGAAATTTTGCATGTGCATTGTAACTTTCCATGCAGAAGAACTGTGACTTATTTTGTAATGCCAGTGTTTGGCGAAAGAACAGCCACTACCCACTTCCAAGTTTTGAGTTTGAACCTGATAGGGTTTGAACCCACAACTTCCCACTCACAGAGTGAGCACCCTTTGAACTGAGCTACCACAGTGGTTCTTAGATAGAAGTGATCAAGACTATTTTACTTATATCCAGATGTCACCAGCTAAAGGTGCAGTAGCAGAGATTTTAACCATAGTAGTGTGCTCATGGCATCTGCAGGGAGAGTTCTTTAGCATGTAATAACGACCACCACATGTGGCTTCTGTTTTAAGTTCTCTTTTAAAAGATTGCATAACTTTCATTTCTTAATGCAGAGTTTTTGTCAAAAGAACAGTCACTATCTGTTGTCTAGTTTTGGTCATACCTGTCATGGGTTTGAAACCCACACTTCTCACATATGGAGCAATGACTCTACCATCTGAGCTGCACTAGTGGTGTTTCTAAAACAAGACTAAAATAAACCCCAGCATTTTTTAATTAATTCATGAAGAATTTCAAGCTGGTTTCTTGATGGCCATTTGGTATGAAAAGCATGTCTAACAATCACAGTATTTGTGGTCGCTCTACAGCATACACTTTCGGATCACAGTGTTTGTCCTTGCCCTGATTTGATTCTCACATTGGGAATCAAAGTGAGAAAGTGAGCCAGTTTGCTGTCCATAGGTCAAGGGTGTCCTCTGTCATCCAAGAAAGGAAGAATCTGTTTTAAATGACCTTTAAACATCATAACCACACTCTCCACTCCCTTAGTTCAAGTGAGATGTTAAAGTCTGAAGGTGTATATCGATATAGTGGTAAAACTTCTGATTGGTTACAGTGATACAAGTTTAAAATATTGCAATGTTCCTACATTTCAGAGATAAAAACAGAATTGTCACCAGACCTTGGAGTTAATGAAGAAAGCTTAAGTAAATGGAAGGAACACTTGAAAATATTATCATTGACAAAAGTTTTACCTGAAATTATACAGACTCTGTTAACAAACGGGCTGATAAATCGGACATACAGATACTCCACTGATGATGACTCCTTGTCAGAATAATGGAAAACATTTTTAAAACATGGGTATTGTGTGAAACTACCAGGAATGATATGATGGCCCCAGGACCATAAACTTATAAAATTTTGTGGATGAAAATCCCTTTGTTAATGTCTCCCTCCCCCCAACAAAGTTTAGGGGGGTGTCTGTCTGGCTGTTCATACTTATAACATAGTGTGTGTGCTCCATATCTTTCATGTGTATGGATGAACTTTGATCAAACTCGACACAAATGTAACACTTATATTAGAGGATGTATCACACACCCATTTTAGTGTCTGCCCATCTGTTTGTCTATCGTGGCAATATTGGGAACAGGACTGTTTTAGCTTTTACAGCTATTTGTATATGCTGGAGAATAATGTCAGGGTTTTTAAACACCATTACAACACTTCACTCCTTGCTTTTCAGGGATTGAGAAATTAGCAGGGGCCTGGTATAGCCAATGGCTACTAAAACAGTCTGGGCCTCTTAATGTTTACACATTTTAGCTATTTATTACTGTTAAAAATTCTTTAATGAAGTGAGCTGGTCCCGAACTCAAAATAGTTAGGCTTCATCCCTGCTTATTATTCTCCTATATTAAATTCAATCTTCTGTCTGTTCACCTATCATTCCTTCCATCCATCCAGACACTATACGCTGGGAGTTGGTTTGCTGATTTCCTTAGAGTTATGGCCCTTTGAACATAAGTGCAAATCACAAAAAGTACTTTCTGGTGGGGGATAGGCTTTTATATATATATTTTTTTTTTTTTTTTTTTTTTGTGGATCCTTATTCACTGTCTCACTGCCAGTATACAGTCTGGTGTAAAAAAGAATGTAAAACATTATATTTTAGGCAAGTTTTTAATATGTACTGTGTTAGATTTATGGACATGAAAATTTCTGTCAGAAAATTTGTAATAAGGATAAAATTTGACACCATGAACATGTAGTTAACTTATGTTGTACATGTTTATTAATTACATGTATTATAATTAATGTATAGTGTATATAATGTGCTACGTTATACTGCAAATAAAAAAACATGCAAAGATGATGAAAATGTTTTTTTTTGCTTCACAAGCCAAGAATTTAAAAAACAACAAACATAGCAATCAATGTCCAAATCACATTCCAAGAAGTGAACCAAAAACATACTTATTCATGTCTGAAATCAAAGCAAAACTTTGAAACGGACAATGAAGTTAAAAATGTAAACTTCGACAAGGGAAGTGAGACTGGGTACTCTGTTTAATAACTGTAAATATTGTGTGTTGGTATGGCATGAAATTAACTTTTGAGTCATTTGTGACACATATTTTGACTCTGCGAATATAGAAGTTAATTGTTCTAATTTTATTTCCACATTTTTCAAATCTTTTATTAATGTATAATGTTGGTTAAATTGATTGAATGGGGTTTTATGTCGCATTCAAGAATATTTCATTTATATTGAGACATCACCACCTGGAGGTGAAGTGGTAATCAGAAATTTTTACCTTTGCTGTGCACTAAGTGCATTGGTATTTTAAGATTGCTTCCAAAGGATCCCATGACTTTCCATTCTAAATGCCGAGTAGTTGGCAAAAGACATTTTAAATTTTAGTCAGATCACAGCTGGTAATCGAACAGAAGATCTCCGACATACATTTGAAGATAAATGTTACTTTTTCAAGTAAATATGTTGCATTTTTTGGTAAGATTTTAGAGTTGTGAAAATTTGTAAACACATTGTTGAATGACAATGTTCAATGCAACACAGTTAAATATAGGTCATTATGCATGCTTCAGCAGTACATAGCTCTTAATTTTGCTATTCAGGCTAAAATTTTTACTCTTGGTGTGTAGTCAAATAAAAAATGGAGTTTTTTAGAGTTGGATAATGGCGTTTAACGTTTCAGTCAAGAATTTTTAACTTATATTAAGACGTGGCCAGCTATAGGCAAAGGCGCAGAAATTTTGCCTGTGCATTGCGCTGATGGCATTATACAGCAGGGTTCTTTATCGTGCCAAGTCTACTATGACACGGGACCTCGTTTATTTTAAGTTATCCGAAAGAACCCTGACTTTCATTTCATAATGCTGAGTTCTTGACAATAGAACAGTCACTACCCACTTTCGAGTCTAGGGTCAGAACCAGTCAAGGTTTGAACCCAGGACCTCCCACTTATGAAGGGAGCACTCTAACATGATCTATTAAAGGAAAACAAATAAAATATCCATAATGTAAAAACAGTTTTACTTCTTATATTTGGTAAACAATTGTGAAATAAATATATAAAATACTAATGGTGCATATACAGGCAAACAACTCTGACCTGCCGGCTTGACCTTTATTTTGAATATTTATCATGGACCAGCACATTTGTGAATAGGGTACACAGGTGTTAATATCATATACATCATGGGAAACATTCATTGTTTATGTATAAACGGACAATCCTGTAACTACCCAGGATCATCACATAATGATATTCTCAATGAAAGGTCAAGTGGACAGGTCAATGTTGTTTGACTTAACATAGCATATGTATATGGCATATGCATAGGCAAACAACACTGACCTGCCTGCTTGACCTTTCATTAGCAATATTTATAATATACTCAACAAAAAAAGTTAGGTACCGATGTAAAATGTTAAATAGAAATCCAAAACTGAAAAAATATAACAATCCATTTGTGTTTTGTTTTTGTTCTCTTCTTGTTTAAAATAATGTAAGTTTTTTGTAATGAAGTAATTTTTTTGTGGATGAAATTATATCTCATTAATGGAATTACGAGTGGTGTGAAGATGAAATGACACGATTTACATTCATGTTTTTGATGTGGTCCTTAACATTTTTTGTTGAGTATATAATGAATTGTATTCCTGAAACAGCCGTCAAGTGCTGTTAAATTGAAACTGGTATAATATATAAAACAGTTTTGTTTCTTTATTTGGTAAACAACTGTAAAATTAAAAAATATAAAATGGTATAAATACATGTATGTATATGAACATTATATTGATATAAGATAACATTGCCTCTGTTGTAAGAGTTATCTCCCTTTTCCTAATTGTGAAATAAAAAATACGAAAATTCTGTATTAAAACAATATACAAAAATAATAAACAATTCAAACCCTTTCAAAAACGTTAAACAGTAAAACCTGTTTATAAAGGCAACCCAAGAGAACCAGTAAAAGTGGCCTTTATGGGCAGGTGGCTTAATATACAAGTTCAAATATGAATAAAGAACAATAAAGATACAATTCGACTGGGTGTTATAAGCAGATGGCCCTTATATAAAGGTGGCCATTAAGACAGGTTTGACTGTACATTAATGATTTTGCACACATACAACATCAAAAATGAACTGAAAAATGTAATCTCATAAATCTTAAAGGCCAAGTCCAGTCGTTCGAAGATTGATTGGTTTATTCATTTGTCAAAATAAGTCAAAATTTGTTTGTTATTATAAAATTACTTGGTTACAGAAACTGACGAAATATTTTATGACCGACTCTGGGAAGAAGGACACCTCAAGAAGATTCATGACGCAGTACAATAAAAGCCTTAAGGAAGATATAAAGTCGAATGTCCTTCTAACACTCAAATCAACATCGGTAATTGGAATATAAATATTTTGTACATTGTGTGTTAATAGCACTAAATGTGATTAGAATATTATCAAATTATAATACTAATAGTGTTATGTAATTTGCAATTTTGTGCAAAGTACTTTGGTTGCATATTTATGGTGAAAATGTGAACCTTTATGAACTTCTTACAATAATTAACAGTAATACATGTATATGCAGACAGTACAGGCGTGTCGAAAGTTAAACCCTACACTATCTTAGCTCAGCTTAACAGTTAACCTCAGTCCATTATTAGCCAGCCTCATCAGCTTTTCGACAGATGCTAATTAACGCATCGCCAGCCACGCCCACAATGTCCCGACACTGACCGCCATCACGGAACCAAAGCAGCGTCACGGCAACTAATGACGCACTAGTGTCAGTGACGTCATTAAACGGCGCAATTCAGGCCGAGTTTTCATTCTTTTTGCGTGTAATTCAAGCATGTCAACCATTTGTCGGAACAATGTGGGCGTGGTCAGCGATACGTCAATAGCAATGTCACTGGTAGCCTTCCACCGATAGCTTCACATATCCTGACCAGTTGGCAGCTAAGGTTTGACTTCTTTTCGTTTGTTTATTGTTAAAATTCTTTATTTGTATGTAGGGTATATAAATTATATAGACCACAATTATTCATTGTTTTCTTCCTCATCGCTTTCAAAGGTGCTTTGGGTTATCCCTCCACCAAGGGTCAGTGCACCTAAGCCACATGTTGCCCCGTGGGCCTGTAAGATATCAATTGTGTTTTGGTGTCCGAATCTTCTAGCATCATCTAAAGGTGTGAATCCCCATCTGAAACATTCAAAATTTTCAAATGTAATGGAATTGCCCAGATCAAAAATGTTTTACTTAGACATGAATAAGTATGTTTGTTTTTGATCTTTTAGAATATAGAAAATCACATGCTATAGGTGAAGTTGAACAATTTGTACCTTTATTATGCACACAGATCAATATACAGGAAAGGCTTTTAGTGTGTCACGGCTAACGTGACATTGGGCATCATTTTTAGATCCCTTTCAAAATGATCCCTTGACTTTCATATCTAGATACCGAGTGCCTGGTGGAAGAACAGTCACTGCCCATTTTTTAGAATTAGTCAGACCAAGCCAGGATTCGACCCCTTCGTTCCCTTGAGCATTTGAGATCTCTACTTACAGAGTTACAGTAGAGACAATATGCAAAACAGTTGTAGAATAATGAGATACATTTGGCGGGAAACCGTATCAGGACAGCATCTTGTGTGCAGGAAAGTGAATTACCACACACTGTTCACATTTCTATGTTGATTACGTCACTGATAACACCATTTACGTCACAATGTCTTCGGTTTTCCGGGAAGCATATTTCTTAACAATTCATGCGTAAACAGTAAAAATTTATTTAGATTTAAGATTAAAATTATAAGATCTAGATACATCTTTTGATTGGTGTTATCAGTGATGTAATCAACAATCTAATGTGAACTGTCTGTGGCAATTCACTGCCCCGCAGACGCGAAGCGGTCCTGATACTGTTTCCCGCCATATGTATCTCATTAGGAGTGACCTTGGGTAATGATGTTCAAGATTAGAATACTTATGTCAAGATGGCCATTTCTTGGATAGTAGAATTAAAAAAACAAACATACCATGTCCAAACAAAAAAGCCCACAGCAAAGTAAAAACTTTTGCAAATTAGGTTAAACACGAAAAATAGAGTGCACAGAGAAACCCCGATGACCTTCACCATGCAAACTTGCACGTTTTCTTATAATGGGATTAGCCTAAAAATGATTCCAGCTGGTGATCTGTTAGTCGGCTATTTAAACAATTCTGCTACTCAGACCCAATTTTACGAAAATAGCAGTCATTGTGCCTTTTGACAGGTATTTAATCTAGGAATTTTTCATAAGTGGCCATTTTTTAAAAACTTTCGTACATCACATAATCACTCGTATATTTTTGTATTCATGTAATGCTTAATAAGATAAACAGGGGAAACGCCAAGAGCAAATTGTGTTTCGGTTTTGTTTTTTGAAACCTTCCGCGGTCGAAAAAACGGGATTATTTTTTGTCAAGTGTCCGACACCGGAAAACAATCGGTCACATTCAGTTTCGTATTTTAACGGTAAAATTTGCATGTATGGATGAAAACGCAATATAAGCACATGTATCATAAACTTAAAATTTCGTATGTATTATAAAATTTTACATGACATATCATACTTATAAAAAATTCGCGATTTTCTGACGGCACCCGATTTCTCTTGAAAATCAGCACGAAATTCAACTCGATTTTTAAAACTTGTACGTTTTTTGTACCATGAATATTTCTCTTTGAAATTTTGACATAACATTACAATACTATTGTTATTTATTTCCTTAAAATATTATACCTGGTGCATAAAGTGTAGATATCTGAAAAAAGCAAAAAACCAAGAGCCTCCATTCGTCGTCAATGAAAACAAAAATGGCCGCGAGCTTCAGTGTACAGTAAATTCAGTGTCGTATTTTAACGGTAAAGTTTGCATTTATGGGTGTGAACGCATTATAAGCAGATTTGTCATGAACTTAGAATTTCGCAGTATGAAAAAAATCCGAGATGACATGCATACTTACAAAAAATTCGCGATTTTCTGACGGCACCTGGTTTCTCTTGAAATCACTGTTAATCAGCATGACTCAATTTTTAAAACTTGTACGTTTTTTGTATCATGAATATTTCTCTTTGAAATTTTGACATAACATTACAATACTATTGTTATTTATTTTCGCAAAATATTATACCTGGTGCATACGGTGTGGATATCTGAAAAAAGCAAAAAACCAAGATCCTTCATTCGTCGTCAATGAAAACAAATATGGCCGCAAGCTTCAGTGTACACTAAATTCAGTGTCGTATTTTAACGGTAAAATTTGCATTTATGGGTGTAAACTCATTATCAGCAGATTTGTTATGAACTTAAAATTACGAATGTATGAAAAAATTCTGGATGACACGCATACTTGCAAAAAAAACCTCTATTTTCTGACGGCACCTGATTTCTGTTAAAAATCACTGTAGCCTAATCAGCATGAAATTCGACTCTATTTTTAAAACTTGTACGTTTTTTGTACCATCGTCTTTTTTCTTTGAAATTTTGACATAGTATTACAATATTATTGTAATTTATTTTAACAAAGTATTATACCTGGTGAATGCGGTGTCAATATCTGAAAAAGCAAAAACCAAGAGCCTTCATTTGTCGTCAATGAAAACAAATATGGCCGTGACCTTCAATGTACTCATACATTGTACATACATCTGACGTAGTGACGTCAATATCGTGTTTCGCTTCATCACACAGTCGAGTCATGACTGTTGCATGCATTATCGATTTTTCTACCTACATGCACTGTCAGCTGCCCAGCATGTTTACATATTGCGGTGACTTCTAATCGTTACATGTTGCAGGGATCCTACCATTTTGAGGTCCAAAATATAGGAAAAATAGGAATGTGGCATCAAAATTATAGGAATTTTATGAAAATTATAGGAGTTTCCACTAAAATTATAGGAATATTTTAAATAATTTGCACAAAAATATACATCCACGGCCTCTCCTACAGCCATTTCTGTTCCCCCTTTTACTAACAAACATAAAACATTGGCAACTGCAATGTATACTTACTGGTTTAAAAATACATAAACGTGAATGTTGTTTCATATATGTACTAAATGCAAGAAAATGTCCCCATTCTGAATTCCAGTAACAAAAATCATGATAGGAAAATATAAGAAAAGGGTAAAAAAAATTATAGGAAATACAGCCCAACCTGCCCTCAAGGTCAACTGTCCATTAAGGCCACTTTTACTGGTTCCTTTGGGTGGCTTTGATAGACAGGTTTAACTGTGTAGAAAAACATAGAAATGGTAGGATCTCTGATGTTGACCTCCACTCAAATAAATATGTCTTGCTGGTCCAAATAATCAGCATTAATGTGTGTGTGTGTGTGTGTGTGTGTGTGTGTGTGTGTGTGTGTGTGTGAGAGAGAGAGAGAGAGAGAGAGAGAGAGAGAGCATATGTGTGATGGGAGGGTAGGATTTGAGGAATTTTAAAACTGCATGATTATGTACCCATTACAAGCCATATGTGTTATATACATGTACATGAGTAGTCTACTAAAATATTTGACTTATTTCAAACCAACACCAGAATATGCAGGTGTACAATAAAGTATTTATAAATTGAAAATGAAATGCATACATTAAATAATTAGAATGCTGCATCAAAACTAACCAAAGATAAATCTCATTTTTTTAAATTTTAAAATTAATTGTACATGTGAAGTAGTCATGGACTTGACATTTTAATGAGGGAAAAAGCATAAACTATATTATGTTGAGGCAGTGCTTGTGAAAACAATATTCATTAACTTGGGTTTGAGCTTAGCTGTGGATTAACATCTTTAGACATTGCTTCAATATTTCATATCACAAAATTTCATATACATACATGTATATATATATACACATGTATTTTAGTTGTTTAATGTGTAATTTCAGTGTTCAATCATGAATTTTATTCTTTCCTGATCATTTTCAGCTTATGAGGGTTAATTTGAGGTTGAATGTTACACAAATGAAAGTGTAAATAAGATTTACAACAAATACTTATTATAATTCCACATCAATTAAGTCATGAGTTATCAGTGAAAACTTGTTAAATCCATGGACTGAAACAAATCAGCAAGGAATAATATAACTACCAGATGTGAAATAAGGTGTTTGTTGCTGAATAAGAGAAAGTTTATAAGTGCCTTACATTGCATGTCCAAATTTCACAAAAAGTGAAATCATTTTTCATATTGAAATAATCAGTATGGGAGGTCTTTCTCTGGTTCCATACTTGTTCATCATCTGAATTAAATGACAACTTATGATGGGCCATGTTAGCTTAAATTTGAATTACTCTGGCTTTTAAGTCAACATCAGATGATGGACACATGTATTGTTGTAGGTATGGTAAGTCTATGTGTTTGTAACTCACATCTAAACACATCTGTCAAACTGAATTAAGCAAAGTGACTTTAATGACTTGGCTCAGTTGTGGGTGTTGAATCAAGATTATAATGGACAATTTGCAATGTTTTAGACCTATCTGTTTATGGTTTAAGTTAAATTATAATTTCATTTCATTATTTAGCAATTTCAATTATGATACATTAGCAAAAAGATGCTGTGTCCTCTAAAGTTTTAGAGCAAAAACAGTAGAGCTGTCATGTGCTACTGGAATAATATAATTCAAATGTTCTGACTTTGAATGCATTATTTTTATAAAAATTCAAAATCACTTTAATCAGCACATGGCAATTTCATTAAAATTCAATAGTAGCATATGCCAAGGCTAATTACAATAAAAATAACTTAGTAGCTTAGATCATAGATGTATACACACTGTATGAGTCCAGTTTTTATGCAAATTTTCAATTTGTATAGGATTTCAAATGAATTTTTTTCTGTTAAAATTCGATTAAACAATTAAATGGGACTGTATAATAAACCATGAGTTCATGCTTTGTACCAAAGTAAAGAAGGCGGGGTTTTTATTACATTTGAATTTGAAAAAATATATAATTAAGACCAGTGCCAATCTTGTGATGAAATTCAAAATGTACATATTTATGAATTGAGAGCTAAATCTAAGTTGAAAGATGTTCCTCATCTAAGGAATATTTTATGTAGAAATCCACACTCCTGGTCAAATATTAATGGTAAATATTTTGAGTAAACCCATTCCCCATGTATTTAAAATAAATAAATAAAATAAACAGTTGAATGTTATTTAGCAGCCAAATACATTGAAGGCCTACAAAGCATACAGGCCAATGTGTCCTGAGTACATGCAGGCCAGTGTATTGGTATCCATGCAAACTTCATATATTCAGTGGTACCACAAATCAATCCTGCATGTTATATGGTGTAAAAACCATGACTACCATGTACAAAATACAAAAGGATCATTCGGGAATGCAAAAAATAACTTTGAGGCGGTGACGGCACTTTTCTAAGATGGCTGCCTGAAAGTAGACCCAAATTTCCGGCAAAATCGGCTTGAAGTGTGAAGAAAATTACTATTTAAATGGTAAAACTTACTTTATTTCAGCAAATAAATCCAAACAGCGTCTCTGGACTATCAAATTTACACATGGTGTACCATGAGGAAGCTGCCGTTGCATTATTTATGGGTCAAATGAGCCGGAAAAGGGACCGACCCATGATCACATATCCGACATTTTCATCGATTTTTTCGACTTTAAAACTTGTACGTTTTTTGTACCAGAAAATTTAACTGTCGAATTATACATCAAAATAAACACGGGAAAAAGTTCTTTCCATTCATATTAAAACATCTTTGGTGCATGAGCAAATGATTGAAAGAGATCACATTTTTCAAAAAAATAATGTTCGATTTTAGGCAAGTGTCCCGCATTCAATCGGTATTTAAATGGTAAAATTGCCACCAAATTAGAGCAAATCTGCCTTTAATCAATTACAATTATTCAGAAATTTTAATAAAATGCCATGTGTTTCAGTAATAACAGTCGGTAAGACAAATATTTCATTATTTCCACGCCTCGAGTATATGCCGTTTTTGGCCATTTTTTTTCACCCCTTCTGCGCGTGCAAACTTGTTTAATGAATCAATGCGTAGGCCGGGTTGGCGTTTCCCCTGAAAGGCCTTTCGAAAGTTTAACACCAATCCAACGAATCTGCAGCTCGTCTTGATCTCGCGTCTGCAATACCTCGATGACAGCTGCTATCTATCTCTCGACGGTATTTTACTATTCGTGTCTTGGCCTGATTTCTTTTTGTTAGCTCAGTGTTAATCTTTCTACAGGTCTGTACTGTATGACCTACACAAGCCTAACCAATGTAGTCTGTCATTAACAAAAATAAGGGATCAATAGCCCCATTGCCCCTTCTAGAATGAACACTGTTTTGTATAATGAAAATTGATAAATATAATTAAGTGTACATGCCTGTTAATGATTGTGACATTAACTTATTTTACAGTACCCACCCATCAATCAATGACAAGTTTAACTATACCTGTCAGTTAATGATGGTGACACTTTACATTTTTCTAATAAAAACTGCACAACCCGGTCTTGGCCTTCGGCTGCAGCTACATGTAGTGCTGTTCGACCATCATAATCACCAATCTCCATATCAAGTCCCAGTACTGCATATCTTAAACAGAAGGAAACAGTTTGTTCACTTAAAGCACCCAAGAACAATACAAAGAAATTATAGAAAAAGCAAATGCTATCAACAACGCAACATGAATTTCTCTATGTGCAGGAAAACTGAATGTTTTCATATAAAAATATAATTTTGTTAAGTAAATCCATTGTAAATTCATTTTGTTGATAGTTTAATGGAAACATTTTCAATTGAAATAAATAAAAAATGAAAACCATGCACTTATGGAAATATGCGTTGCACTTATAGAAATACAGTGGTGAATACCTGTGTTGCACTTATGGAAATACAGTGATGAATACCTGTGTTGCACTTATGGAAATACAGTGATGAATACCTGTGTTGCACTTATGGAAATACAGTGATGAATACCTGCGTAAAGCTGTTAGGTCTCCTTTAGCTGCTCCAAACAACAAGCTGACTATATCTTGTGCGTGTGATTCTATCTTTGAACGTCTGGGGTCCATCTTCTTTCTGGTGTGCCTCATATCGTCATAATGATGGAAGTTAAATTTTGCTACAAAATCCTGAAAGTCAGTTATAGCGGCTGTTAGACTCAACTTGCATTCAACTCAACTTTATGTACAGTACAAGTCTGTCGGAAATTTACAATCAAAACCAAACGTACTAATCCATGTCCGAATCAAAATCAAGAAGCAAATTAAGTTCCGTCCATTCGTCCATTCAGACACCTCTTGTCCAAAATTATAAAGCAATATTTTACAACTTAGTGATCAAAAACCAACATATTAATCCATGTCCGAATCACAATCCAGAAGCAAAGCAAAAATTTTGAAACTGATAAGTTAGGTTAGACACGTGAACTTTCACCATGGAAGTGAGGCCGGGCGCTCCGGAAAGGTAAGCACCCCCTGTTTATTTAGCTACACCCGCCATGTGTATAATCAAAATTGTGTGAAAGGAACATGGAACAATTTTTGGACGTCAATTATATCCAAGGTAATCCTGGGTACAGAGACATCAATCTTATCAATAATACTGTGATGACGGCCATAGATTTTTTTGATGACCTTGATAAGCCTAGGCTTGCAATATCCATGAGTCAACAATTTATTTGCAAGCAGCCTGTTTCGTTGTACAAAGTCCCTGTAGTGGGAACAAGCTCTACCATAGCGTATTAATTGCTAAATTGCTCAAGTAATGTCGCTAAATTAAATATGCACCAATTTGGTTTACAGTACACAGTTTTATTTAGTAATACCAATCGATGTCTGAATCACAATCCCAAGCAAAGCAAAAACTTTGAAACTGAACTGACAAAGTTAAATATGTAAACTTCCAACAAGAAAATGATGCTGCGTGCTCCGAAAGCGTAAGCACCTCCCGTTTATCTAGGTAATAAAATAGGAAAATATGAACAGTGATTAATAAACATGGTATCCCCCCACGAGTCGTCATATCTAGCTTTATATACCTGACAAAACTGGATACTTCTACAGCTGTTCCCAAACTGGTCTAGTGGAGGGGACCACATTGCTATACCCATAACATTGGGTATGACTAGCATTACTCCACCTGATACACCGGATTTTGCAGGGAGACCAACCTAAAAATATATGTAAATAATCTGAATAATATTTGAAATATTGTACCATAATATATTTACAGCAAATAAAGATTATTGGAGGGGACCACATTGTTTTATCTATAACATTAGGTATGACTAACATTACTCCACCGATACAACAGATTTTTCTGAGAGACCAACCTAAAATATATGTAAATAAAATATTTATAATATTTGAAATATTGTACCATAATATATTTACAGCAAATCAAGATTTTTCAAAACTTGTCTAGAGGAGAAAATCACATTGCTATACTATGACTAACATTACTCCACCGATACAACAGAGTTTACTGGGAGACCCACCTTATACACAATAAATAAATAAATAAACAAAAACAAACATATGTCCGAATCACAATCCAGTAGCAAAGCAAACACTTTGGAACTGACAAGTTAGGTTAGACACGTGATCTTCCACCAGGTAAATTTTGTAAACTTTCCGACGATTACGCGATGTCAATTTCGAGTACTACCGAGGTTTGCCGAATAGAATGCTATCTGATGTCCTGATGCAAAATGAACATAACCAATGAAAAACACGCCTTTACTATGTTACCCTTTAATAAAAGTGGTTGCTAAGGCTGTTGAGATTCAGTTCTAGAATTAGAATAGACCGAGTACCGGAACAAAAAACTTAAACAATCATACACACATTCTTACAAAAATGTTATTCATGAAAACAAAACAGTCAGTATTAATATCACAATAAAACATAAAGTAAAATTGAAAAAATGAGAAGATTTGTTCAACACGTAAACGTCCACCACAGACGTGAGGTCATGTGCTCTGGAAGGATAAGAGGATCCTTTTATCTGGAGACATTTCTTACCTTAAATGCAAACTCCCCGGAGTAGTCGTACATACCACAGGAATGCATAAGTGACAATGTATTCCGACAAGAGTATGAGTGTAGGATCTTGTCGCCTGTTATTGGACAAACTCCACCATTAGCTAAAGTAGCCGCTATCACTGACAATGAGTCACAAGTCACTTCTAATGAACATTGCTATAAAACAAAAAAGAAAGATTTTGGAAAATGAAAAACAAACATACAAATCACTGTCAAAATCATGATTCAAAAGCAAAGTAACACACGTACAATTCAAGTGAGTGAAAGTGGAAGTGAGGCCGGTTGCTCAGGAAGGGAAAGTACCTTCTACTTAGCTACTTACACGCACCATGTTAAAATCTACAAACAGAAGGTAACACGAATTTTGTACTGTTTAGAGTGGTCTACATACACATATAAATCTATTGTTGGTATCTTTAGCATCGAAATTAAACATTTCAATAAATTTTGATTTCTTTACAGACAATTAATAATTGCTTTCGTTTCCAATTTCTATTATTAGTTGCAAATTGTTTTTTAGTAGTTTGTATGATTCCTAGACTATAAGTTTTAAAAATTCGGTTTTTCATCTTTTTCGAACCATTGATTATTTTATTCGCATTGCAAGTCTTTTCATTTTTGATTTTCTGAGTTTTACATCACAATATCACTGGAAACTTCTGTATGTGTATCCAAATTATCGTAGACATTAGCGAGGTTTTCTTTAGTACTCAATTTAGAGTTCACACGTGATGGTTGTATCTAAGTTATCAGGAGGTGCTTACCCTTCCAGAGCACCAGACCTCACTTTTTTGGTGGCAGTCCAAGTTTTTAACTTAATTTTTCTGTTCTCAAAATTTTGCTTTGCTTTGGCGCCAAATAATCATAATTTTGAGGAGAACTGTGGATACAGAAATATCATACTTATCGCCGATATTGAAGTGGCGAGTATTATAAGATATTGCTAGGTTATGGTTTATATACATAACTTGATTACATCGACGTATTTCATAAACAATCCTAATTTCGATGGGTGTAGTTAGCTGAACAGAATGTGCTTACCTTTTCGAAGCATCCAGTCTCACTTCCCAGTTGAAAGATCACATTAACTAAATTTGCCAGTTTCAAACTTTTTTACTTTGCTTGGATTAATACGTTTATTTTTATTACGAGTCAATGACCATTTCCTGAATGACATTATGAACCCCATATAGAATCATTTTATCATTTCAAATATATTATTATTTCAAGCTGTGATTAATATAAATAACCGTATTATTAATATGTCAGTTCCATATATAATAATCAATGCCGTTCTATTATCTTCAGCTGGTAGATGTAGTGCCAGATATAAATGAATATTATACCTTTCTTTTATACCTTGTATTCAATATAGTCATTAAGTAGACACATAACCCTAGAGTTTGTTATTAATAAACCAAAAATAATATTTCTACCCACTGTGATTTTATATCTATTACATATTATATCAGTTTAATTTTACAGCACTAGACGGTCTTTCCGACTACAATTCCTCATCAGTAGTGCTTGGACCAAAATCATGAAACCAAAATTATTTTCAATATGTTGAAAAGATTACCAATTACCAATTACTTCGCGTGTTTTCCAAAACATACAATACATAAAATAACAACATACCGGTAAATATCAAAATCTTAATCCCAAAAGCAAAGTACCTGTATTTTCAACCAGGTAAAGCAAACCAGGTGCTCCGGAAATAATATCAGTTCCTGTCTACCTAGCTTCAATCACACGCGTGTGAAATAACTTTGAGAATGAAAGGAACACAGAACTATAAAACATCAAAATTTTGAATACACAGATTTGAGTGATGGAGTGAGTTATTGTTTAAAGCCGCATCAGCAATATTGCAGCTATTCGCGGTTAGAAAAAAGTAAAATACAATAGTATCAATAACACAAAGTATTTAAATGTAAAATTAAAATAACAATAAATAAATTTATAATAAAATTGTTGCTAAACTGATAAAAACCAGTTATATCACAGACGATTTAATACACAGATTTGAGAATGAAAGGAAATGAATTCGAATTAATCAGACGATTATGAGCTTGTTACAATTAAATTGTGTTATTCTAATCCAAGAAATTTCTAGCTATTTAAATTTTGCAGTAATTGTTTACAAAGGAACATCACAGAAGCAAAAAATATTATAAAACAAAGATTTGAAAAAGCAGTTAGATGTTTTGCATACATGATGCTAAAAATTGGATATTTGGAAATAATGAATTTAAATATCTTACCTGGAAATAGAAATCCAGCACTTCCATCAGCTTCTCTCCATCTGGAAAACACTTCAAAAAATAAAAAGTTTGGTTAATTGATTTAAAACTGACAAAGTTTATGGAACATTGTATTAAATAGGCGAGTGTCACGCGGCCTCAATTCCTTGCTGAAAGTAGTTCATTCCAACTATTGTTGGCCTTTAAATTTACAGATATTTAGACATAAGGCAATTCCAATTGTGTACTATCTGGTCATACATGAATTTGTCTGGATCCTCGACGCCGAATCTTGACGCCATGTTTCCTTAGCTTAATTTGGTAAAACATATTTTGGTCCTTTGGATATCTTTTCAACATATTGAAAACAATTTTGGTTTCAAAATATGTCCTTTGGATATCTTTTCAACATATTGAAAACAATTTTGGTTTCATAATTTTGGTTCAAGCACTACTGATGAGGATAATATGTAATACTTTACACTTACTGTAGATCACTTATTTTTCGCGAGTAGAAAATTGCGCGTCAAGACCATCTTGGCCTTATTCGCGAATATTTAAATTCGCGTTTGGAATCCTACCGAATACAACATTTGTGTGCTGGATATATTCGCGTGATATTTAAATTCGCGAATGGGATGAGTCACGAATATACGCGAAAATACATCAAATACTAAATTTATTTAGTCGAGTTTTCAAAAACCCCGTGTTTCTTAAACAAACTCTTGCCCCTTTGCATTGCTCTATGACGTTGACTATGTTAATATCTTTTCATTTTTTAAATTAATTCATTATACAAGGTGAAAACTATTTGATCCCAACACGTGTATTTTTGCACAATTTCCAAAAAGAAATGCAACAAATATTTTAAAAATTCTTTAATTAATTCCTGCTTTATTTTTATTACTAAATCTTCACACTTGTGTACGTAATTTCATAATTGTACCCCTCTTTCACGTTTTTCAACCAAATGGTTTTCACTTGAATTCTCCTACTTAGATGGCCCTTAATAGAAACATATCTAGTAAAACATTGTAAATATATCTTATTTTTATTTTTGATAAATTATAATGTTTAATAAAGGACCACAAAGCATTTAGCTTCAGTCCTCTCAACGTCAGTGTTCGAATGCACTTTTCTCCAATGGCACTAAATTATTATTATAAACAATGAATTACCTTGTTTTCTCTTAAAAAGTATGCGAGTGCAAAATTCCTGTCAGCTGTTTGTCTCTCTGAAAGAAATCTGAAATAAACAAAAAAAAAAATACGTTTACAGGGTTAATATTGTAATTCTAAATGGCATGAATCATTAGATTTAGATTATTTATCCAAACTAAATTTGACGCCCTGATTTCATTCTGAATTTTAGTGTCACACGTTTAATGTGCTAAACAGGAGTATACTTACCTTCAAGAAGAACTCCCTGGTGGAAGTTTACTTGCCAGTATTCAAAATTTTACTTTGCTTTTTGGAATGTGATTTCAACATGTTTATGATAGCAAATCAGTCAGGGAGACATATAGGTAAACAATATTGACCTGTCCGCTTGACCTTTGATTTAAATAGTCAATATGGACAAGTAGATTCAAGCCATAGGGATGGATCGTGCGTGTATATTTCGTCTACCTGATGTGAACATTAATCATGGCCAATGTGTATATGTATTAACTGCGAACCTTAACGCTACCTATATATTGGGTGGACCCTCTTATATGAATATTCCTAATGAAAAGTCAAACGGACAGGTCATTGTTGTTTACCTATATCTTAATTCTTAGTTTATTACATTTAACATAAACAATGTTTTATGTAAAATAAGTAGTGTACTGTATTTCAGCTTTTTGCAGTTTTTTATATAGGATCTTGTATTGGCGATGATGAATTTATCTAACGAGTTAAATAATTCAAAAAAGCAGCAAAACACCCAGTCACGCCAAAATATGTAAATAGTTTATCAGTTTAAAACGCTATTATAAAAAAACGCTAACATTTTCTGAATTACAGAAACACATTTTCCAACATTATAGAATTGAAAAAACAATACGAAATCTATGGGAAATCTGAGGTTTTCACTCTAAAATGGAATAACTATGCAACGCTTTTTGAAAACTAGATAGATCACTGTAACCCGATTGTTTATTTTATGCTTCATTGATGCCATTGTATTTATCTTTATTGTACTGTATTTACAGACATTTATACAACGTTTTCATGTATGAAAGATGAATGTAAGTTTGTATGAATAATGTCTTTGTCTGTCTCATATTTTTGTAAAAATGTTTAAAATTCTAAATAAAAAAATATATTACAACAATCGCATGGCACCATTTACAATAGACGGATGCGTTATTTTGCACTAGTGTTATATGATTGTTATTAAACCACTTTATTGGATGAATTTTGGGGGTGATTTTGCTAAAAAATAAATACTGACAATTTAGACTGGACACCTGAAAGTTGCTAATGAAACATTATTAAAAATTTGTCTAGGAACATTTGACAGATTTATCTGTAGAGGAGGATGGTGGATTGATGACTTTGAACTTCCAGCAATGTAATATATTTTGGTTTTTATGTGAATATTGCGACGGGAGATCTTTTTTTGATTAAGATCTTGTTTCAAGGTATTAAACATTGTTCGGCAGCTTTTTATGTGATATTTGGTACGAACAGGTTACCTGTTTGTGGTCCTCACCATATACAAGTTATAAACTTAATTTCTGTCTAATTGACGGTGAATTAAGGTGGTTTTCTTTTCTGCAACCTCTTTCTTACCACATAGTTTTCTTGTTTGAAATTTTGGATTTGTCTATTGCACTGTGGTGTCTTGTACAACTTTAAGGATATTCGTCCAGGTGTGATATCAAAAACAAACATACTAATCCATGTCCAAACGTATAGGTAAACAACATTGACCTGTCCGCTTGACCTTTACTTTAAATATTCATTATGCACAGGTAAATGTAAGTAATAGGGATCATGCGTGTATATTTCGTCTACCTGATGTGAACACTAATCATGGGCAATGTGTATATCTATTGACAGCAAAACCTAACGCTACCCATGTATTGGATGGACTCTCCTATATGAATATTCCCAATGAAAGGTCAAACGGAAAGGTCAATGTTGTTTACCTATATTAATGCCGTTATAACATGTGTATATGTATTTCACGACAATACTTACACTGCGTTGTTGAAGGCCAGGTATTCACCTCCAGTCATGCGTCGTAATGTCTTAGTGCACTAAAATTAAAGAATTAAAGTGGATACAAGTTAAACAACAACAACAACAACAACACACACACACACACACACACACTGATCCACTGATTTCACCATTTTATTGTAGTGTTTTTGGCAATAAATTTTTCAAACAAACAAACGGTATACCAATGGATACATATTGTGCACTATTGCTTGCTGATTTCTTTTTTATTGGTATGAGTCAGAATGTATTCAGAACAAATAAACCTGTTCGGCAAAAATTGCCAAATGAAGGCATAAAATGTTAGCGACAGAAGATGGTTTTTTGGTGGTTTTAAGTTCCAGTTAAAAGCAGTTATATGAAATTGGTCAACCCTACTAGGAATCAAAAACAAACACTAATCCATGTCCGAATCACAATCCAGAAGCAAAGTAAAAACAAACATACTAATCCATGTCCGAATCACAATCCAGAAGCAAAGTAAAAACAAACATACTAATCCATGTCCTAATCACAATCCAGAAGCAAAGTAAAAACAAACATACTAATCCATGTCCGAATCACAATCCAGAAGCAAAGTAAAAACAAACATAATAATCCATGTCCGAATCACAATTCAGCAGCAAAGTAAAAACAAACATACTAATCCATGTCCGAATCACAATTCAGAAGCAAAATAAAAACAAACATACTAATCCATGTCCGAATCACAATCCAGAAGCAAAGTAAACACTTTGGAACTGACAAGTTAGGTTAGACGCGTGAACTTCCACTAGTGAAGTGAGGCCGGGTGCTCACAATTTTATTATAATAAATACTTACATAGTCGAATCTGTCGGCTAAGTTAAGGTCGGACTTAAAGAGTGAAGTTGTTATTATAGCTCCAGGATTTATCATTGGATTATGTGGCTTATCTGTTCAAGGAAAATAAAATAAATATAAAATCATAGACAAATATACAAGAATCGCGAACATAGCTTTCAAATCCAGTCTAGGTTCAAATCCAATTAAAAAAACTCCGAGTGTGAGAAAGTTTGTCATCTTCCTTTACCGTAACACGGTAGATATTCTGGGTATTTACAATTTCCTCCACTATATCTTACTCTATATAGGTAAACATCAATATTTTCAATCTCTATTTGTTTAAAAATGATTATATCTTCATGTTTCAACATAAAATCTAAAAATTTTGGATGGTTGCAATACATGCCAGCAATATTTCAAAATGTAAACTCGAACGAGAACCAAACCAAACCAAAACGAGAACTGTTTTCTTTACAGCAATGCACCACACAACATGTCGACTTAAATAAAAGCAAATATACTAGTCCATGTTCACCTATACAATCTTTTCTTTTGTCATCTTCCTTTACCGTAACACGGTGGATATTCTGGGTATTCCAATTTCCTCCACTATCTCTTACTCTATATAGGTAAACATCTCTATTTGTTTAAAAATGATTATATCTTCATGTTTCAACATAAAATCTAAAAATTCAATTTTGGATGGTTGCAACACATGCCAGCAGTATTTCAAAATGTAAACTCCCCAAACCGAGCACTGTTTTTTCTACAGCAAAGCCACACAACATGTCGACTTAAATAAAAGCAAACATACCAGTCCATGTTCACCTATACAATCTCACCAAAATGAATACATGTAGTGGATTTTATAAAATCCATCACACCAGAAAAGCCAAATTCACTTGAATTAAGAAGGAATTAAGTTCTGGAATGGTGAATGACAAAAGATTTTGTATCAAAAAATACTAGTGCACTTCCAAATGACATTTTCTTTGAGAACTGTCAAAATAATTCAAACAAGCCAATCAACAAAGAGAAACCGAGTGCTCCTGAAGGGTAAAAGTCTTCTGACTAAATACCCCATGTGTTCAAATATGAGTTTGTAAAAGCCTTCTGACTAAATACGTCATGTGTTCAAATATGAGTTTGTAAAAGCCTTCTGACTAAATACGTCATGTGTTCAAATATGAGTTTGTAAAAGCCTTCTGACTAAATACGTCATGTGCTCAAATATGAGTTTGTTAACACATTTTGCCAAGGTTTGGGTTAATGCAAAGAAATTACGTAACTTCAGTATGATTTGTACAAATGAAAGGACCAAAAGTGTGGGTAGTCTAGAATATGGAGGGATTAACAGCTTCATACATGTTCACAGTGTGAAACAAAAAGGAAAATTACTTTTATAGTCTAATGATATCTCATTGAAGGATCGACCACTGGGCTCTTGTCCAACATATTTATGTACTAAATCTGGACCATGTTCATCTGTTACAAATGCGTACATCAGCGGTTTACTCATTGACTGGAGACAGAATGGTACGCTGGAATTCCCAATTGATTGTCTGAAATAGAATATACCAAAATTCTTAATTAAATTATGTAAGAGTTGAGTTGAGTAACATGTGTCACCATATACTTGTAAGCAGCTTGCTTCGTTGTGTTGATGGCTAAACATACATTAATGATCAAGATAATTACGGACACTACACTTATCAATATCATTCTTTTGACAACCATAAATCTAGGATTTCAATAACCATGAGTCGACATTTTATTTATAAGCAGCTTGCACTGTTGTGCTAACGACCAACCATACATTAATGAAACAACTATGAGCTGTTAATTATATAAAGACAATTATGAATACTTAGACATTGCAATTATCAACATATTTACAACCATAAACCTAGGGTTTTAATAACCATGAGTCGACATTTTATTTATAAGCAGCTTGCTTCTTTGTATTGAAGGCCAAACAGACATTAATGATCGCAAGGTCAGGAGATATCTAGCTGCTTAATAAAATATATGTACTGATGTGTATATATATACTTGTCTACACTACAATCTTGAATCAGCAGAAATTTCGAAATTGACAAACTAGGTCAAACACGTAAACTTTCACCAGGAATGTGAGACCGGGTGTTCCTAAAATGGTAAGCACATCCTGTTTAATGAGCTATACCCGCCAGTCTGTAATAATGTATATTAAAAATTTCAAATGGCTGTCTATATGATCATTTTCAATTGACGTATTGCCTGCCAAGTCCATTATGTTGCGACACTGGTCGCCATCACGGTACCAAAGCAGCGTCACAGTAACTAATGACGTACTTGTATCAGTGACGTAATGAAATGGCACAATTCAGGTCGTGTTTTCTTTTTTTTTTGTGTGTGTAATCCAAGCATGCCGTGCTTTGTCGGAACATTGTGGGCGTGGCCGGCGATACGTCAATTAAACTAGACACTAACATCATATGGATTAAACCATCAAACATTTTGCGTTTGCATGCAGTGTTAGAATTACGTTACCTTTGGCCATCCACCGTGCAAACAGACACTGCCCAGTTGTCAGGATCATATCGTGCAAGCTGAGGAATATATGTGGCCACCTGAATCAATATAAATAAAATACATTACTCGTTAGTTTAATACAATAAGCTAACGGATAAATTCCTAAGATCACAAATCAGTTGTGTTTTTGACGAGAAATACATATTATATACACACTGTGTATATGATATTTTTATATAACATTTGCAACTAGGTTATTCAAACTAATAACAAAACAACACTTTATGTTGAAAAAAATATATTTTACCACAGAAAAACGCTTAACTATGTCATGACATATGTTCTGCAGTAATGACGTCATTATTTACATTTGACAAATCGGCGATTCCCCCTCGGAAACCGGGCTTCATTTCAATAGCTCGTTGTCCAGGCAGGTCGTTACAATTGACTGAATTGGTGTTTACGTCCCAGTCAAGTATATTTCACTTGTATCGAAACGTTACCAGTTCGAACCCACGATTACCCAAATTTAAACACTACAATAGTAGTTACAAGGGTATTCATTTGTATCGAAAAGTCACCAGTTCGAACCCACGATCACCCAAATTTAAACACCACAATAGTAGTTACAAGGGCAAATAATACAGGTGTATCGGTAACACTTACATTACCGTTTTTGTTGGATTTGGCTTTTCTGAACAAAATTTCCATCTCTCTCTTAAATGCAGTAAATTCTGGTATTACCATATGATTAGAGAATGCCTTAGCAATTATTTCAATATTGTCTGCGATACAGCTGCAACAAATATTAAAAAGAAATAAATATTTACAATACCTATTGAATTCCTATGATGAACTTATTGTAGAAGATTTGGGACATTCGGCAATGACCCGCTTTTATCATATACATGGTGCGCATAAATACACATATGCACAACCCAGTCAAACAATACATCGCTCATTGATGTTTCGAATGCCCTGTCATCTATTCAATCGGGATTTGTAACAAATTCAACATTTATCAGTTGTAATTTCACAGTTAATATGAATTTGTAACTTTGTTTGTCAATTCGAATAAAATTTTATCAAATTTTCTTTAATTTTCAGCGTACTATTTTCGTTAAGTCGCTTATTACGTCAAATCATCAATGAGTAAGCGGGAATTATCTTGATTGACATAATAATTGCTTGTTGCCAGAATGTTTACATTGCGGACAGATTCGGTATTTACCGGTTTTTCTTTCTTATTTGTATGACGCAATCGAGAAGTTTGTAAAAAGAATTTTAGGAAAATTGACTTTCTTTTTATTCCGGGACATCAAGTGATGACCCACATTTTAAAACTAGCAAATCTAATAAACTGCGAAACGATTTGCTAGTTTTAAAATCTGGGTCATCACTTGATGTCCCGAAATAAAAAGAAAGTCAATTCTTAAATAAACTTGTACTTCAATAAAAGGGTGAATATAACGTTAAATGACAAATGTTGTGACTTATTTTTTTCCTTTTTTCAACTTTTCTTTTCTTTGGAGCAATATACTCCTGCTTATAGTGTATTTGTTTCACAATTAATACACTATTGGTTTTAGCTTGTTTCCACTGCGGGGCTACTATTTTATGCATCAAAATAAGTTGTTTACAAAACAGTGTAGATCTGAGGATATTGCAAGCCTACGCTTTCCCTGCCATCCAACTTCCGGGATAGCCTGAGAAATGCGAGGAGAAAGAAAATGTTACTACTGCCAAAAACGCTTGCAATGGACAAAATAATAGAATTCTTCCTCATGTATTTGCTGCCATTGTTTTACATAATCAAATTTAAAAGTCGCATTACATATTTTACCAGTTTTAATTTTACAGTATCAGACGATTGTTTCGGAAAACAATCCCTCATCAGTAGTGCTTGGGCCAAAATTGTGAAACCAAATTTTTTTCCCAGATGTTAAAAAGATACCCAAAAGAGCCAAAATAAATTTTACCAAATTTAAGAAAATGCTTCGCATGAGGGAGTATACCTTAGTTTTTGAGGCATTTAAGATTTAAACTAGCAAACCAATTCATGCTGGAGATTGTTACCAGTACCAAGATATTCAAAGCTCTGTTACCTTTACTAGAGGCATCTGATGTATCGGACAACATTTTAACTTTTTCTTGCAAAAAATTAATGCAGACAATTTCTATTATCTAAAATTACTAAATGCATGGATTGGACACATATTAAGACAGGAGACAGATGAACATCCGAGAATTGCTCTGCAATGGGCATCAGCAGAGGGAAAGAGTAGGAGGGTGGCCGAAGGAGACCTGGCGCAGGACTGTTGAAAGGGAAAGATCGGATCTTGACTTAGGACATGGAGTGAAGCTGCTAAAATAGCTGCCAACAGAGATTCTTGGAGGAGAAAGATATCTGGCCCAATTCTCCACAAGGAGAGATGAACATAAGTCAATATAAATAAAAGGTTCGGCGCTTTCCACGTAATTAATACCCATTAACATTAGCGGGGAACGCTTCAAAAAATGTTTACGTCACGAGTTACCGGAATAACGTCGTTTTTGCGGGGTAACACCATCTTATGCAATTCCATATCCAATTTCAATAATTGTTCCGCACAGACGTTAAGGGTTATCACGTGGTACGGGGCTGCGAACCCCATTTTAGAGAAATTATAATATCTATAATAAAGACATATTTATCCATGTCTGAATCACAATGCAGAAGTAAAATTAAACTTTGAAACTGACAAGTTAGGTTAAACTATGAACTTCCACCAGGGAAGTGAGGCCGGGTGCTCCGGAGTGGTAAGCGCCTCATGTTTAGCCAGCTACACTCGCCACGTGTGTAATCAAAATTTTTATTTTATTTTAATAGTATCTAAAAATTTCACTAATCAGCTGTTTAACTTAAAGGAATTTTGAACAACGGATAAAAGGGCATGATGGGATAATCTACCATCGATGAAATAGTTAGATTTCCTGGTCACAGGTTCCTTATCAAGTAACTGAGAAATGTGGGATCGATGATTCTACTTCCGAACGGAAGTGTAAAAATAAACGAAAACCAGGATACGTACTCTCTGAATGTCTTCTTATCAATATAAACTCCGGAAGTTTCACTTAAGTCGTGATCGAATTCGGCTGTATTCAAATTTTCAAAGTTTTCCATACATTCTTTGAGTCGAGGATCAGTTTCTCGTAATCCAGTTTCTGTCAACATCTGAAAATTTTGAAATACTAGTTAAATTAAAAAAAAACTTTTTTAGAGTTCAATCTTGATGGGAGTCATGCACCATTTCCCCGAAACTAAATGAAATGAAATTAAATAAAATGAAATGAAATTTTAAAAAAACCCAAACAAACACATACACCACCCTAAATATTACCAACAAGCTGTCCCCAATTGTTCCCAATTCTTGTCGTTAAAAGTTGACTGTTAATTTTCATTTTAATAACACTAGACACATAACCTAAAACATTATAAAAACAGACATACCAATCCATGTCCAAATCAGAATCTCAAAAGTAAAGTAAAAACAAGCATACCAATCTATGTCAAATGGCAAATTAATTTAAGCATGTGAATTCCCACCAGGAAAGTGAGGCCGGATGCTCTGAAAGGGAACGTACTTCCTGTTTGGTTAGTTTTACATGCCGCGTGTGTAATTAAAATTGGGAACGAGAGGAACATGGAACCATGGAACGTCAAAAATGCCCTGGGCAATTTTTTGATATAGAGACATCATACTTATCATATATTGTGATGACTCCAATAAGTTTTTAGGGTATTCATAAACTAAGGCTTGAAATATCGCTGTGTCAACAATTTATTTGTAAAGAACATAATTATATATTATACAATGTTTAATTTTACAGCACTAGACGGCCGTTTCGGAATATATCATTTCTCATCAGTAGTGCTTGAGCCAAAATTGTAAAACCAAATTGTTTTTCCAATGTGTTAAAAAATATCCAAAGGACCAAAATATATTTATTTGGGCTGCTAACAACACCAAGCAGCGCTCTCTCTACTGTTGATCAAATATCCAGAATTAGATCCATTAACATATATATATATATATATATATATATATATATATATATATATATATATATATACAGATACGGATCGTGGACGACCGACTAGTATAGACTTATTTTTTAACTCACGTTTTTAAACTTGGCCACAGAAAGTTTTCCATTGCTGTCACAAGAATAATCAAACAGCCTGCCTTCGAAATCCATATCTGTTTCATCGAGCTCATCGTGCCAGTCTGTTGGTTTACTTTTCGTCGTCTGTTGATCTCTATAAAGGGGAAATAAAAGAGAAACATGCAAAAAGCATTGACCTGTTCGTTTGACCTTTAGTTTGAATATTTATAATGGACCAGTTCATTTATATATATAGGGAACATATGTGTTTGTTTCACATACATCATTGGAAACGTGTCTTGATTATTGTGTTTTAACTGTCAAGCCTTTTACTGCCTATGCATTGAGTGGGTCATCGTCTATATATGAATATCTCTTATAAAAGGTCAAACAGGCAAGTCATTGTTGTAAACCTTTTTAAAGTGTAAACTCTTACATGCTATACCTGCAGAAGTTCAGTTGGTAGAGTGCTTGCCCCATAAGTAGGAGGTCGTTGATTCATACCCTACCGGGTCTGACCGAAGACTTGAAAGTGGGCAGCGACTGTTCTTTCGTCAAACATCGGCATAACGATATAAAGCAACGGTTCTTTTGGATGGAAACTTAAATTAAACGAGGTCCCGTGTCACGAAAGGCGTGGCTAGATAAAGAACCCTGCTGTATAATGCCATCTCAACGAACGGAAAAACTACACTTTCGCTTACAGCTGGTGACGTCCTGATGTAAGTGAAATATTCTTGACTGGGACGTTAAATACACGTACTCAGCTCATACCTGGTACAAAATTTCCGCTAAATGAAAACAGAAATCACTTAATATATTGCAGTTTTTTCCGTTGAAATCTTTACAATAGCCTGTTTATTTCTTGACGAAAGATTTTCCGGACGCAAAGAAGTCACTGTAACGTGTACATTAATTTTTTATAGGCAAACAATATTGATCTGTCTGCTTGATCACAGGAGGACCCATCAAATACACGGGTATTATTGATATTCCGGTTTAATACATAAACAATCAATTAATCAATCAGATAAAACTTGATTTTACTTGGAACAATTCCTCTTCTCTGAATTTTTGTATATAACGAGATTAATTCGAATAGTATACTTACTTAAAATTGTATAGGGGTTACTTTATTTAAGACGAAATACCAGAAACTGAGAAAAAATCAGCCTGAAAAACTTAATATTTTTGCTAAAAAATGTTAAAACTTTTGGGCATTAAGAGGTTAGTTCATATGAACCCAGTTGGCGTTTTGCATTGGACTGTGGTGAGGTAATAGAATTTTACACCACAGTCAAAATTCTTTCATTTATATCTAAGCAGGCACTTCGTGGATAGCGGGGGAAACTTGATTGTCCGGATACAATCATCGACATTAGTCAAGAGAACTGACAAACTAACTCAAACTAGGGTCTTTCCCGCGTAAGATTCGAACTTAGGCGATTTTACATTATTTTGATCATTCAGTTGAGACCTGAGTTGAGTAACGGTGTTTAACGTCCCAGTCAAGAATATTTCACTTATATCGAGAGTCCGCCAGATACAGGCGAAAGTGCAGAATTTTTTCCTGTGCGTTGCGCTGATGGCATTATACAGCAGGGTTCTATAGCGTGTCAAGCCTACCGTTACACGGGATCTCGTTTATTTTAAGTTCCCATCCGAAAGAACCGTGACTTTCATTTCATAATGCCGATTGCTTGGCGAAAGAACAGTCATTATCCACTTTCAAGTCTTGGGTCAGACCCGGTCGGGGTTCGAACACACGACCTCCCACTTATACGGAGCGAGCACTGGTCTCAGTTGAGATACATGTATACCTCGCTGAAATGTGGATCGTAGTTTGGCAGTTTAACGCTCCTTACCCGTCATATCGGGGAATAAGACTTGCTCTGTAGCCAACCCACTTATTTGTTTGGACAAATAATTTAGAAAAAAAAGAAAAAGAAAAAAGAAAAAAGAAAATGACCTGATTTCGTCATTTTTATTCAATCAAATTAAAGTTTTTGTGGAAGGTACAAATGAAAACCTTCAAAAGGGATTCTTGCATGTACCCTACACTTGGTTCGTGGGGTTCACACACACACACACACACACACACACACACACACACACAGAGAGAGAGAGAGAGAGAGAGAGAGAGAGAGAGAGAGAGAGATAGATTACGTACCCTGGGTTTGAACTTGTTCTTCTCAAAAAGCTTGGTTTGTAATCTCTGCAATTAAAAACATAAATTCCTTGTCATATTTATGTCATATTTGTATTTCAGATTTAACGTACATGTATAGTTGTAGAGCAAATTTAAAACAACAACAGACCAGTCGAAACACAACCCTGTTGAAAGTTAATCATCAAGCTTTACGAATTAGTATCAACTCCGCAGCCCATCTTAACCCCTTTGTTAGCAATATCTCGACATGTTGGACCCGGTTTCACAATCATGATATAAGATGTTCCTTAACTTAAATCTGACAAATTTTGACCATTTAAAATTTTGTGAATTGTTAAACTGTAAGACAAATTAAGGTGTTATGTTAAACACTGATTCAAGCTTATAGCATCTGCATGTAGTTTGACGAAAAAACAAAACCAAAGAACCCCCCCCCCCCCCCTCAGTAATGATACAGATGCCTTGAAGGCCACCTCTTTATACAGGCCTCTTGTTTATAAAGGCCAGTAAAATTGTATCCCAATTGTTCTTTATTCATATTATTTGAACCTGTATATAAAACCCATTGCCTATTAAGGTCACTTTTACTGGTTCCCTTAGGTGATCTTTATAGACCGGTTTCAATGCACATTGAACATGTATGTTTCAGCAGGTTTTCGGTCACTATAGATATCCATGTCTCTGTCACTCGGCAGTCGAGCTTCGACTCCTTTTCGTTAGCTTAGTGTTAAACTTTTGACAGGTCTGTACTGTATTTTTATTAATTATATTCATTTATTTAAATGCTAGGTTTTAATTTACTTAAAACATCTTACTTAAGAAATGATCTAGTCACAGATCAGTTACAGTACAGACCCGTCCAAAGTTTAACACTAAACTAATGACCTAACAAATCAACAGCTCTTTTCACCCTTTCGTTATCTATTAGTCAGCATATTTTTAACAGTGGGTATCTATACATAATTATGCATTGTATGTCTCAGCATGTTTTCGGTCGTTAAACCATATTCATTGTTACTTAAACCCCGTTTTTTAGATATTATGGTCACGTTCCTTTTAGGGACAAAAAGGTGGATTTGTTGGACATAGAAATTTTTCAGTTCGAAGTGAAGTTGAAAATTTAACTGAGTGTGCAGACTTTTTGAAACGAGATTTTGAGTAGATATGCTAACATTATAAAATTTTAGTCCTCGAATTTCTTTTCAACATCTTGGAAAAAAGCTTTGGTTTCATAATTTTGATCCAAGCAAAACTGATGGGGAATTGTATTCCGAAACGTCGGTCTAATGCTGTAAAATTAAACTGGTATAATACTAGTATGTAATTGTACATTAGGCCACTTTCTAATAAAATGATGCCACTAGAAAAAATGGTAAAATTTTGTAAAATGTGGCTACAATCTCTGAAAAAAAACAGGGATTTAGTAATAAGGATTATGGTTTTCGGTTTTCTCTGTCACTTGGCAGCCAAGTTCCGACTCGGTAACCTGAAATACCGGATCAGCCCTCATTTACCGGATCGACCTACGAATTACCGGATCGGCCTACGGTTTACCGGATCGGCCCACGATTTACCGGATCGGCCCAAGATTTGCCGAATCGGCCCATATATTTGCTGCATAGAGTCATTATGAGGACAACCGTGATTACATTTATGTGATATCAATAATTAAAATATATTTTAATAATAATAGTTTTGATCATGGATGCTCGAAAATATCATTATTATTATTATTAGTTTCGACTCCTTTTGGTTAACTTAGTGTTAAACTTTCGACAGGTCTGTACTGTATTATTTTAATTATTAATTATATTTATTTATTGAAATGCTGAGTTTTCAAAACCATAAAATATTGTCAAGTTTTGCTAAATATTAGGCGATGGGAACATCTTACTTAAGAAATGACCTAGTCACAGATCAGTTACAGTACAGACCTGTCCAAAGTTTAACACTAAACTTATGACCTAAGAAATCAGCAGCTCTTCTCGCCCTTTCGTTATCCATTATTCAGCATATTTTTAACAGTGGCTATGTATACACTCAGCAGGTTTTCGGTCACTTAACAATATTTTTATTATTACTAAAACCCCGTTTTTCTAAGATTATGGTCACATTCATTTTAAAGACAAAAAGGTGGAGTTGTTGGACATAGACATTTTTCAGTGAAGTTGAATATTTAACTAAGTGTGCAGACTTTTTGAAACAAGATTTTGAGCAGATACTAACATTGTACATTAGGCCACTCTCTAATAAAATGGTGCCACTGAAAAAGTGGTAAAAAGAAATTGTTCAGTTTGAAGTAAAGTTGGAATAACTGAGTGTGCCGACTTTTTGTAATGATTTTGAGCGGATACTAGCATTGTACATTAGGCCACTTTCTAATAAAATGGTGCCACTGAAAAAATGATAAAAAGCAATTGTTCAGTTTGAAGATTTTGAGCAGATACATGTACTAACATTGTACATTAGGCCAGTTTCTAATAAAATGATGCCACTAGAAAAATTGTAAAGTTTTGTAAAATGTGGCTACAATCTCTGAAAAACAACCAGGGATTTGGTAATAAGGATTATGGTTTTCGGTTTTCTCTGCCACTCGGCAGCCAAGTTCCGACCCGGTAACCTGAAATACCGGATCGGCCCTCATTTACCGGATCGGCCTACGATTTACCGGATCGGCCCTCATTTACCGGATCGACCCTCATTTACTGGATCGGCACCGAATCGGCCCATATAATTTTCGCATAGAGTCATTATGAGGACAACCGTGATTACATTTATGTGATATCAATAATTGAAATATATTTTAATAATAATAGTTTTGATCATTGATGCTCGAAAATATCATTATTATTATTAGTAGTAATTTCGACTCCTTTTCGTTAGCTTAGTGTTAAACTTTCGACAGGTCTGTACTGTATTATTTTAATTATTAAAGATCATACACATATCCAAAACGCAATAACAGTGTGTGTGTGTGTGTGTGTGTGTGTGTGTGTGTGTGTGAACATATGTATATAACTAATTACGTTATGAACTTATTAAGATATAGCTGTTCCTTGCTTTATAGTTTCATTACTTAATTATTTATTATTACTTTGCATATATTTCATTATATTAATATCTTGAATGTATTATACATATAATCTCTAAATAGAGGAAATAAATTTTGAATTGAATTGAATTGAATTGAAAACTTATTGAAATGCTGAGTTTTCAAAACCATAAAATATTGTAAATTTTTGAAAAAAAGTGTTGAAAAATCTTACTTTAGAAATAATCAAGTCCCATTTCAGTATACATGTATAATTTTTTATATTAATCATATTTATTTACTTAAATGCTGAGGTTTCAAAACCTAAAAGATTGTCAAGTTTTGATAAAATAAAGAGTTTAAGAAGTATTCTCGTCCCAGATCTGTATACATGTATTTTTTCATTAATAATACTTATTTATTGAAATGCCGAGCTTTCATAACCATAACATATTGTGAAGTTTTGATAAAATAGTGTTAAAAAAATCTTACTTAAGAAATAATCTTATCCCAGATCAGTATACATGTATTACTTCTTTATACCCCCGCTTAATATATATAAGTGTGTGTGTGGTGGTGGGGGGGGGGGGGTATATAGGGATAGGGGTGTCCGTCCGTCCTCCCGTTACACCTTAGGGTACCTATCTCTTATCCGCAACTCCTCCTAAACCCTTCAATGGATGTTCATGAAACTTTCACACAATCGTTGTGATATAATGCAGATGTGCACCTCCTATTTAAAAATTTGATCCGATGGATTTTTGGGAGCGGGGGATATTTTTTGTGAGCTTATGGCTAACAGTTTTTTAGTTATACATGTATATCTAAATTATATTTATTTATTGAAATGCTGGATTTTCACAACCACAAAATAAGGTCAAGTTTTGATAAAATTAAGCGATGGAAAAATCTTACTTAAGAAATGATATTGATAAGTTTACGTTTAGGCAAACAACATTGACCTGTCCGTCTGACCTTTCATTAGGACTATTCATATAGGAGGGTCCACCCAACACATGGGTAGCATAAGGATTCGAAGTTAATACATATACACATTACCCATGAATATAGACAAAATATATAATATGACCCCTATTACTTAAATTTACTCTCCATAATGAATATTTAAATGAAAGGTCAAGCGGACAGGTCAATGTGGTTTGTCTATACGTAATTGAATCATAAGGATCAGCTATTTACAAAAATAAATCCGACTATTTTTCGCTAGCCCTCAATAATCCTTATTGTATCAAAATGGATAAATATTATTATTGGCACAAGTCTAGCCCCTGGTCTAACTGGCCTCATTAGATTATACAAGCCTTATTAAGTAACAGGTCAGCAACTGTTCAACAAAACATTATTTTCGTCAACAAATATGCTTAGTACTTATAAAAAAATACAGTCCAACCTGCTTAAAGACCACCTCTATATAAGGGCCATCTGCTCATAAAAGACAGTTGAGTTAAATCCCTAATGTTCTTTATTCATATTATTTGATCCTGTATATAAAAAACCACCTGCCCATAAAGGCCACTTTTACTTGTTCCTTTGGATGGCCTTAATAGACAGGTTTGACTACCGGTATATACGCCACTGCAGTAGCTGAGTTGGTAGAGTGCTCGCTCTGTAAGTTGGAGTTTGTGGGTTTGAACCCCAACCGAGTCCAACTAATGAAAACTAGGTTTTTCTTTGAATCGGAAGTGCGAGGTTTTGATGTTTATACAATGAATACTTTCTCAAAAATTGAACCACTACGGTAAATCAATTGGTAGAGTGCTACGGTTCCGTAATTGGAATGTTGTGGGTTCGAACCTCGACCGAGATTGACCTGAAAGACTTAAAAGTGGGTAGTGACTGTTCTTTCGCCAAACACTCGGCATTACGAAATGAAAGCCACGGTTCTTTCGGATGGGAACTTAAAATAAACGACAACCCATGTCACGGTACGTAGGTGTTGCACGATAAAGAACCCTGCTGTATAATGTCATCAGCGCAACGCACAGGCAAAATTTCTGTACCTTCACCTATAGCTGGCGATGTCTTGATATAAGTGGAATATTCTTGATTGGAACGTTAAACACCATTAATTATCCTTGACAACTGTAATTCATCGCCATCATTTGTTTATTCAGATTTTGGTGTTATAAACGGGGTAACCGATTAATAGGAGATTGATTGATTGAATGAGATTTCACGACACAGTCAAGAATGTTTCACTTATATCGAAGCGTCACTAGCTATAAGTAAACTTGCAGAAAATTTTATTTGTTCTTTAAACACTATTTGACATGCATTTCGATAACTACTCTCTAACAGCAAGTTAAATGGATTTACATAGTAAGCTAAACATTTAATACGCGCTTCTGAAAACTCAAAAATGACGGCGAATCACAGGTGCCAGGGAATTAAGTTTTAAGCATTTTATAAAAAAAAACCCAACAAATATAACGTATCACAGACTCTTTTTAAATTTGATACGCTACATTTTTTTATAAAATGCTAAAAATCTATTACCCGGGCACCTGTGCGGCAAACGGGGTCGAAAACGTGGTCATCAAGAAACAACCGCTAGAGCAAAGCACCTAAAATAATATTGCTGAGTATGTTTCTCAAAAGAGTTGAGTTGAGTAATAGTCCCAGTCAAGAATATTTCACTTATATCGTGACGTCGCCAGCTATAGGCAAAGGTGCAGAAATTTTGCCTGTGCGTTGCGCTGATGGCATTATACAGCAGGGTTCTTTAACGTGCCAAGCCCACCGTGACACGGGACCTCGTTTATTTTAAGTTCCAATCCGAAACAACCATGACTTTCATTTCGTAATGTCGAGTGCTTGGCGAAAGAACAGTTACTACCCACTTTCAAGTCTTGGACCAGACCCGGCCGGGGATCGAACCCACGATCTCCCACATACGGAGCGAGCACTCTACCAACTGAGCTATCGCAGTGGTTGTTTCTCAAAAGAAACTGGTCTTCTAGCTCTCTGCACTTTTGATGCTTCCTGTAATTATTTTCTTCTAACGTGTTTCTATAACAAATGTACAATCAAACCTGTCTATAATGGCCGCCCAATGGAACTCGTAAAAGTGGCCTTTCTGGGCAGGTGGTCTTTATATACAGGTTCAAATAATATGAATAAAACACATGTGGGATACAACTTTACTGGTCTTCATAAGAAGGAACCTTTTATATAAAGGTGGCCTTTAAGGCAGGTTGGACTGTAATATGAATAAATAACAATTTTGGATACAATTCTTCTGGCCTAATCAGATGACCTTTGTATAGGTTGGATTGTACACACACGCATGCGCCCTCACGAATACACGCGAAGTACTGTACAGTAGAATATACCTGGCCCCAGTTTCACAATCATTCTTTAGCTAAGATTTTCCTTAACTTAAATTTAGCAAATTTTCGGAATCCTTTTTTTTTGAAACTACTGATGAATGTTATTGTCAAAACTAAACGCAATTGTTTCAATTTAGGAATGATCTTAAAAATAAACCTTAAATTCCTCAATATCTTGAAAATTAACAAAATTATAAAGATTTGAAAATTTGCAAGATTTAAGTTAAGGAAAATCTTAGCTAAGGAATGATTGTGAAACCGGGGCCTGTACTCCCGGGATTCAAATACGCCTCAACTGGTGTTAGGATCAATGACTTCCGCATTCTGTACAACTCACTATATGGTCCTACTAGGACAATGGTCAGCTTTGTTTTTCAAGGTCAAAAATACAATAACTACTAAAAAAAGATACTTAACGAATTCGGGTTAAACCTGTCTAATAACAGCTTAAGTTGTAGTGGAATTTACTAAATTAAGCCCACGTAGAGGTTGTTTTAAAACATTGAATTGTAACAGGTACGGATTAATAACCTGTTTTGAATGTTTTTGATGTAACATTTATTTTCGTAAGTAACTTATTTCGGTTTTGTTAATATGAGTAATGGTATTTCACTTCCAAGTCAAGAATGTTTCACTTATATCAAGACTTCGCCAGCTATATGCAAAAGCGCAGTGATTTTGCCTGTGCGTTACGCTGATTGCATTACACAGCGGGGTTCTTTATCATGCCACGCCTACTATGCCACGGGTGCTCGTTTATTTTAAGTTCCCATCCGAAAGAACTGCGACTTTCGTAATGCTGCTAATTTTCGAGAAAACATTCACTGTATAAACATCAAGACCAAACAATTTTCGATTTGAAGAAAAATTAAGTTTCCATGTGTTAGACTCATCAACGTACCACAGTCAGTGTCATGATGCTTTTTTAAAAAATATTATGTTTTGGCGAACCAAATAATTTTTTATCGTATATGGAATTACATTAAGCTTGTGTTTTTCCGTAAAAATCAGGTATCTTCAAGATTTTTACTATATATATATTTTTGAGTTTCAAATCGTTCCGGAAAACATTAAATATTGGTATTGAATAATTAGTACGGTGGCAAATCCCATTCATAATTCAGTTTATTGAGAGAATAATAAAAAAAAATGTATGTGTGAGAGAGAGAGAGAGAGTATTTTTAGAGAGAGAAAGAAAGAGAGAGCGAGAGATAGAGAGAAGAGAGAGAGAGATACTTGCCCATTCGTTGCCATTTTCCCTTAGTGACCATGCATATATATAAAAGTTTTCTTTGTTGTCCGAATTTTGTCCCCTTTACACTTGAATTCTTACATATGGAATTATTATTATTTTTTCTCAATGGAGTATAAAGATATAATAACAATAACAGAAAATCTATTGGCTAATGTTAAAATACTTTAAGTATACAATGGTAAAGGTTAAATAAACCACTGGTCAGTGATATAAAATATCTCTCTTCTCTCTCTCTCTCTCTCTCTCTCTCTCATTTATCAAAACCCTTAATAATTTTTTTAATTTGCTCTCTCTCTCTCTCTTCTCTCTCTCTCTTCTTTCTCTTTTCCACCAATAAAAAGACCCAGTTATATTGGTAGCGTGATTGCTTCGTACGTAGAGGGTCTAGGGTTCGAATCCAGGCCGGGGAGTGACCAAAACTTGAAAATAGGCAGTGACTGTTCTTTCGCCAAGCAACCGGGGTCCTTCGGGAGAGAACTTATACAATGGTCAAAGTTAAATTAACCACTAGTCACTGATATAAAATCTCTCTCTCTCTCTCTCTCTCTCTCTCTCTCTCTCTCTCTCTTATTTATCAACCTTAATAATCCCTTTTATAACCTTAAATACTTATTTTGAATTTGCTCTCTCTCTCTCTCTCCTCTCTCTCTCTCTCTCTCTCTCTCTCTTCCACCAATACAATGGCTCAGTTATATTGGTAGCGTGATAGCTTCGTACTTGGAGGGTCTAGGGTCGAACCCAGACTGGGGACTGACCAAGACTTGAAAATAGCAGTAACTGTTCCTTCGCCAAGCACTCATGGTCCTTCGGAAAGCACTCATGGTCCTCCGGAAGAGACTTTATATTATGGTCTAAGTTAAATGAACCACTGGTCACTGATTTAAAATCTCTCTCTCTCTCTTTCTCTCTCTCATTTATCAAAACCCTTAATATTTTTTTGAATTTGCTCTCTCTCTCTCTCTCTCTCTCTCTCTCTCTCTCTCTTTGTTCCACCAGTACAATGGCTCAGTTATATTGGTAGCATGATAGCTTTTTACGTGGAGGTTCTAGGGTTCGAACCCAGACCGGGGAGTGACCAAGACTTGAAAATAGGTAAAATGGGTTAAATGAACCACTGGTCACTTTATAAAAAATCATTCTCTCTTATTTATCAAAACCCTTATTAATTAATGTGCTCCTCTCTTTTCCACCAATACAATAGCTTAGTTGCATTGGTAGTGTAAAGCTTCGGCAGGTCTAGGGTTCGAACCCGGGGCGATGTCTGACCAAGAATTAAAAAAAAGCAGTGACTGTGTTTTCGCCAAGCACTCAGGGTCCTTCGGAAGAGAACTTATACAATAGTCAAGGTTTAAGTAACCACTTGTTACTGATATAAAATCTCTCTCTCTCCCTCTCTCTCTTTTTAAAATTTGTTCTCACTCTTTCTCACTATCTTTCAGTAATACAATACATAGCTCAGTTGCATCGGTAACTTTTTTACTAGTGTAATCGCTTCATATGTGAAATGTCTAGGGTTCGACCCCAGGGCGGGGTGTGACCAAGAATTAAAAATAGGCAGCGACTGCTCTTTCGTCAATCACTCGGGGTCCTTCGGAAGAGACCTTAAAACGGATACCCGTGTCACGATAGGCATGGCACGTTAAGGAACCCTCACTGCACATTGCGCTGAGCGCGCTGCAAAAATGAAAAAAAAAAAAAAAAAAAAAAAAAAAAAACACCAAACTACCTCACCTATAATTAGTGACATCTCGATATAAGTTAAATATTTCTTATTTGGACGTAAAACACCATTCAATCTCGCTGTTTTTCTATGTCTCTAAGAAGCGCACATTTACGGATCATAGGGCGTCTCGAAACCTTAATTTCATATCACACTCGGGCAAATCTTAGTGTCAAAAAGTTTGTATGACCTGCTCTATCGGGTGGTGACTTTAAAATAAACCTGGCTCCAGTTTCACAACCCTTCCTTAACCAAGATTTTCTTTCACAAATTTTGTCAATCTCTGTTGGCTTTATGGATTTATATTTCTGAGGAAACTAAATGCAGATGTTATCATCTTTATGTGATCTTCAAAATGACGCCTTAAATTCCTAAATATCTCTACAATTTACAAAATTATTAAGATTAATTATCAAATTTCCCAGATGTAAGTTAAGAAAATCTTAGTGAAAGAATGAATGTGAAACCGTGTGGTGCAATAAAGAACCCTGCTGTACAATGCCATCAGTACAACGTACAAGCAGAACTTCTACAACTTCGCTTATAGGTGGCGACGTCTTAATATAAGTGAGGCATTTTGAATGGGACGTTAAACACTAATATTCAACTCAACTCATTTTTCCGAGGATATTTTTGAAAAATATTATTTTATTCTAATAGCAATCCCATAAACATAATTTTTGAAATATTCTGCAAAGGGAATTATTTTCGCGGGGTGAAAATTTCGCGATATCCGAAATCTGACATTTCGCATGGGTGTAATTTTCGTGTAACCAATATAAGTGCATGTACATTTTATATATTAAAATATTTTAGTCTGTATGGTAGACAGTTTCGCTTGGGCAAAATCTTTAGCGCCAAATAAGCAAAAAAAAAAGTCCTGGCAATTTTCAAATTTTCATTGACGGACCCAGACGGAGTGGGGGCCCGTGGATTGGACCCCGACATTTTCGTCTGCCCATGATATTATGCGTGTTTGTCACTTTTTCAGATTGCTGGAAATTGTAGTATTTATGCATCATTTTAAGTTTGTTCCCCAGACTTCCTACCTCGTTCTAGCGCATCGATAAAAATTGACCCTCCCCCCTTTTCCAAAATTCCTGGGACAGCCACTGATTTTACTGAAAAATATCAATCAGGGGTCAGTTGCACAAAAGATGATAAAATTAAGTCATTAGTTACATGTAAGGTTAAACGACTCGTCAGTAGCGTAGCGTGCATATAAGTCAATAACCCTGTGCTTGCACATATATTTATTTTTCATATTTAAAAAAAATTAATCCAATATTTTATTTGTCATTCTGTCATGTCATTTACAATATACAAACTATATATGTGTCTTCATATATTGACAATCTGTGGACATGAACAAAATCCAGCAAGAACAAACAGAAAAGTTCACTAGATTTTCCTTATTTTTCAAATTTTCAGGGAAGCATGCTCCCGTACCCTCCTCGAGTTAACGCACTGGCAACTGGCTTGCACACTAAGTTTTTGCTGGCTACGCTACTGCTCGTTATCTTTGAAATCTAATCAAACGATTGACTAATCAATAATTTCTTGTAATTTAAATGTATTTACTTATTTATTTAATCAACCACTGCGGTAGCTCAGTAGGAAGAGTGCTCGCTCCGAAAGTGGGAGGTTGTGGGTTCGAACCTCGTCCGGGTCTGACCCAAGACTTGAAAGTGGGTAGTGACTGTTCTTTCGCCAAGCACTCGGCATTACGAAATGAAAGTCACGGTTCTTTCGGATGGGGAGGTCCCGTGTCACGGTAGGCTTGGCACGCTAAAGAATCCTGCTGTATAATGCCATCAGCGCAACGCACAGGCAAAATTTCTGCACTTTCGCCTACAGCTGGCGACGTCTCGATATAAGTGAAATATTCTTGACTGGGACGTTAAACACCATTACTCAACTCTTATTTATTTAATCAATTTAATAATTTATTATATATTTTCACGTTGATTTATATATTGTAATCAAAAACAAACATACTAATCCATGTCTGAATCACAATCCAGAAGCAAAGTAAAAACTTTGGAACTGACAAGTTAGGTAAGACACGTGAACTTCCACCAGGGAATTAAGGCCGGTGCTCAGGAAGGGTAAGCACCTCCTGTTTAGCTAGCTACACCCGCCACGTGTTAAATCAAAACGGTGTGAAAGGAACATGGAACTATGGGACGTCAAATATATCCAGGGCAATCCTGAACACAGAGACATCAAACTTATCAACAATGTTGTGATGAAGGCCATAAAACTTTTTTAGGGGCCTTGATAAGCCTAGGCTTGCAAGTCAACAATTTATTTGCAAGTAGCCTACTTCGTTGTACAAAGAACATATTATATTGAAGTAGACTGGTTTACATAAGAGTTTCACTCTTGTTCCGGAATCCTCATTGTATCTATTTGTAATTATGTATCATGTATTTCATCAAAATAAAATATTGTCTAAACTAATCAGTAGATTAAAAATTATTTAAAAATATTTTAATGCATTGATTAAAATTTTAACCTATTAATAAAATAAAAATTATACCTATGATCCACACCTCTTAGTACCACATCAAAGGTGCCACTCTCCATATCTACATCTCAAAAAGGCGAAGAAAGACCCACCTTTTTACCTGGGCAATTAATGCTCTGAGTGAAGAGGTTAAAGAGCGAATTTAACGAGTTGTTAAATTTTTATTTATCTTTTGTGCAACTGACCCTGGTTTAAATAGGTGTTAAAGTATATTGTTATTTCATTAGACAAACAAAGCTTAAACTCTTTTTAATACCAAAACCGTATTTTCTTTTTATTCATATTATGTTTATACTTTTATTAAATACCTCATTATTATAAAACGTTTTCTTATTATAACCCCCTCCCCGCAAACTAGCTATAGTTTGAGTCGAGGGTATATAGAAATTACCATGTCTGTCAGTCTGTCTGTCCATCTCTCCGTGGAAAATTGTGTCCGGGCCATATCTCATAGTTGCTTTGGACGACAGCCATAAAACTTAACATGAATACTCTTCATGGTCAAAAGGTATGCCATGACCTTGAACCAAGGTCATACAGGAAAGGTCAAGGTCACCGAAAACATTAAGTGTTGGGGGCGGGGGTATTTTGGCGCTCAGGAGACAGCTCTAGTTTACATTTACAGTTTGTTCTTGCGACACATCTGTTTTAACTCAAATATTAATGTTAGAGGAACAACGATTTGCATTTACGACTGGTTGGCACAGGCACTTTTTTCTGATTTTTAAAAAATAACACTCTATGCTTAAAGGCCGGGGGTGACCTATTTAAATATCCGTACGGATGGCAATTATCTCTTATATGGTCAAAAAGGTGTGTCTTAGCTGACCTCATGTTAAAAATAAATTTATAAATAAATCCACATGGTTGTATTCATCTAAAATAAAGTTGATGTAGAACCACAGTCATCTGTAAATGCTTGCTTTTTTTAATTTCAATTGCCATTAGATCTACTCCCATTCACCACAAAATAAAGTCTTGTATCAATGTATAATAAACACAATAAAAGTAAACAGTTCTATTGAAAAAAATTCATCCTTGACTTAGTTATTATGTTAGTCAATGAGATTTTCTCCCGCCAAATGAAGAATGACCATCCTTATGTAAAATTCGAGGTATAGCAGGGATTTGTATCTCTTGTTTATAAAATTTGGCATTAGAATATTTATTTATATAGTTAGTCTTACTAAGTATTTAATAAATATTTTTATGAAGCGACTACATGTATTTGGTTTGTTAACTTCATTATTAACAAACATGCATGTCTGTAGTTTTATATAGATATTTTCCTAATTTTGCCTCAGATGACTTGGGGTATATCTGACCCTATTAATTTTTTAACAATCTAAATGTGTGAAAATGGCGGATTTTAGACATTTTATGTTTGCTGTAAAGTCATTGAACCTGGCAAGGACATAAAGATGCAATGCTTTTCTTATTAGCAAACTGATTTTTTGGAGTGATGTTAATGAAATATTTTAAAAGTTTATTGAGCTGGACAGAAAAGTGTGAATTATAGCTAATTATTGGATTTATGTGTTTAAATCTTGGAATGGAAATATTAGCAGTGTCATTGAAAGACAATGTGCCAATACAATATGAAAAATCAAGAAGAAAAATAGAAGACAAAATTAGTTGACAGTTTAATAATGTTGATCAGATTTTGAAAATACAAATCAAATTTTGACCAAAATGTATCGGGACAAAAATCATTTTAATTATGGCTACTAGGCTATTATCCTACTACATGGCATGCCTTTTTAAGGGGGGGGGGGTATGGAACAAGGAAAATATAACATACTAATTATTAGTGGGCCTATTTAAATTTAGTTATACATGAGACTGGAATTGGAATGTTATGATTAAAAAGGATGCAATATAAATATCATGGATTATTTAATTTGTAAAATGATAAAAACAGGTAAGAGACATCACTTATTTTGTTTACATTTTGGCAACCATGTGCTTGGTATAACTTATTGAACTTTACCTGTATCAAACATCAAACTCCGCCTATTTACCTGTCAATCTTCCCCAAAACACTGTCCACTTCAAGTTTTATTTTATAAAATTACTCAATAAGAACATTTTTGTTCAACTTTATGTTTGCCCTACAAAGTCTATGATGGTAATCTAACTTTGGTGCCAAATTTCAGACTAAGACAATCATTAAGTCTTTAGATATTTTCAAAAAACCTTCCCAACTTTGAATGTGGCCAAGAAATTTGAATTCTACCATGTTTTTCTGATTGGTTTCCTTTATAGTTGAGCCCCGGCCTTTAAACATAACACAAGGTTTCATCTTCACGTTTAGCAAATCAGAATGTTTGCCGAAATTCGGTGCGGGATCAGCATTCCCAGTTAACTGTGGCCATGTGAGAAAGTGCAATGGTTAAATAAAGTTTATGTCCCGTGACACGGTTTAGAGATGACAATGACGGACATTTTATACATCATTCTTTAGCGGAATATATGTAGAAAAAATGGTATATGTTGTGTTTTTGAATTCCCCAGCATTACTTCAAAAACAAAGAAAAACCAAGGCGTCAACGTTTTGGATAACGTGAAGATGAATACCCTGTGCTATGTTTAAGTATAGAACGTTATTATTATTAAAAAAAAAAAAAGTGCCTGTCGTTGTTGGTGTGGCCATATCGCTCCTTCCTAAAAATCTAAAAATCAAAGTAATAGACACCTAATAGCTGTGACGTCACTGATTTGGTTAGAATTTTGTCTGCAATTTAAAATTAATAATATATAATTTTACTACTTCTACAAGTACAGTCAAACCTGTCTATAAAGGCCACCCAAGGGAACCAGTACAGGTGGCCTTTATGAGAAGATGACCTTTATATACAGAATATAGGACAATAGACATACAATTCTACTAACCTTTATAAACAGGTGGCCCTTATTTAGAGGGCTGTAGCTTACAATAAAGAGATATGACCTGTCGATTCTGTATCACTTTGTTAGGTTATTGTTAACTCTCGACATGTCTGTACTGTAGCTTACAATGGACAGATATGACCTGTCGATTCGGCATCACTTTGTTAGTTTATTGTTAAACTCTCGACAGGTCTGTACTGTAGCTTACAATGGACAGATATGACCTGTCGATTCGGTATCAATTTGTTAGTTTATTGTTAAACTCTCGACAGGTCTGTACTGTAGCTTACAATGGACAGATATGACCTGTCGATTCGGCACAACTTCGTTATTTTATTGTTAAACTCTCGACAGGTCTGTATATACTTTATGTCTATATTATCAAAAGTCAATAATTCTATAATGAAATGAAAGATTGAAAAAATAGTTCAAAGACAAATATGTGACTGAAGTCATATCAAATGTTGTATTATCATTATATATTGCAATCAAACATTATCGAGCTAAAGGCATGGCCCCAGTTTCCCAATCATTCCTTAAATAAGGTTTTCCTTCATTTAAATTTGGCAAAATGTTGTGTAGTTCTACAAATAAAAAATATAAAAGAATATAGATGTAATAAGAAAAACTGAGCCACAAGCTCACAAAAAATACCCCCCGCTCCCCCACATAAAAAATCCATCGGATCAAATTTTTAAATAGGAGGTGCACATCTACATTATATCACAAAGATTGTGTGAAAGTTTCATGAAAATCCGTTGAAGGGTTTAGGAGGAGTTGCGGATAAGAGACGGAAGAACGGACACACGGACAGACACCCCTATCACTATATAACCTCCACTTTTTTAGCGGGGGTATATTAAAGTGGGGGGTATAATAAGCTTTAGAGTGGTCTTCAAAATGACACCTTTCATTTTAAGTATTTAAAAATGTTTGTGAAACTAGGGCCTGGGGTATGCATGACCGGGGTTGTTAAGCACTGGTAGAGATTTTGCCATTTTTTCTCCTTTCTTGCTGTTGATCGACTGGACTCGCACCCACAGCGATGAAACGCCCTGAAGGCTTTTGTTTTAACCACTCAACTCAGAGGCGGATCCGGAATTTTAGAAAAGGGGGAAGGGCGTATAATGTGAGAGCCGTAAGCTCGAACCTTCTTTTGAAAAAATGACGCAAAAATCCTGCATTCTGGTGCAATCTGAGCTGCATCAAAGAGGAAAAATCTTTCATTCAAAATGCCTGTATCAGAGTATGAAAAAAGTGTGACAATATGTATTATTAGTGACAAAAAGGGAGGCGTACGCCCCCTACCCCCCCCCCCCCCGCTGAATCCGCCACTGCAATAAGAATAGGAATTGTTTCATTATGTTAAGAATGTTAGAGTTACGCCCCTTAATATGTATAAAGTTTCCAACCCCATGCGAATGTGTTCAGTGCACACTGACGTCTGATGGTTGTACATGCTATGTATTGAGTATTCCATAATAAATTAAGTTTATGCAGATCTGGAGCTATAGTCTCAGTTTGCATAACAAAACAGTAATAATGAGTGACGAATGATGATCGAAATTTTATATCGATCCCTTGCGCCATTTTAGCCATCTGACATCATCGCCATTTTTATCATGTACTGTAAAGGGGTTTATTTTCGCGGGGTGAAAATTTAGCGTTTTTTTTTTAAATCTGCTATTTCGCGTGTGTAATTTTTGCGTTACCGATATAAGTGGGTTTTTCGCGTAACCGATATAAGTGGGTGTATATTCTGGATATTATTATATATAAACCTGTATAGTTATCATTTTCGCGTGGGTGAAAATTTCGCGGTAATTTCTTCAGCGCGAAATAAGCGATAATTTTCCCCACGCGAAAATTTCCCCTCTTTACAGTGTCAGTTTTTTAGTAAACGGCAATAGGCACCGCGCATGTCTATTTTTCATTTAGATTTATACAGTATACACCTGTCGAAAGTTTAATAGGAAGCCAACAAAGAGAAGTCGAAGGTTGATTGCTCAGTGGCCGAAATATGGATAGCTAGTGGCCCAAAAGTTGAGAATATACAACAGTTGTGTTTTGTCAGTTCTACTATATTGGGCCGAATGCTGGAGAATGACCGAAAAAGACACCAACAAACTTTCCAGCTTTCACAATGGATGCCTTAGAAAGATCATGAGGATTTACTGGCCAGCTAAGATCACTAATGTGGAACTCCATAAGAAAGCAAACACAGACGATATAAGAACAGTTCTAACAAGAGCAAGATGGCGATGGATAGGCCATGTGCTAAGAAAGCCAGCTAATAACATCGCTAGAGTTGCTCTCAGATGGTCCGACGTCTGAAGGTAAAAGGAAGCAAGGCAGACCAAAAAACACCTGGAGGAGGACTGTGGTGGAAGAAAGAAATGAAGGAACATCATTTAACTTGGGGAGAACTAGAGAAGACGGCACAAGACAGAGACCGGTAGAAAACTCTAGTCCTTGCCCTATGCGCCCCCGGGCGTAAAAAGGACTAGGAAAGGAAAAAAGTGGCCGAAAAGCAGTCAAGAGAAAGTGAGTAGCTGCCAAAAAACTGCCATGATATAGCTAACGAAGCATCCGAGATAAACTGCCGAATTTTTGTTAGATTAATGTTAAACTTCCGTCAGGCCTGTCCTGTAGTTCATGTTAAACGTCCGTCAGGCCTGTCCTGTAGTTCATGTTAAACTTCCGACAGGCCTTTCCTGTAGTTCATGTTAAACTTCCGTCAGGCCTGTTCTGTAGTTCATGTTAAACTTCCAACAGACCTGTGCTGTAGTTCATGTTAGATTGATGTTAAACTTCCGACAGGCCTGTCCTGTAGTTCATGTTAGATTGATGTTAAACTTCCGACAGGCCTGTCCTGTAGTTCATGTTAGATTGATGTTAAACTTCCGACAGGCCTGTCCTGTAGTTCATGTTAGATTGATGTTAAACTTCCGACAGACATGTCCTGTAGTTCATGTTAAACGTTCGACAGACATGTCCTGTAGTTCATGTTAAACGTCCGACAGACATGTCCTGTAGTTCATGTTAAACTTCCGACAGACATGTCCTGTAGTTCATGTTAAACGTCCGACAGACAAATCCTGTAGTTCATGTTTATCTTCCGACAGACATGTCCTGTAGTTCATGTTTAACTTCCGTCAGACATGTCCTGTAGTTCATGTTTAACTTCCGACAGACATGTCCTGTAGTTCATGTTTAACTTCCGTCAGACATGTCCTGTAGTTCATGTTTAACTTCCGTCAGACATGTCCTGTAGTTCATGTTTAACTTCCGTCAGACATGTCCTGTAGTTCATGTTTAACTTCCGTCAGACATGTCCTGTAGTTCATGTTTAACTTCCGACAGACATGTCCTGTAGTTCATGTTTAACTTCCGTCAGACATGTCCTGTAGTTCATGTTTAACTTCCGACAGACATGTCCTGTAGTTCATGTTTAACTTCCGACAGACATGTCCTGTAGTTCATGTTTAACTTCCGACAGACATGTCCTGTAGTTCATGTTTAACTTCCGTCAGACATGTCCTGTAGTTCATGTTTAACTTCCGTCAGACATGTCCTGTAGTTCATGTTTAACTTCCGACAGACATGTCCTGTAGTTCATGTTTAACTTCCGTCAGACATGTCCTGTAGTTCATGTTTAACTTCCGACAGACATGTCCTGTAGTTCATGTTTAACTTCCGTCAGACATGTCCTGTAGTTCATGTTTAACTTCCGACAGACATGTCCTGTAGTTCATGTTTAACTTCCGACAGACATGTCCTGTAGTTCATGTTTAACTGCCGACAGACATGTCCTGTAGTTCATGTTTATCTTCCGTCAGACATGTCCTGTAGTTCATGTTTAACTTCCGACAGGCCTGTCCTGTAGTTCATGTTTAACTTCCGACAGACATGTCCTGTAGTTCATGTTTAACTTCCGACAGACGTGTCCTGTAGTTCATGTTTAACTTCCGACAGGCCTGTCCTGTAGTTCATGTTTAACTTCCGACAGGCCTGTCCTGTAGTTCATGTTTAACTTCCGACAGACATGTACTGTAGTTCATGTTTAACTTCCGACAGACATGTCCTGTAGTTCATGTTTAACTTCCGACAGACATGTCCTGTAGTTCATGTTTAACTTCCGACAGGCCTGTCCTGTAGTTCATGTTTAACTTCCGACAGACATGTACTGTAGTTCATGTTTAACTTCCGACAGACATGTCCTGTAGTTCATGTTTAACTTCCGACAGGCCTGTCCTGTAGTTCATGTTTAACTTCCGACAGGCCTGTCCTGTAGTTCATGTTAAACTTCCGACAGGCCTGTTCTGTAGTTCATGTTAAACTTCCGACAGGCCTGTTCTGTAGTTCATGTTAAACTTCCGACAGGCCTGTGCTGTAGTTCATGTTAAACTTCCGACAGGCCTGTCCTGTAGTTCATGTTAAACTTCCGACAGTCCTGTGCTGTAGTTCATGTTAAACATCCGACAGGCCTGTGCTGTAGTTCATGTTAAACATCCGACAGGCCTGTCCTGTAGTTCATGTTAAACTTCCGACAGGCCTGTGCTGTAGTTCATGTTAAACATCCGACAGGCCTGTGCTGTAGTTCATGTTAAACTTCCGACAGGCCTGTTTGTAGTTCATGTTAAACTTCCGACAGGCCTGTCCTGTAGTTCATGTTTAACTTCCGACAGGTCTGTTTGTAGTTCATGTTAAACTTCCGACAGGTCTGTCCTGTAGTTCATGTTAAACTTCCGACAGGCCTGTTTGTAGTTCATGTTAAACTTCCGACAGGTCTGTCCTGTAGTTCATGTTAAACTTCCGACAGGCCTGTCCTGTAGTTCATGTTAAACTTCCGACAGGCCTGTCCTGTAGTTCATTTTAAACTTCCGACAGACATGTCCTGTAGTTCATGTTTAACTTCCGACAGACATGTCCTGTAGTTCATGTTTAACTTCCGACAGACATGTCCTGTAGTTCATGTTTAACTTCCGTCAGACATGTCCTGTAGTTCATGTTAACTTCCGACAGACATGTCCTGTAGTTCATGTTTAACTTCCGACAGACATGTCCTGTAGTTCATGTTTAACTTCCGACAGACATGTCCTGTAGTTCATGTTTAACTTCCGACAGGCCTGTCCTGTAGTTCATGTTTAACTTCCGACAGACATGTACTGTAGTTCATGTTTAACTTCCGACAGACATGTCCTGTAGTTCATGTTTAACTTCCGACAGGCCTGTCCTGTAGTTCATGTTTAACTTCCGACACGCCTGTCCTGTAGTTCATGTTTAACTTCCGACAGGCCTGTCCTGTAGTTCATGTTAAACATCCGACATGCCTGTCCTGTAGTTCATGTTAAACATCCGACAGGCCTGTCCTGTACTTCATGTTAAACTTCCGACAGGCCTGTTCTGTAGTTCATGTTAAACTTCCGACCTGTCCTGTAGTTCATGTTAAACTTCCGGCAGGCCTGTGCTGTAGTTCATGTTAAACTTCCGACAGGCATGTGCTGTAGTTCATGTTAAACTTCCGACAGGCCTGTGCTGTAGTTCATGTTAACATCCGACAGGCCTGTGCTGTAGTTCATGTTAAACATCCGACATGCCCGTGTGTTGTAGTTCACTTTTTTACCACTATGTTTGCTCAATTGGTAGAGTGCTCGCTCCGTAAGTGGGAGGTCGTAGGTTTGAACCCCGACCGGGACTGACCCAAGACTTAAAAGTGGGTAGTGACTGTTCTTTGTCGTAACAAGCCAACTATGACACGTGACCTCGTTTATTTTAAGTTCTCATCCCAAAGAACCGTGACTTTCATTTCGTCATGCCGAATGCTTGGCGAAAGAACAGTCACTACCCACTTTCAAGTCTTGGGTCAAACCCAGTCGGGGTTCGAGCCAACGACCTCCCAATAACGAAGCGAGCACTCTACCAACTGAGCCTGTGCAGTGGTCGTTTCGTAAGGTAATGAATTAGTTATGAATCTCCAGCATATCGCTGCCCCTAGTTAGGTGTATCTCGACAATTGTTACCTATCTCTGGGTTCTTTTATCGGCCATTCGCTACGCCTATTTCGGTCACCCGACAGCTTAGTTTTGTTAGCTCAGCGTTAAACTTTCGACAGGGCTTTACTATATACAGCTCAACCGGCCTTAAAGACCACTTTTATATTAGGGTTCACTTGCCCTGAAAGACCAGTGAAATTTTTATTCTTTTACCTTAACCTTAATTCTCTCAGTGCCAGGAGGCACACAAGGCTTTGACGTCAATCCTCCATGTTGGTCTGTCTAAGGCTACTTGGCGTGCCGCATTCCAGGTGTTCCAGCCTGCATCGTTCCGTTCTGTTTCTACCATCCGCCGTCAAGTTGTTTTAGGGCGACCTCTTTTCCTTCTTCCCTCAGGAGTCCACCCAAGGGCAACAACGCAGTCGTCTGTCTTTATTTTCCTCAGTACATGGCCAATCCAATTCCATCTCTTTCTCCTTACTTCATCACTGATCTTATCCACTTCTGCCATTTCAAGGACTGCTTTGTTGGTGATGTGTTGCTGCCATCGAATTTTGTATATTTTCCTGAGACATTTGTTTTGGAAGGCGTCCAGTTTTTTTCCTCACTTCTGATCAGTTTCCATGTCTTACAACCATAGAGAAGAACTGATAGCACTAAGCTCTTGAAGAGAGATGTCTTTGTCTTCTTGCTAATGTCTTCTGACTCCCACACGTTGTATAGTCTCTTGAAGGCTGCACAAACTAACCCTAGTCTCTTTTTGATATCAATGCTGCCTCTGCCGTCTATGGTCACGTTTGCTTCAAGATATGTGAAACTCTCCACTTGTTCTACTTCGCTCCCTCCTACCTTCAGGCTTGCTTCGCTCTTGTTGTTGGATTTCATTGCTTTGCATGTTTTGGCGTTCAACTTCAGTACAACTGGTGCTGCATTGTCTTACAGCTTGGTTGTTTTGGACTGGAGGTGGCTCATTGTTGAAGACAAAAGAGCAATGTCATCTGCTATTAGTTTTTATTAAGGTTATTAGAACCTGTATATAAGGACCGTCCATCCATAATGGCCACTTTGATAGATTCCTTTGGGTGACCCTTATAGACAGGATTGGTTGTACTATATAGATTATATTACAAAGTACAGTACATGCCTGTAGAAAGTCTAAAACCACTTGCGTGTGTAAACGAATAAGTACCAAATGCACAGTACATCTCGTCCCTTCTTTACACCATTGCGGTAGCTCAGTGGGTAGATGCTCTTGTCGTTTCGTGGGTTCGATCCCCGGCCGGTCCCAAGACTTGAAAGTGGGTAGTAGTGACTGTTCTTTCGCCAAGCACTCGGCATTACGAAATGAAAAGTCACGGTTCTTTCGAATGGGAACTTAAAATAAACGAGAGTGTCCTCCCGTGTCACGGTGGGCTTGGCACGCTAAAGAACCCTGCTGTATAATGCAATCAGCGCAACGGAAAGGCAAACTTTCTGCACATTAACATTTAATATAAAAATGTGTCAGTGCCCCCCCCCCCCCTACATAGAATCCCGGATCCGCCACTTTCGGCCACCGGTAACAGAGGTTTTCGTTAGGTCAGTGTTGAATTTTCGACAAATCTGTACTATGGTACATGTACATTTAGGAAGACATGCGCATTCTTAAGTAGTACAAGACGGCCACATGGGGTCAAAGTTCAATCCATCCTACTATCTTTTCACCTACCTGCTTTAAAGTTATTTAAACAAAATCTTATGTCACACAGTGTAGAGTAGAATATGGTGGCCCGGGAGGGACGTACTAGTATGTACAAATATCTGTGTGGATATATAGTCCGTCAGCGATGTTTATAAACATGGATGAGTTTATTCCACGCAAATAGGTAAACAACATTGACCTGTCCGTTTGACTTAAAGTTCCGCACAAATATTTGGGGGTATCACGTGGTACAGTGGCGAACTTCATTTACCCAGTCTTTAAACTGCTGTTAGGTGTCTATAACCCGCATCACGATAGGCGTTGCCCGATACGCGTTGTACGCAAAGGGACAAGCGCTTCATATTTTCCAGAGCGCAATGCAAAGATCACTTCAACTATAGATGGTGCCGTCCCGAAATATATCTAAAATATTCTTGACTTGGACGAAAAGCCAAATTAATTCAAACAGTCTTTATATTGATATTAGGTGTCCCTAAAAGGCCACCGTAGTAGCTATGTATATATAGGAATTCCGAATACTTCATTTAGATAGATAAATAAATATGTGCACGTTTTTAACCAATACGCAATCTACGGCTGATGGAAGAGTTTATAATTTTCGTGATTTGTCAGTTCAACATTTAAAAAATGGCGACAAAGGAAGTGGTTGTGTCTTCTGCAAGAGTGCTGAACTTCATTGAGCGGTGTATGGTATCTGTTGGAACTTCACGTGAGCATGCGCGTATTGTTGGAAATGTGCTTTTAAGTGCTGACGAGAGAGGGCACCACAGTCATGGATTAAACAGACTAGGTAATGCCAAATTAAAAAAAAAATGTTTTTGAGGGGGTTGGGTGGAGAGGAAAAATGTAACGGAGTTTCACGCCCCAGTTATGGTTCCTTCATTGCTTATATCGAAGTGGTCAGATTTTGTAAACCGAAGTGACCGGATAAAGCCGCCGATCTTCAGTAAGCGAGCTGACAAGTTTTTCGCACACTATAGATCCGCCCCGAATGGGATTCGAACCTAGGCAACGAGAGACGCAATGATCTGTACACGTGTATGCCAGTGTTTTTGACCGCTGTGCCAGTCCCCCGGCGGATTAAAAGCGGATTTGCGTTCATGTTAAGATCAGTTTGATACATTAAATAGAGATGTTCTAAACGGCACCAGTCTCTAAAATTTAGACCTAGTGTTAAATTAACATCCGAAAGATAAAGTTGAAGAATCCTTAGAAAGACCCAACAAAATTATAACATAAATGAAATGGGATTTTACTATTTTACACACGACACCTTAAATTCACGAATATCTTTAAAACTAACAAAATTATTTAGATTTCAAAGAGGTATGGTGGGTTTGATATGCGTTTTTTACATTGCCCCCTGCTTAAACGGATGAATGACGTAACGATGTATTCTAAGGATTTCGCAGTCTATAATTAGAACACGTCTATGAACAACAGGCTCTTCGTATTTTAAACTAGTTTTTTCATTGAAAAGTCGAGAATATTTAACAAACCTTAACATTCATAATCTCAATTGCTGCTTTTTTATTCAAATAAAGTAATATTAAGACTTTTTTCAAAATCCAAAAACTTTCAAATTTTGGATAAAATCCTATCAAACCCGCCATACCTCTTTGACACATTTAATTTAAGGAAATCGTAGATTGAAATGATTTTAAAACTGGGGACTGGTCCCGGTATCACAATAATTTCCTTAACCAAATCTAGTAAAATTGAAATCCGAATAATTTTATTAATATTCAAGAAAATAGAAAATTTAAGGTGACACAATGACGAATACTTTAGACTTACAACATCTGACCCCAGTTTCACAATCATTACTTAGCTAAGATTTTCCTTAACCTAAATTTAGCAAATTTTGGTAATATCTTTTTGAAACTACTGATAAGTACTTTTTGTCAAAACTAATGCAAATGTTTTAATCTAGAAATGATCTTAAAATGATACCTCAAATTCCTGAATATCTTGAAACTTAAATAAAGATTTGCGATTTTGCAAAATATAAGTTAAGGAAAATCTTAGCTAAGAAATGATTGTGAAACCGGGGCCTCTAGTCTAGGTTTGTGAAAAACTTTGGTCGAAACCTTTTATTTGTGGTTCGATAAAATATTGCCAAAGTTAGCTAACTTTGAGTAAATGAAAATCTTGGTAAGAAATGATGATCAATCTTGGTCTACATGATGATGCTTTTTTTCTCTTGTTTTAAAACAGATATGTATGTCAGCGAAATAAAAACCGGAGTTACTATAAGCGGTGACAAACAGCCTACCATAGTGAAGGAGACGGCAGCTACAGCGTTAGTAGACGGCAACAGTTTATTAGGTAATATTTACAATATGACTGTATCTCTCTTCAATGAAACATGCAGAAGCAATTGTATTGCGACAATAGGGGTCATGACCTTTGATGTGTATCAGTTTCCCGCAATATTGTGTCATGTCCCACAAAGAGGGTCACGTGATCATGTGAGATACGCCGATCTCACATGGCTAAAACCCTATCTCACACGAGCAGACATGGAAGAAATAGCGCCAAGGTACAAAATATTTATTAAAAGAAAAAATTGAAAATATAAGAATTAACATTGAAAATGAAGGGCTACGCCTTTCATCGAATTTGACACGCGCCACACTTTCTTGCATTACCCCTTGAAATACCATGAGCAGAAATGTCATTTCTCAAATACATATGGGTTTGGTTTCTTTCAAAGGGTCATAACTACAAGGACATTTCCAAACCACCTCGGATTAACGATATAGGCACCTCCTATCAATGTTGATACCTTGAACCAAGTTTCGCGGGATAGTGCTTCATAGTTTTTAAGAAATAGCAATAGCAAGAATTTCGGACAAACAGATAATTAGGTACATGTAACACACATGGGCTTAATTTCTTTGACTGGTCTAATGGATATACAGTCAAGCCTCTATATAAAGACCACCTGCCTTTAAATGGTAGTAAAACATTATAAGATACAAGCCAGGGCTTTGACATGTTACACCGCCCCTTGTATCCCGTCACAGATTTGCGAAGGGTACATTCATCTTTGACCGTGTAACCTGCCAAAGCCATGTATAACGTTTTTGTTACCCTTCAAAGCGTTACCAGTTGGATCTTTTTAACATCCATTTCGTATTTTGTGTGACTTGCGTACGTTGTCGCCATGTTTGTTTACTGTAACTAGACGATGTATGAGTTACTTCCGTTTTACCGCTAAACGTCGCGTGCGTTCATGTACCCCAACATAGTTCTATGTACCCCGACAAGTTAACCAATCGCTATGCGAGAAATTTGTTTGAAGGGTGACAATATTAGAATATATCCTTCTTCATGTTATTTGAACCTCTATATGAACCTATCCATTTAGACCACTTTTACTGGTTCTTTTAGGTGGCCCTTATAGACAGGTTTGACTGTATTTAAATCTACTTGCATCTTTTGGTGATCCCTTCAAATGCAGATTTTGTTTTTCTGTAATTTAGAGAAAAAGTGTAAATAAAAGTTTTGGATGTACTGTAAGCTTATTTAATTTCGCGTGGTATTTATTTTCGCGGTATAAAAATTTAGACGTATCCGCGTAGTTAAATTTTCGCGTTTTTAAATATGCACTTTTAAATAAATACCATAATATAATTTTCGCTTGGTATTAATTTTCGCTCAATACAAACAACCACGAAATAAGCGAAAATTAGTACACCGTGAAAATAAATGCGTTTACAGTATAAGATATGACGACTGACGGGGGTGTCAGTAAATCACAAATTCAACACTCTTTCAGTAATAAAAAAATCAGGATATATGTCATGAACGCAAAAACATAAGCTTGTATAACAAAAAAAAAAAAAAAAAAAAAACAAAAAAAAAAGAAGTTAAAAAAATAAATAAATAAAATAAAACATGACCTTTTTTTTTAATTCAAAATTCTGCATATGATTTACTGATTGCTTGAATAGAGTTTTACGTCTCAGAAAAAAAAACATATTTCACTGAAATATATTAAGACGCCACTAGCTATAGACAAAGTGGCGAAGTGATTGAATGAGGCTTTACGTTCAAGTAAAAAATATTTCACTTATATTGAGACACAATTAGCTATAGGCGAAGAAGCAGACATTTTCAACTATGCAGCGCGCTGAAGACAATTTGCATGAAGGGTTCTTTTACGTGCCACGCCTACGCTGACACGGGTTTGGTTTTTAAGGTCTCTTCCAAAGGACCCCGTGATTTTAATTTCTAAACTATCGAATGCTTTGACAAAAGAATAGTCACTACTGGTAACTGGTGTTACTCAGACAGGACAATACTGCTAACTGTAACATTTCATCACAAAGTAGCATTAATTAATCGCAGTTCATTTGATTTGCTAGTTTTAAAATCTGGGTCATCACTTCATGTCCCTGAATAAAAAGAAAGTCAATTCTTATATTTACAATATTTTTCCTAGTATACTTTTTACAAACTTCTCGATTGCATAATACAATTAGGAAAAACCGGTAAATATCGAATCTGTTGGCAATGTAAACATTCTAGGAACAGCCAATATGTCAATCAAGATAATTCCCGCCTACACATTGATGATGTGACGTAATAGTCGGCTTAAAAATAGTACGCTGAAAACAAAAGAACTTTTCTTAAAATTTTATTCAAATTGACAAACAAAGTCACAAATTCATATTTAATGTCAAATCAAAACTGTTAAATGTTGAATTTGTTAAAAAATCCCGATTGTATAGATGAAAGGTTATTCGAAACATCAATGCGCGATGTTTTGTTGGACTGGGTAGTGCATAGGTGTATTAATACGCACAATGTATGTGAAAAAGCGTGGGTCATTGAATTGCCAAATGTCCCAAATTTTCTACAATAAGTTCATCATAGGCATTCAATAGGTATTGTAAATATAATAAATTGACAAAGTTTGTACAGCAATGTTCTAAAAATTATAATATTAACATAAATGTCTCTAATCTTTAGGTCCAGTGGTTGGAACGTTTTGTATGAATTTGGCTATATCTAAAGCCAGGGAAGCCGGAATTGGCTGGATTTCAGTCAGAGGTACAGTAAACCATAACAAACACAAACAGGTCGTTAAAATGTTTGTATTAGATTCTTAGTCGCCCAAGAGGTAGCTGCTGGTTGCATTAGACAGATGTTCTTAAAGTGCATGCGCATTATATATACGGTACAGACCTGTCGAAAGTTTAACGCTTAGCTAACGAAAAGTGGCTGAAATTCGGCCGCTTTGCAAACATATGGATAGCTAGTGACCCAAAAAGCTACTGACAGAGATAGAAAGTAGCTGTTTTAAATATTTCAGATAAAGCTAACGAATGACAGAGATGAGATGTCAATTGGTAAGCTTAGTGTTAAACTTTCGACAGGCCTGTACTGTACCTACACGTTCGTTAAAAGTTTAACACTAAGCTAAGGCATAAGTGCTAAATCGGCAGGTCATTGCTATATCAGCGATATCTTAATGTCGCTGGCTATATCTAGAGATTTTTTCAGTAGCTACTATCTTATTATCGACAGTTTTTCGGCCATTTACTATCCTAACAGCTTTTTTGGGACCAATTTTCCACATCTACGGAAATTAGCTTTGGCTCCTTTTCATTAGCCCAGGTATATGCTGTAGTTTTGTGTTGCTTTTGAGACTGTTGTTTTAAACATGGTCAACTGGACTAAGTTTTTATTTTTTGATAGGAACATACATGAGGGGGTTGGGGTAAGAAAGGGGCTGATTGAGACAGGTAGTTGTTAAGGAAGGGGCTGATTAAGACAGATGGCTGTTAAGAAAGGGGGTGACTAAGACAGGTGGTTGTTAAGAAAGGGGTGACTAAGACAGGTGGTTGTTAAGAAAGGGGTTGACTAAGACAGGTGGTTGTTAAGAAAGCAGCTAATTAAGACATGTGGTTGTTAAGAGAGGGGCTGATTAAGACAGGTGGTTGTTAAGAAAGGGACTGATTAAGACAGGTGGTTGTTAAGAAAGCAGCTAATTAAGACATGTGGTTGTTAAGAGAGGGGCTGATTAAGACAGGTGGTTGTTAAGAAAGGGACTGATTAAGACAGGTGGTTGTTAAGAAAGCAGCTAATTAAGACATGTGGTTGTTAAGAGAGGGGCTGATTAAGACAAGTGGTTGTTAAGAAAGCAGCTAATTAAGACATGTGGTTGTTAAGAGAGGGGCTGATTAAGACAGGTGGTTGTTAAGAAAGGGACTGATTAAGACAGATGGTTGTTAAGAAAGGGGCTGATTAAGACAGGTGGTTGTTAAGAAAGGGACTGATTAAGACAGGTGGTTGTTAAGAAAGGGGCTGATTAAGACAGGTGGTTGTTAAGAAAGGGACTGATTAAGACAGATGGTTGTTAAGAAAGGGGCTGATTAAGACAGGTGGTTGTTAAGAGAGGGGCTGATTAAGACAGGTGATGTTAAGAAAGGGGCTGATTAAGACAGGTGGTTGTTAAGAAAGGGGCTGATTAAGACAGGTGGTTGTTAAGAGAGGGGCTGACTAAGACAGGTGGTTGTTAAGATAGCGGCTGATTAGGACAAGTGGTTGTTAAGAAAGGGACTGATTAAGACAGATGGTTGTTAAGAAAGGGGCTGATTAAGACAGGTGGTTGTTAAGAAAGGGGCTGACTAAGACAGGTGGTTGTTAAGATAGCGGCTGATTAGGACAAGTGGTTGTTAAGAAAGGGACTGATTAAGACAGATGGTTGTTAAGAAAGGGGCTGATTAAGACAGGTGGTTGTTAAGAAAGGGACTGATTAAGACAGGTGGTTGTTAAGAAAGGGGCTGATTAAGACAGGTGGTTGTTAAGAAAGGGACTGATTAAGACAGATGGTTGTTAAGAAAGGGGCTGATTAAGACAGGTGGTTGTTAAGAGAGGGACTGATTAAGACAGGTGGTTGTTAAGAGAGGGGCTGATTAAGACAGGTGGTTGTTAAGAAAGGGGCTGATTAAGACAGGTGGTTGTTAAGAGAGGGGCTGATTAAGACAGGTGGTTGTTAAGAAAGGGGCTGATTAAGACAGGTGGTTGTTAAGAAAGGGGCTGATTAAGACAGGTGGTTGTTAAGAAAGGGACTGATTAAGACAGATGGTTGTTAAGAAAGGGGCTGATTAAGACAGGTGGTTGTTAAGAGAGGGGCTGATTAAGACAGGTGGTTGTTAAGAGAGGGGCTGATTAAGACAGGTGGTTGTTAAGAAAGGGGCTGATTAAGACAGGTGATGTTAAGAAAGGGACTGATTTAGACAGGTGGTTGTTAAAAATGTGGGTGATTAAGACAGGTAGTTGTTAAGAAAGGGGCTGATTAAAACAGGTGGTTGTTAAGAAAGGGCCCGATTAAGACAGGTGGTTGTTAAGAAAGGGGCTGATTAAGACAGGTGGTTGTTAAGAAATTGGCCGATTAAGACAGGTGGTTGTTAAGAAAGGGCCCGATAAAGACAGGTGGTTGTTAAGAAAGGGGCTGATTAAGACAGGTGGTTGTTAAGAAGGGGGCTAATTAAGACAGGTGGTTGTTTAACACATGGGGTCGATAAGTGAGATGTAACTATTTACCTATCATTGCTCTAATGTTGAGATGACTATGAGGGCTGTATTTATTTTGAATAGGTTCTAATCATTTTGGTATTGCACAGTGGTATGGCTTAATGGCTCAAGAACAAGGACTTATTGTAAGTTGTATAATAACAGCGAGTTAGTTTTAAAAACTTAACGGATATCGTTCGTGTTTTTTTTGTGAATTATTAAAAAAATGAAACAATCAAAATGCAAAAATTGACTCGAGATTTATTTATTTCGCATGCACACCTTTTCCCATGCACTATCACACTTTTGTATTAAAGAATATAAGATTAAGTTTGGCTGTAATTGTTTCAATGTGCTTATCATTTATTTTTTTCACATGAGATTCACATGCAAGTTTCACGTGAAATTCAAGTGAAAAAAATATGTGAAATATTTCACGTGAATTCATACAAATTCACGTGCCATTCATGTGGAAATCACGTGACATTCACATGAAATGAGATTTACGGGAAATTCACGCCAACAGAATGTGACTGTATCTATAAGTGTCAATTTTGAACGTAGGGTTGCAATTGAACCACAAAAAGCATTGAATTAAAGTTTCATTATCTTTGTTAAATAAACAGAATCATTATTTGATTTTACAGGGGATGGCATTCACAAATACTTCACCAGGACTAGTGCCAACGAGAGCTAAAGAGGTAAGACGTCACGCCTATAATATATATACGATCCCGTCCAACGATTTTATAATCAGCGGTGTTTTATATCTCCGCTCTTAGTTTTTATACCTTCAACGAAGTTTTACTTACCCCGTCCGTCTCAATGTCATGTGCGTTCAATATCTCCACATCTTTAAATGGATTTTGATTAAACTTGGAGCAAATGTATACCATGATACTTTGTTTCGCATACCAAATGTAAGTGCATAGATACATAGTAAAGATCACAACTCTGTAATATTGGGATGGGGGTGGTTGGTTGAATGCTATTTATCGTCGCATCAACCATTTTTTCAGCTATTCGCGACGAGAAATACTTTTTTAATCTCTATGGATTAATCTATGAACAATGTCATGTATGCATGTGAAGCGCGAGTGTGTTTTATGGTCTGCCTTGTACTAGCGCGCACTCAGAGCGACTTTAAGGTGCTAGGTCACCAACTCAGTAACCCGCAGGCAAGCATACCACTCCCCCAGTCACATTATACTGATACCAGGCGAACAGGTAAAGGCCAATGGCAAGGAAAATTTACTTTTCCACATGTACATGTGGCTTTAGCGGGGCTCGAACTCACAGCAGTGAGATATCTTGGAATTGTAGACTGAAGTTTTTTCCACAAAGCCACCGCGGCCTCATTGGGATGGAGGGAATTTGCCTATTAAGAGACTGCTCTTGTTCAACATAAGATTGTGTAACATTATTATTTGCATAGACTGTTGCGTATTTTTTCAGCTTAATTGACTGTTGCATTCTATTGTAGAATACGCTCGGAACAAGTCCTATTTGTTTAGTGGCACCTGCAGAGGGGGAGGACAGTTTTATACTTGACATGGCAACTACAAGTGTAGCACGCGGCAAGGTTAGTTAATAACTATAGTTGTTTAACATTCATTACTAAATTTAAAATTCCCTTAATTTATGTTTGGCAATTATTAAATCTGATTATTTGTTTTTTATTTTTAAGATATTGGGTGATTTAAAGTGTTATTTTAAAAATAATTTTAAGCATATAACATTTGTATTAGTTTCTGGTAAAAAAAAGTTACTTTATACATGTAGTTACGAAAAATATTGCCAAAATTTGCTAGATGTTTGAAAAGAAAATCTTGAAATTATTGTGAAACTGGAACTAGTTTAAGTGTCTGCACGACACCAATACGGTCATATGATTAATTGCCCCTTATTTTAGTCTGTATGACGTGGAGAAGCTAGATTGCGAACAATTCCATTTCAAAGATAAACAAGGTCACCGAAATCTGCATATTCTATAGCTTCCTAGAGCAATGTTCGAAAGACTTAAAGCCTTGCCATGTAGAAAGTTATGGCTTGAATCCTTAACACTGGCATCCAACTTTCTAGTATTTCCTATTTACAATTTGTCAGAAAGGACGTGGTTACTGTACCTGCGGCAATGATAAATGCTAAAGCAATGTTGAAGTCTTAGTCTTGACACGTAGCACAATAGACTTGAACCCATGTCCCTTAAATCCTAAATCCAGTATTTTTTACGTTTGTTCGTTCCCTACCGGCAATGAATCAGATGAAATGGGGAATGCGCCTTCGTTACTTTACCGCGATGAAAAATTTAGGATGGATAAAAACCCAAACTGAAACCAGTCAATGAGAACAAGCAAGACCACCACCCAAATGTTAATGATAGAAAAAAGCTCTAAACTAGAAATAAGGAGAAAGATTAAATGCATACTTGTACCATTCGCTGCTTTGGACAGGTCATGGAGAAAATGTCAAATTTTATGTTTTCAGATTGAAATGAAGAAGGTGGTTGAACAAGATATGCCGTCTGGTTGGGCAGTTGACGTAGACGGGAAGGTAATGCTGTTGCTAAAGTGTTGTAAAATATTCAAATTCCAGCGTTATTTTCTCAAACTATTGCAAGTAGTAGATATTATTTAATCCCTCTCTCACTGCTTTGACACTAAGCTCTATATGTTGGAGGTTTGGGTTCATATCCAGGCCGGGTCTGTCAAAGATTTGAAAATAGGAAGTGACAGTTCTTTCGTCAAGCACAAGACATTTAGAATAAAAAGTCATCGGTTTTCTCAAAAGAAACCTTGAGTTTCTGTGCCTCTTGTTACAATTGACGTGACATGCTAAAGTTCCCTTTCTGAGCGCATTGAAATAATCAAAATTTCTGCCACATCGCCAATAGTTGATAATCATAATCAGTAAGTGAAATAAACTGTACTGACACGTAAAAGAATATATTCAATCAATCAACTGCATCAGCTGTCAAGTTTGAAAAGGAAAGTGTTTCACATTTTATTGTTAAGTGTTTGTATGATTGTTTGATTTCAGGAAACTAAAGATCCAAAGAAAGCCGTGGGTCTGTTACCATTAGGAGGAACAGAACAGTCAAGTAAGATTTTTGTGAATCAAGTCTTCAGTTTTACGTTTAGTTAGCTACAATAAATGGGATGTTTGTCCTTCCAGGGCACCCATCCTCAGTTTTAAGATAGAATTTTACGGTTTTTTTTTTTTACTCAATTTGTCAGTCAAAGTATCATAACGATAGTAAATCATTTTATATTGCCCGTTTAGCTAGCCGGAGCATTGGATCTTATTTCCCTGGTGTAAATTCCGGGTTAAACTTAATTTGTACTTGTTTGGAGACCACTAAATGTTACATAATCCGAAAATCACAATTTTATTTTGCCATTACAGTCATTGGTAGTCCAAATTATGGGTCTGTAATTGTGCACTGATTCTTCTGATAGGCTGAAAGCGTTTCTGTTTTGCCGCTAGTTCATAATTATATGTATTTATTATATATTTTATCCTCTATAATACCAATTTAACTACTGTGTTAGGAGCGTATATCCACAAGTAATAAAAAAGATTTAATAATTGACTAACCAATTGTGGAAAGTGACGTGTTTAACTGAATTTACAAGTTTTTTCCAACATTTTTAATTTTTAATTTGTAATTTGGATTTGAACATTGGGTGGTATTTATGTTTTGGATCTTATAATGGAATATTAATAAATAAAGTTGACTTTAACAAGTCATTTGATTACATATTATACCAGTATTAAATTTACAACACTAGACGGACGTTTTGAATCAGTATTGCTAGAATCAAAATTGTAAAACTAATTTTTTTCAATGGTTGGTAAAACGTCCTAAGGACCAAAATCTATTAACCAAATTTAATTTTATGCAGGTGGTTACAAAGGTTATGGTCTATCAATGATGGTGGAAATATTTTGTAGTATTTTAAGTGGTGCCACATGGGGTCCACATGTCAGAAAATTCAAGGAGTACAAAGACCCTGCTAACTTGGTACGTATTTGTAGAACTAGATCTGTCAGTGAGCTGACTTACAACCTCAAAAGGCTTTGACATTAGGTCATGACCCTTGACCTACAGTACAGACCCGTCGAAAGTTAAACTATAAGCTAACGAGTTAGTGTAGAATCAGCAGGTACTCTGGGTTCCACATTATTTATATATCAAGTCAGCTGCTCAGTAGCTTTTTATATCTACCAGTCTGTATCTCGGCTACTCGATAGCCGAGTTACGACTCCTTTTTCGTTATTTCAATGTTAAACTTTAGACAGGTCTGTACTGTATGCATCTAAATTAGGTATGCGAAACATTGTCTCATTTTACTTTACGTTTGTTCCAAATTTGACCCAAATCCTTCCATAGACATGTAAGGTATGTAGTTGGAACGATCTTGAAACAGACCGACAGACTGACAGACCGACATAGTGATTCGTTTATACCCCAAACCTATTTTTTAGAGAGGGGGGGGGGTATAATGACTAATGAAAATGACTGTATACATATATAAACTACTTCAAAGTTGTAATTTTTGTTGTCACATTTGTTTCTATTTTAAGCTTTATATTTTTCACATAAGAGTGAACTAATTCGAAAAGAGTGAGAGAGATAGCGAAAAATCTTTATTCACACACTTTTAACTTTACATGTACTATGTGAAAGGCATAAAAATAATCAATCTTTATTGGTGTTCTTCTCCCGCCATGCAATGTCGAACCTGAAAAACCGATTCCTGCAATAATATTTAATAAGTAAAATTGCTAACGAGCTATTTCACACAAGTTTAATTTATGTTTTAAATAGGGACAGTGTTTTGTGGCAATAGACCCAGCGGTGTTTGAAGACGGATTTTGTGAAAGGCTTCAACAATTACTATCGCATTGCAGAGGCTTAGAACCGGTTAGTATGTTCGTATTATTGTAGCGAGGGTTAACCATAAAAATGCCATTTTCTATCTTTCTGCCCCTCTCGTGTCACTACTAGTCTGGTGTCTCAGTTGATAAAGTGCTGGTGTCGTATGTGGGAGGTCAGCGTTCGAACCGCGGGTGGTGTCTGACCAAGAATTAAAAAAGGTAGGTCATTTGGTCCTTCAATGAAACTTTTAAACCAGGTTGCTCGTGCCATTGTATACATTTTTTCTTTGCGATACTTTAAAGTGAAACAAACTTGTCCGCACGTTGCCGTTGGCGAACATGAAAGAACAAATATTCCGTCATTTCAACTATAGCTGGTAACGCCTCGATATAATTGAAATATTCTTGACTAGCACGTTAAACACTTAATCGATCAAACAATCAGTCAATCTCTCGACTCTGTTCGAACCCCGATCGGGTCTTATCCAAGACTTTATAGTGGGTAGTTGCTGCTCTTTTACCAAGCACTTGGCATTACGAAATGAAAATCACGGTTCTTTCAGATAAGAACTACTTAAAACAAACGAGGTCCCGTGTCACGGTAGGCGTGGCACGATAAAGAACACTGCTGTATAATGCCATCAGCGCAACGCAGAGGCAAAAATATCTGCACCTTCGGCAATAGCTGGCGAAGTCTCTATATAAGTGAAATATTCTTGAATGGGGCGTTAAAAACTATTACTTAACTTTACTCGCCTATGTGTTTGTTGTGAATACTATTTTACTACTTTGTTATATTTACTCAAACTAGTTTTTTTCGCTATTTCATTGCAGATAGCTGGCGAGGAAAAGGTTTTAGTTCCAGGAGACAAAGAAAGAGAAAACATGGAAAAAGTAACAAAACGTGGGGGTATATGCTATCACCAAAATCAAATCAAAAGTCTTGTAAGTATATGACATTAATAATAATAATAATAATAATAATAATAATAATAATAATAAACAAAAACTAACCAGTCCTTGTCCAAATCACAATCCCAAAACAAATTAAAAAAATTTGAAAACTGGCAAATAACGTTAAACATGTCAATCTTCAAATTTAAAAATTTAACTAAAGGTATCAAATCAAATACAAACATACTAATCCATGTCCGAATCACAATCCAGAAGCAAAGTAAAAACAAACATACTTATCCATGTCCGAATCACAATCCAGAAGCAAAGTAAAATCAAACATACTAATCCATGTCCGAATCACAATCCAAAAGCAAGGTAAAAACAAACATACTAATCCATGTCCGAATCACAATCAAGAAGCAAAGTAAAAACAAACATACTAATCCATGTCCGAATCACAATCCAGTAGCAAAGTAAACACAAACATACTTATCCATGTCCGAATCACAATCAAGAAGCAAAGTAAAAACAAACATACCAATCCATGTCCGAATCACAATTCAGAAGCAAAGTAAAAACGAACATACAAATCTATGTCCGAATCACAATCCCGAAGCAAAGTAAAAACAAACATACTTATCCATATCCGAATCACAATCCAAAAGCAAGGTAAAAACAAACATGCTAATCCATGTCCGAATCACAATCCAGAAGCAAAGTAAAAACGAACATACTAATCTATGTCCGAATCACAATCCCGAAGCAAGGTAAAAACAAACATACTAATCCATGTCCGAATCACAATCCCGAAGCAAAGTAAAAACAAACATACTTATCCATGTCCGAATCACAATCCAGAAGCAAAGTAAAAACAAACATACTAATCCATGTCCGAATCACAATCCAGAAGCAAAGTAAAAACAAACATACTAATCCATGTCCGAATCACAATCCAGTAGCAAAGTAAAAACAAACATACTAATCCATGTCCGAATCACAATCCAGTAGCAAAGTAAAAACAAACATACTAATCCATGTCCGAATCACAATCCAGTAGCAAAGTAAAAACAAACATACTAATCCATGTCCGAATCACAATCCAGTAGCAAAGTAAAAACAAACATACTTATCCATGTCCGAATCACAATCCAAAAGCAAGGTAAAAACAAACATGCTAATCCATGTCCGAATCACAATCCAGAAGCAAAGTAAAAAAAGAACATACTAATCTATGTCCGAATCACAATCCCGAAGCAAAGTAAAAACAAACATACTTATCCATGTCCGAATTACAATCCAAAAGCAAGGTAAAAACAAACATACTAATCCATGTCCGAATCACAATCCCGAAGCAAAGTAAAAACAAACATACTAATCCATGTCCGAATCACAATCCCGAAGCAAAGTAAAAACAAACATACTTATCCATGTCCGAATCACAATCCCGAAGCAAAGTAAAAACAAACTTACTAATCCATGTCCGAATCACAATCCCGAAGCAAAGTAAAAACAAACATACTAATCCATGTCCGAATCACAATCCAGTAGCAAAGTAAAAACAAACATACTAATCCATGTCCGAATCACAATCCAGTAGCAAAGTAAAAACAAACATACTAATCCATGTCCGAATCACAATCCAGTAGCAAAGTAAAAACAAACATACTAATCCATGTCCGAATCACAATCAAGAAGCAAAGTAAAAACAAACATACTAATCCATGTCTGAATTACAATCCAGAAGCTAAGTAAAAACAAACATACTAATCCATGTCCTAATCACAATCCAGAGGCAAAGTAAAAACGAACATACTAATCCATGTCCGAATCACAATCAAGAAGCAAAGTAAAAACAAACATACTAATCCATGTCCGAATCACAATCCAGTAGCAAAGTAAAAACAAACATACTAATCTATGTCCGAATCACAATCCAGAAGCAAAGTAAAAACGTTGAAGTAAGACACGTGTACTAGTAGTTCCACCAGGGTGCTCAAAATGAAACGAAAAGTATAGCTAGCTAAACAGGAGGTGTTGCCCTTCCGGACCACCCAGCCTCAGTTCTCTGGTCGAAGTTCATGTGTCTAACCTAACTTGTCAGTACCATAATGTTTTTAATTTGCTTCTGGATTGTGATTTGGACATGGATTGGTATGTTTGTTTTTACTTTGCTTCTGGGTTGTGATTCGGACATGGATTAGTATGCTTATTTTTGATAATGTAACCTGATCCGAAGTCGTTTCATGATAAAGTAACTAGACTTCCGTAATTTACCAGTAAGATCTTTGGCACTCTAGGATTTAGGTTGTGAGTACTAGTAATGGGACTCGATGTATAATCATTTGGGTTTGGGGTAGTAGGACTTAGGGTTTAGAGTATTAGCTTTTTGTTGGAGATTTAGGTTTAGATTTGGAGTACTCGGACTGAGGTCTGGGGTACTTTTGTTTGTTGAAATCATGAAATTAACATGGCGAAATATTGGAACAAAGGAGGATATGACCTAAATGAACTGTAAATCACGAACATTCTGTAATCATTTGTATGGCAGATCACGATCCTTATATAATTTATATGACATTGACGTACTTTATAAATTAGTTTTTCAAAGAAATTTCATAATTAGCACCATATACAATGTAGGTTCTGTTGATCATTAATTCCATATTATTAATAATTATTGAAATATACACCCTTCAGTATCACACGACAGATCTAGATCTAATTATGTAGGTAATAGTGTAGTTCAAATTATTACACAATGCCTCTGACCGCCTTGTAAAAATCGCACTATAACACCCCTTTTATTACACTTTAAGTGAAAATATAGCAATTTCAAATGGTACGATTTATGTTAGAAATTCCTTAAAAAAACAAAGCAAAGATTTACTCCCTTATGCAAAGAATTTCTTAGCTTAATTTGGTAAAATATGTCTTGGTCCTTAAAATATTTTTTCAATATCTCGTAAAAAAAATTAATTTGATTTTATAACTCCAAGCACTACTGATGTTATAATGTGGCATAGCTCTTTGAGTGGCTATATGACAGTACTTTTTTGTTTCAGCCGCCTCCATTCCAGAAATTTAACTTGCTCACGTTACCGCTTTGGTCGAAACAAAGTGTGCATATGCAACAGGCCCAAAAATTGAAGTTGAAATAAATAGTTCCCTTGATAAACATCAATTATCTCTCAATGTTGTTAGTTTTCTCGATGTGACAATATGTACTGCCATCCTGTCAGAAATGTAATATTTATACAATACCACGTAATAACTGGCATTTCCCAGATTAGAATCACAACTCCCAATTCTCAAAAACCAAATGACACCTCTTGTCACCTAGTTGGAATTACACTATAACATTTCTGAATACCACATGATGACTCTGTTCACCCAGGTAGAATCACAATGTCGCATTTCTAAAAAAAACAAACGACGCACCCCACCGCTGTTTGGAATCAAGATAACATTTATTTAATACCACACACGACCTCTTATTGCCAAGGTCAGAAACACACTGTTGCATCTCGAAGTCTGTTACCGCCAATAGGAATAGCTATCGCATTTAATTAAGGATCGGCGTTTGGTTTTTAATCATTAATCGAGGTATAAACTGCACTGTTATAGCAGGCATGGAAAAACACAAAACTCCCGAAGCTGTTGAGACTATTTCTTAATACTGCACAGCGTCTATCTTCCCTGAAGTACAATTACACTGCATTTGTAATTCAGGCTATAAATGTACCTAATTTTATGGTGATCTTATTTTTTTATGTTCACCGCAAAGTCCCCTGCATCAATACATATGGAAATGTATCTGAATTTGTGTTTCCATTATGAACTTAACATGTTTAATGCTAATATTACGATTTAATCGAAAACTGTGTGTTAAGGTTAAGCTATACTGACAAATTAATAAATGTTTCGGTCATGGTGCTCGAGCACTAGTCATCCGCATGCGTAACCTTTGTGGAACAACTTAAATTAATTAATTAATGATCAGGCCTTTGATTATTTATCAGTGAAAATTCATGGCCGCGTGTCATTGTTAACTCCATAAACAACAGGTGATCTTTGGAGGTCATGGCCGTATCGTATGTCAATAAAAATCCCAACATACAAGTCAATTACCATATAACAAAACTATAAGTAAATTAAAAAGATATAATTAATCTAAAAAAATTAAATAGTTCCAGGTTGCTTTCACGTAATTTTGATTGCACACATAACTAGCTAAACAGTGGTGCTTACCCTTCCGGAGCACTCAGCCTCACTTCCGTGGTGAAAGTTCACGTGTTGAACCTAACTTATGAGTTTTAAAGTTTTTACTTTGCTTCTGGATTGTGATTCGGACATGGATTAGTATGTTTGTTTTTGATTTATAATAGTTTGTTTGTTTTTGATTAATAATAATAATAAAAAAAACTAAACTATCTTAAACAAAGAAACAGAACATAGAGAGATGAAAAGTAAATAATATTCAGAGAAATTTTATTTACAGAAGCATCATAACCAACAATATTGTGTTGACCATTAAAAGTATTTAAGGACCTTTATTAAAGCACCAGACCTCGCTTCACTGGTGAAAGTTCTATGTTCCTTTCATTTCAATTTTGATTACAAAGTGGCGTGTGTAGCTTGCTGAACAGAAGAAACTTGTCCAGGACTCAATTCCCTGGTGGAAGTGCACTTGTGTAACCCTTATTTGCTCGTTTCCAAAGTTTTGCTTTGCTTTGTTAAGTTAGTTAAAGTCTGTCCCGAGCCATTAGGCCCATCAGGCCGGAGCTTATCCCGGTTTCCGTGGCGTTAAGCGACTGAGAGTACAAGACTCTCCCCTGAATGGGACGCCGGTCCATCGCAGGGTTAACCCCCAGCATTTTGCTGGTACTCATTTATTTTTCAGCTGAGTGAACTGGAACAACGTGAAATTAAGTGTCTTGCTCAAGGACACAACACATCTCCCGGTCCAGGGATCGAACCCACGACCTTCGAATCCAACGCCTTAACCACTAGGCCACGCGCTTCCAGCTTTGCTTTGTGATTGTATTATATTTGCTTTTAATGATTACAATCACACTTTCAAATTATATAATTCAGTATCGCACAATGACTCATAATCATGATAGGTATACATTTGATAGCCATTATTCAATTTATTTTGAAAATTTGATTTTTTTCGTGAAAAAAAATGATTTGTTTGACTTCCCGTAGTTCCATGTTCTTTCTTTATTATGATTACACACGTGACATGATTTAATTTATGCATTCATATTTGAGTTTCTTTTCGTGAAAACATTATTTGTAGATTGCCATTGATAGGTTTGACTTCCCGTAGTTCCATGTTCTTTCTTAATTATGATTACATTCGTGACTGATGTAATTACCTAGACAGGCGCCTACCCTTCCGGAGCACCCAGTCTCACTTTCCTGGTGGAAGATCATATATTTAGCTACTAGTTTTTAATATTTTTAATTTGCTTTTATGATAGTGATTTAAAAATGGACCATTATTATCGTTTACATTCACACGTTATAAATCAACACAATCATACTGGTCCATGTTGAAATCACAATTGGTAAAACAAAGCAAAATCTTTGACACACTACACATATACTTCCACCGTAACTCCGGAAAGGTTGGTTGGTTGGTTGAATGTTGCTTAACGTCACATCAGCAATTTTTCAGCTATTCGCGACGAGAACTATTTTATTAATCTCTATGGATTAATATATGAACAATTTTGTGTATGCATGTGAAGTGCGAGTGTGTTGTATGGTCTGCCTTGTACTAGCGCACACTCAGGGCGACTTTAACGTGCTAGCTCACAGAGTCAATACGCCGCAGACAAGCGAACCACTCTCCCAGTCCATGATACTGATACTAGGTGAATCAGTAAAGGCCAAGGGCAAGGAAAATTCACTTTTACAAGGAAAATTCACTTTCCCACATGTGGTCCGAGCGGGACTCGAACTCACAGCGTTGAGAGACCCTGGATTTGAAGACTGACGTCTTATTCATTAGGGCACCGCGGCCTTAACTCCGGAAAGGTGAGCATCTACTATCTAGCTAGAGAAACACGCCTACTGGTAAAATTGATTGTATTCATTTTGTGGATTGACTAAATTCATTTTATTCTATTGTAGAATGATCTGGCAAAGCAATTAGGAGTAGAAGAATTAGTCCCAAACTGTAATTAATTTACCAATAGTTAAATAAACTGTTCATAAATATATAACACTTCCTTGTTTTTAACTGCCATCATTAATTCAATTTTGTAGAAGGAATTGTTACGCTGATTGGTTTAGTAGGCCAGTTCAAATTTTGTTTTACGTCACAGTTTATCGTCTAAACCGGGGGATTTAGTTCAAATTTCCGCCCGTCCGGATTAATAATGCATGCTGGTGACAATCACGTGACTATGGTGATCAAATCCACGCACTGTCATTTCCAAGGTACCTTGGATTTTATTATGACAGCGCCTGAATTTGAAAATAAAATATAATATAGCCAACGGAAGACTTACTAGTCAATTTACCGTCAAAGAGAGAGTGTGTGTTTTATTAAAATAGTCACGTGATTGTCGCCCTTCAATTCTCCAAAACTATGAAACACTACTTTACGAAACTTGACGTAAAACAATAATATTGGCAGGCGATAAGGATATTATTGACTTGAGACGGTTTGGTGTTTTCCTGGAACTTGTACTAAAATTAAAAAAGTTCTTACTTGCGGGGGATGTTAATTCACTGAACTGCTTGTTTCACTGATAACGAGGCGGCGGCTCCTGACAAGTGTAGAAGAAAAAAGTAGTAAAAATAAAATAATAAAATAAAATAACATAATTATATATGCTAAGAGGAAATCAGTTCATTTTACTATCTGTTTAACGTCCCATTCAACAATATTTCTTATATGCAGAAATTTTCCCTGTACGCTGCGCTGATGGCATTATACAGCAGGGTTCTTTAGCGTGTAGCTAGCTAAACAGGATGTGCTTACCCTTCCGGAGCACTCGGCTTCACTTCCCTTGTCGAAGTTCACGTGTCTAACCTGATTTGTCAGTTCCAAAGGTTTTACTTTGCTCATGGATTGTGATTCGAACGTGTATTAATATGGTGTTCGCTGTCACGTTTGTCTGGATCTTGTATGTTTGTATTTTTAAAATTGTTTTATTGACATTATTTTTGTCATAATATAGACATAATTGTTATTGTTATTATTTTTTATTTGTTGTCTTTCAAGCTTAATGGCAAGCATAATTTTTAAGTACACACTTGACAGGTGTAGCTAGCTAAACAGGCTATGCTCACTTTTTCCGGAGCACCCGGTCTCATTTCCCTGGTGGAAATTCACGTGTCTTACCTGACTTGTCAGTTCCGAAGTTTTTACTTTGCTTCTGGATTGTGATTAGACATAGATTAGTTTTAGTATGTTTGTTTTTGATTAGATCCTTAAGTTCAGATATCCTTAAATCTAGGTTTTAAATGCACGCAAAAATGTTTATGGTCGTAGTCACCATAATGTTGATGAGTATGGTGTATCTCTATTCAAATTACCCTTGATGTATTTGACGTCCCATAGTTCCACGTTTTTTTTTCATTCTCAATTTTGAATATTTAAGTGTTGGGTGTAGCTTGCTAAGCCGAAAAGGTCAAGATGAGTTGCCGATTTGGCTTAGTGTTAAACGTTCGACAGGCGTGTACTGTAAAATTAATGTAGATCATTATAACATCGGCATAAGTAAGTGAAAGGATGGACGAAAGATGACATAATAACGATAGTTATAATATAACAGTAGAAAGGAAACGTAATATGAACAACAGGTCTTAGGTTGATGAATGGAGACAAAGAAACTGGAACGAATTAGCAGCCAGAGATTTTATCATTATATATCATTTATTGTTTCATTGTTATATTATTACGCTACCATCGACCCTTCCACTTTTTTATGTCATAATGAATACATGGTACAAACATATCGTTATCTGTTACAAAATAAAAATGAGAACCTAATTAGCACCATATAACAGTCTTAGTTTATATCTTAGTTTACTCAAGGATATTGCAAGCCTAGGCTTATCAAGGCCCTCAAAAAGTTTTATGGCCGTCATCACAGTATTGTTGATAAGTTTGATGTCTCTGTGTCCAGGATTGCCTTGGATATATTTGACGTCTCATAGTTCCATGTTTCTTTCACACAATTTTGATTACACACGTGACGTAGCTAGCTAAACAGGAGGTGCTTACCCTTCCGGAGCACCCGGCCTCACTTCCCTGGTGGAAGTTCACGTGTCTAACCTAACTTGTCAGTTCCAAAGTTTTTGCTTTGCTTCTGGATTAGATAAGTATGTTTGTTTTTTTATTTATAATAACACGCTAGACATGTAATCATTATGTACAATACAGATATGTCGAAAGCTTAAACCTTAGCTTACAAAAATGTAGTCTAACCTCAGCTACCTAATCTGCGAGATATGGATAGCTAGTGACTGTCAAGAGATAAAGAACAACTGCCAAAACGCTGTTAAAATGTAGCTGATGAGGGGCCGAGAAAAAAGCCACTAATCTGTTAGCTGATTGTTGAACTTTAGACATGTTACCATTATACTGTATATATACTGAAGACCTGTTGTTCGTATTACGTTTTACCTCTATTGTTTAATTGACAATTTTCTTCGTTACGTAGTTTAGAAGAAAATTGTTGTCTGTTTGGTTCTTTAATATTTAAATTAGGGGGCGTGGCATTCTTTGTGTATGTATCTCTGGCGTGATGCACGAAGTTTTAAGTGAGTTGTAGTTAGTTTGTTAAAGTGCGTGTCATTCTAGCCTTGGTCTTCACACTGGTCAGACCATTTTTCATTATTATTGTAATTAATTTTGGAACATAGAGCCTAAAGGTTTTTGACTTATTTAGTTTTATCTCTGGTTTTTAATCCTGGGCTTTATTTATGGTTATATGTAATATATATTTATGTGGATATTTACTTTACAAAGAAATAAACAGCCGCCTAAAATACCACAGGCTACATGCACACATTTCTTGTTTTCTGTTGTAATTATTTATTACAGATGGTATAGTGTGTCTTTTTTAAATGGTTTAGTAAATAATAGACTTACTATTATTTATCGAATTTTTTCACTTACACATTGTTTTTGCTTCAATGCAGTGTTTGACATAGATTCTACTTCATGACCCGATGCAGTTGAATGGAGCACGCGAGTTTATTCTATGTCATTTGACGGATCGCTGACCACGCCCTCAATGTTCCGACAAAGGCCTGGCATGCTTGAATTACACTAAAAAAAGAATGAAAACGCGGCCTGAATTTAATGACGTCACTGACACTAGTACGCCATTAGTTGCCGTGATGCTGCTTTGGTACCGTGATGGAGGCCTTTGTCGGAACATTGTGGGCGTGGCCGGCGATATGTCAATTGTGCTGTGTGGGCGCGGTCTATTCAATGATCAATGATGGCGACAGTTGGAACAGTCAATTTTTAACGAGAAAGTTACAGTTGTTTTTCTTTTATGAAAAGTGTTAAAATGTCAGTATATATTTTGTGTTTATTTGAAAAAGTTATAAAGAATTAAGAAATAACTTTGATATTTTTTTGGTTTATCATTTTTAACCCCCAAAACCGGTGTGCATACTGTATAACCCCGCGAAGCGGGTTATACAAAAGTTTGCACACCGGTTTTTGGGGTTAAAAATGATAAACCAAAAAAATATCAAAGTTATTTCTTATAATTTAATTAAAAAACAATTTTAATAATTTTGCAATAATATTTATAATTTTAATGATAATTAAATTGATTTGAACAACATTTTACATTCAAATTACCACCGTCATATGGCGCATCAATACAAATGACGTCATATAATTATGACGCATGATTAGCTCGTTACCATTAACAACCGCCGACGGCGACGGCAACACATGTTCAATGATCAAACATGATGATGAACGTTTTTACGGTATACTGGAGTTTTACGTTGATCAGTCAGTGGACACGATTAGTTTTTAAACTGGAAAACAGAGTTGTTAAAAATGGAATTTGAAATGAAATCAAAAGTTACTGTTGTTCACAGAATATGGAGCAGAAAGTTGAGGACGGCACTGATGTAGATTGTTAACAATAAATTCTACAGAGAAACTGGCAATGGCGGACATTTTATTTGCATCTTAGATCAAATTGATTGGTTTGATTTTGTTAGAAAATAAAAAATCAGTATGCTGAGCTATCAAAACAACAAAACAAACCGCAAAAATCACAACATGTAGAAAGCGCTACATTGTATACTTTTTCAACAAAACACAAAAAGTAGTCCGTCATTTTCGCTATTGATCACGTGACCAACATTGGTTATCACAAAATAAACCGAAAAAGATGGTATTGAAAAGATATATGGAATTAAATTATTTGTAAATGTAAGGAATGACATTTGCTTTGACTGTACTCCATGCAGTACAGTCAAACCAAATGTTATTCCTTAAATGACATAATGAACTACATCTATATTAATATGAACAACAGGTCATTGTTTGGAGACAAAAAAACTGGAACTAATTAGCAGCCAAACAAGTTATCATTATATAATTATCATTTATTGTTTCATTGTTACTATTATTACGCTTCCATCAATCCTTTCACTTACTTATGTCATAATGAACTACAGTATATACTAGTAGTCTATAGTACAAACATATCGTTATCTGTTACAAAAAAACCAAATGAGAACACAAACAACATCAGTAGAAAAGACAATAAAACCAAGGCCATGGAAATATATAGGACATATCTCAAGAAAAGGGAACAACGAAAATGAAAAAAAAATCGATTTTACCTGGGATCCAGAAGGAAAAAGAAAGAGAAGAAAACCAAGAAATACCCGGAGAAGAACAACAGAGAAAGAAAACAATGATATGGGCTGGCCAAGTTAGAGGACGGCAGAGAGCTTTACATAGGACGAAGTGAAGAGATCGATCTGTGCCTCGCCTTATGCTATACTAGGATGGAAGAGGATAGTTAGGCTAGGTACAAATCAAAAACAAACAAATTAATCCATGTTCGAATCACAATCAAGAAGCAAAGTAACTTTTTTGGAACTGACAAGTTAGGTTAGACATGTGAACTTCCACCAGGGAAGTGAGGTCGGGTGCCCCGGAAGGGTAAACACTTCCTGTTTAGCCAACTACACCCGTAATGTTGGTTATCAAAATTGTGTGAAAGGAACGAGGTATTTTTTACATCTGTATAGCCGTACGCATGCGCATAGGGTAGACGTCATAAATCTATTGAGTAGGCTTTTATGATATTTGTTAAAATAGTCTTCCATAAAAATCGTCTTAACTAGCTAGCTACACCTGCCACGGGTGACATAAAAATTAAGTAATTGATAGACGGGACAAATATCCTGGTTTTCCGTAATATATTTTAAGGAAACCTTCTCTACTTTTAAAGCTCAATGTTCAAAGCCCAAGTCCTTTCTTTGGATGTAAGATCTGAGATCATGTTGAACTACCAGAAACGACCCGGCCGTAATGTGGAAAACAAAATTGCGGATCTAAAAAGTTTGTAACGTTTATGGTCAAAATTATGTACATGTATTATTCCACTCAACATGACAATTTATTTATACTTTAATTATCACTAAGTTGATGTATATAAGTCATTCTTTATGTTATATAGCCGATTTATATAAACTACGTGTACGTGTTTGTTATTACCACGTACGAGGCAATAACCATTTCTGTATTCTTAGATAAAACACCATTTTACGTGAAAACTATCAGAATTAGCAGAATGATGTTTTCAACATTTTGAATATTTTCAATTTGTCATGATACGACAATTTTGCACATGTATAAAAGTTAATGGATAGCTCTGAAACTGTCAACCTACGGTTTGTTTTGTTCATAATTAACTGTATTCAACCAGTCAATAACCTCGATGTAAATAAATAAAACCTAGACACGGGGGTAAAACTTCATTACTTCATTCTTCTGTCAATTAAGCAATCACTTCTCAAAGTGAAAGTACTGTCCTTGTACATACGAACTCCTGCTGCTTCAATGTCGTCAAAGATTCTTCTCATTTAAAAATAAAAACAAACATGCAAATCCATGTCTAAATCAAAATCCCGAGGCAAATTTTTAACAAACATATCAAACCATATCGAAATCGCAATCCCAAAGCAAATTAAAAATTTTGAAGCCGGCAAATCAGGCTCAACACGTGAACTTCCACCATAAAAATGAGGTGCTCCGGGCGAGTTGGCACGCCCTGTTTAGATAGCTACACCCGCCAATTATGTAATTTAAATTGGGAATGAAATTGGATATAATACCGTGTAATTTTTACAGCACTAGACGCCCGTTTTGGAATATAATTCCTAATCAGTAGTGCTCGAATAAAAATTGTGAATTTTTTTTTCAAGAAATTAAAAAACATGAAAGGACCAAAAATATATTCAATTAAATTTAGCTTACAAAATACTTTGTATGAGGGAGAAAACCTGAGTTTTTTGAGAATTTTCAAATTTTGTAGTAATTAGCAAATTTTGACAGACTAGGTATTGCCGACTGAGTTTGTGATATCCTCCGGGAAACATTCACCAGCAAAGATACCGGCTCAGTTGTTTAAATTACATATTTATACCAGTTTTAATTTTACAGCACAAGGCGGCCGTTTTGGAAGACAATTCCTCATCAGTAGTGCTTGAATGGAACAAGGAAGTATGTGACATCAAATATATCTATGTAATTGACGTATCGCCGGCCATGCCCACAATGTTCCGTCAAATGGCCGGATGCTTGATTTACGCGCAAACAAGAATGAAAACTCGGCCTGAATCGCGCCATTTAATGACGATACTGACACTAGTACGTCATTAGTTGCCGTGACACTGCTTTGGTACCGTGATGGCGGCCAGTGTTGGTACATTGTGGGCGTGGTCGGAGATACGTCAATTTCAACTGAGGTTAAAGTACCGTCCATGTATTAATCCCTGCTGCGATAGCAACAGCAACAGTTCCTACTCATTGCTTTGATGAAATCCTTGTTGATCTCAGCATATCTGGCTGCAGTTTCACAATCACTACTTAACTAATACTTTTCTTAAATTAAATTTATCAACTTTGACAATTTTTAGCTAGGTACGTGTGTAATCAAAATTAGGAATAAAAGGACCATTGAGCTATGAAACTACCCGACGAAGAATGTATCCAAGGTAATTTGAACACACCATACACATCAGCAATACTTGTGATGACGGCCATGAAGTTTTGATTGTCTCAATAAGCCTTGTATTGAAAACATGTTAACTTAAGGATATAAATGTATGAAGCATTTTTCTTTTTGGAATTTCTTGAAATTTGGGTGAACATGAAAAAGTATAAATATGGGAAAAGTAATTTTTCGATTGAAGAAATATTTTAAGTGAAAAAAATGCTCAACTTTAGCGAATGATGTTTTCAACATTTTAATCCTGTGAATATTTTTAATCTGTAAATGATATTACATGTATAAATTTTGCACATGTATAACAACTAATGGCCAGCTCTGTAACTCTCAACCTACGCTTTGTTTTGTTCATAGTTAACTGTATTCAATCAGTCAACCACCTCGATTTAAATGAAAGAACCTTGACACGGAGGTAAAACTTCATTACTCCATTCTTCTGTCAATTAAGCAATCACTTCTCAATCATATGAGGTGAAAGTACTGTCCTTGTACATACGAACTCCTGCTGCTTCAGTGTTGTCAAAGATCTTACTCATTTAAAAATAAAAACAAACATGCCAATCTACGTTCACATCTAGTGGAGCAGATAACAGCGGAATCGTGCAAATGTTGACACGAGCATACAATTAGGATATCTAAGATCTACTGACAAATCTATCCGATTTGCAAATTGAACATACAAGATGGCGGCCATTTTTCAAGATGACCGCCAAAATAGTGATATTTTGCAAAGTAAAAATTTTGAACAAATTAAGTTCAACACTTTATGTTGTACCAGGGAAGTGAGGCCGGATGCTCTGGGAAGGGTAAGCACCTTCTTTTTATCTATCTACACCCGCCACGTATGTAATAAAAATTTGGAATGGAAGGAGCAAGGTACGTCAAATATATCAGGGTAATTTGAACACATATACACCGCACACTATTTTGATGACGGCCATAAAATTTTTTGCGAGTCTTGATTACCTAGGCCTAATTGAGGACATCTGAACTTAAGGATCTAAACTTGTTCGACACTTTTTTCTTGGAATTTCTTGAAAATAGGAGAGAATGTATGTATATATGAATTTTTGTCACGATAAACACTATTTCAAGTGAAACACGCTAAGCTTTTGCGAAAAGATGTTTTCAACAAGACTTAGTCTGTAATGATATGACTAGTTCTACACATGTATCCAGGTAATTTCATTTGAGGGTGAAGCACATTTAATGCTTTAACCTTTGCTGTGACAGATCATGCTCGTTTCCTTGATGGAACCGTAGTTGATGCCTACACACACACACACACACACACACACACACACACACATATATATATGGCTATAGGTTTACAAGGGCTCCTTAACTAAGATACAACTGTGGACAGGTAGTGGCCGAAATGCTGTCCATCTTTGAGCCCCTCGGCGCCTAAAATTCGACTCGGCAGCTCATTGGAACTCCTTAACTGAGACTTTTTTTACTTTAAGCTATCAATTTTTGACAATAATTGGTAGAACTTCAAATTTAAAATAATCAACACAATTATGACATCGGTGTAATAAGCTTCAAACTATCACCAATTGACACCTTACATTCATGAAAATCTTGAAAAATAACAACAATATTCGGCTTTCAAATTTTCTTGTTTAAAAATAAGGAATGGTAATTTTATAGCCAGATACATCATATATACTTATCAACAATATTGCAATGAGAGCCATAAATATAACAGTAAATCAACTCGTCGCAATTTTCGTCTGATCGTCGTGAAATTCAAGTAAAAAACCAGTGAAATATATTAAACGCAACTTTTTAAAAACCTGTTGGCCTTGATAAACTTAGGTTTGCATTGCATAAATAATTTTTTATAAGCAGACTGCTTCGTTTTATCAAACAGGAAATTAAGAAAGTAATATACAGTACAGACCTGTCGAAAGTTTAACACTAAGGTAACGAAATCGAGTCGAGACTTGGTTGCCAAAAATCTGTTCATCTTTCGGCCCCTCGGCAACTGGAGCTGTCCACAGCTTGGCTACTCATTCGGCACCACGGCACTTAGCTTGGAAGCTCCTTCAGTAATGATCAGGACTTTAATGCAAATTAAAATTTTTAAATAAATACTAGTAAATAAAATACTAATTCTGCACTAGAGTGTTTACCCTTCGACATGCCTGTACTGTAGAAGCACACGTCATAATGTACAGGCGTGTCGAAAGTTAAGCTAAACACTAAGCTAACAACTTGGTGCCGAATTTACTACTTAAATCGGTCCCTTGTTACCTAAAGTACAAACCTGTCGAACGTTTAGCATTGCGCTAACGATAAAATAGTACGCAACTCGGAAGCCGAGTGACCAAGACATGACTAGCTAGTGGTCAGGTAGCCTCCGAGTTAAAGAAAACAACTGCCGAAATGACATAGAATGAGGGACCGAAAGGAGCTGACGATTTGGCACTAATTAGTTGGCTTGGTGTTAAACTTTCGACAGGTCTTTACTGTAGCTTGGTGTTAAACTGTTGAAATGTCTGTACTGTAAGCTTAGTGTTAATCTTTCGACAGGTCTATAATGTAGCTTAGTGTTAAACTTTCGACAGGTCTGTACTGTAGCTTGGTGTTAAATTTTTGACAGGTCTGTACTGTATCTTGGTGCTAAACTTTTGACAGGTCTGTAATGTAGCTTGGTGTTACATTTTCGACAGGTCTATACTGTAGCTTGGTGTTAATCTTTCGACAGGTCTATAATGTAGCTTAGTGTTAAACTTTCGACAGGTCTGTAATGTAGCTTGGTGTTAAATTTTTGACAGGTCTGTACTGTAGCTTCGTGCTAAACTTTTGACAGGTCTGTAATGTAGCTTGGTGTTACATTTTCGACAGGTCTGTAATGTAGCTTGGTGTTAATCTTTCGACAGGTCTATAATGTAGCTTAGTGTTAAACTTTCGACAGGTCTGTACTGTAGCTTGGTGTTAAATTTTTGACAGGTCTGTACTGTAGCTTGGTGCTAAACTTTTGACAGGTCTGTAATGTAGCTTGGTGTTACATTTTCGACAGGTCTATACTGTAGCTTGGTGTTAAACTTTCGACAGGTATGTACTGTAGCTAGGTGTAAACTTTCCACATGTCTGAACTGTAGCCCAGTGTTAAACTTTCGACAGGTCTGCACTGTAGCTAGGTGTTAAACTTTTTAAATTTTATAGGCAGACACCATATATACTTATCAACAATATTGCAATGAGAGCCATAAATATAACAGTAAATCAACTCGTCGCAATTTTCGTCTGATCGTCGTAAACTTCCAGTAAAAAACCAGTGAAATATATTAAACGCAACTTTTTAAAAACCTGTTGGCCTTGATAAACTCAGGTGTGCATTGCATAAACAATTTTTTATAAGCAGACTGCTTCGTTTTATCAAACAGGAAATTAAGAAAGTAAAATGCAGTACAGACCTGTCAAAAGTTTAACACTTCGATAACGGAAAGGAGTCGAGACTCGGCTGCCGAAAGGCCGATCTGTAGATAGGTGGTGACCGAAAATCTGTCCATCTGTCGGCCCCTCGGCAACTGGAGCTGTCCACAGCTTGGCTACTCATTCGGCACCACGGCACTTAGCTTGGAAGCTCATTCGGAAATGATCAGGACTTTAATGCAAATTAAAAATTTTAAATAAATACTAATAAATAAAATACTAATTCGGCACTAGAGTGTTAACCCTTCGACAGTCCTGTACTGTATTTATAAGCACACATCTATATACGTGTTCATAATGTACAGGCGTGTCGAAAGTTAAGCTAAACACTAAGCTAACAACTTGGTGCCGAATTTACTAATTATCTTGGTCCCTTGTTACCTAAATTACAGACCTGTCGAAAGTTTAGCATTGCGCTAACGATAAAATAGTACGCAACTCGGAAGCCGAGTGACCGAAACATGACTAGCTAGTGGTCGGGTAGCCTCCGAGTCAAAGAAAACAGTTGCCGAAATGACATGGCAAATACGGGACCGAAATGAGTTGACGATTTGGCAGTTATTAGTTTGGCTTAGTGTTAGACTTTCAACAGGTCTGTATTGTAGCTAGGTGTTAAACTTTCGACAGGTCTGCACTGTAGCTTGGTGTTAAACTTTCGACAGGTCTGTAGTGTAGCTTGGTGTTAAACTTTCGACAGGTCTGTACTGTAGCTTAGTGTTAAACTTTCAACAGGTCTGTACTGTAGCTAGGTGTTAAACTTTCGACAGTTCTGTACTGTAGCGGGTCTGTACTGTAGCTAGGTGTTAAACTTTCGACAGTTCTGTACTGTAGCGGGTCTGTGCTGTAGCTTGGTGTTAAACTTTCAACAGGTCTGTACTGTAGCAGGTCTGTACTGTAGCTAGGTGTTAAACTTTCAACAGGTCTGTACTGTAGCAGGTCTGTACTGTAGCTAGGTGTTACACTTTCGACAGTTCTGTACTGTAGCGGGTCTGTGCTGTAGCTTGGTGTTAAACTTTCAACAGGTCTGTACTGTAGCTTGGTTTAAAACTTTTGACGGTTCTGTGCTGTAAGTATAGTCTGATTCTCGGCAGCTACTATTTATGTACTTTTTCGTTATTGAGTTGAGTAATAACGTCCCAGTGTCAAAAATATTTCACTTATATATCGGAGACGTCGACAATTATAGGCGAAGGTGCAGAATTTTTGTCTGTGCGTTGCGCTGATGACATTTTGAAGCAGGGTTCTTTAGCGTTCCAAGCCCACCGTGACACGGGACCTCGTTTATTTTAACTTCCCATCCGAAAGAACGGTGACTTTCTTCAGTGCTTGGCGAAAGGACAGTCATTTTTCACTTTCTAGTCTTTAGACCCCATCGGAGATTGAACCCACAATCTCCCACTTACAGAGCAAGCACCCTACCAATGAGCTACCGCAGTGGTAATTTTTGTTATTAATTACTCGAAAACCGAGATTCAATTCTATCTTTCTTTCCGTTAGCTTAGTGTTAAATTTTCGACAGAACTGTAACGTACCTTATGAAACATAAGTTGATGTATTGATTATGTTTTCTGAAATTTCTGTCAATTTAAATTAATTTAATGCAAAAATATCACGATTTATAACAAGTTATAAAGAGACGTTCTTAACGAATACAGTACAGACCTGTCGAAAGTTGAACACTGCGCTGACGAAATGGAACCCAACTCGGCTGATATGTGATACAGATATGGATACCTAGTGACAAAAAAACTTCCAGGTAATAGATGACAGCTGTCGAAATGACATTGCATACGATTGTCCAAGATGAGCACTCGATTAAGTACTCATTCGTTATTTTAGTGTTAAACTTTCGAAAGGTCTTTAATGTACACTGTGTTGATGGCACCATTATGCTGAATTTATTCTCGCAAGTACAGCACAAGCTTGTCGAAAGTTTAACACTAAGCTAACGAATAAGTTCCTAAAAAACAGTTCATCTTGGCCTCTCGTTAACCAAATCCTGACTGATTTTCGGCAGTACCAGTACTTCTCGGCTGTTTTTTTTCATATTGCCTATTCGTATCTCGGCATCTCGACTCCATTTCGTGAGCTTAGTGTTAAACGTTCGACAAGTCTGTACTGCTTTATGTTTCATAAACTTGCATTTCAATCAAATAGAGTTTAATAAATGAAAACAAGTGTGGCTGCACTTAAATGCAGAGATATTTATAGCTTCAACATCGACTATACTTTCCACATTCTGACATGATGGCGTCAGATGTCAAAGGCTCTCGTTGACTGACAGAGAACGACCCATTTTTAGGAGAAGATGAAGGCATTTCCATTAACATGGAAAATGTAAGACTTCAATAAAATTATTTTTCATAAATATTGTAAAGATAAGAAATAAGGTAAATTTTCAATGTCTTTATGAACTTGCAAAGCATAATGGGCTGTCTCAATTTTTTCCATTTGAGACAGATCATTATACTTTGCAAGTTCATAAAGGCATTTGAAAATTACCTTATTTTTTAAATCTTTACACAACTTATGAATTTGATGGAGGTCAATGTTGCTTGTATATACTTAGAGTTAGAGTCAAAGTTGTTGTTGTCAGAGTTTTGTACATGAGAAAACAACATTGACATGTCAATTTGAACTTTTATTAGAAGTTTTAATACATAAATATGTCTCTGGGCAGATTTAATTTCGTCCACTATCCAAAATCTTGCAATTGACAGCCGGCTCCTTTTCGTTAGTGACAACTGCGCTCCGTAAGTGGGGGGGGGGTGTTGTTGGTTCGAACCCCGACCGGGTCTTACCCAAGACTTGAAAGTTGGTAGTGACTGTTCTTTCAACAAGCAATCGGCATCAGTAAAAAAGTCACTGACACTAGTACGTCATTAGTTGCCGTGACGCTGCTTTGGTACCGTGATGGCGGCCTTTGTCGGAACGTTGTGGGCGTGGCCGGCGATCCGTCAATTGGTAGCCGTGCTTCGACTCTTTTTCGTTAGCTAAGTGTTAAGCTTTCGACAGGTCTGTATTGTTAATGTGGAAGACCGCATCACATCATTAATTGTCAATAATTTGGTCCAATTGGAATTCGGCTAGACAGAACAAAAACGTAACAACATCATTATTTTTAATACTAGTGTCAGAAAAGTCACAGTATATCATATACATGTATAAGCGTAAATTATTGCACTTATTTTACCATTAAATGTCTAGATACATAACTTCCATTGCCGTGCAAAGCAACTGAATAACGCGCGCTAGCATTTCGTAATTTTTGAAAATCTTATGTTTGTTAAAAAAATGAAACACTGAAATGTACGGCGTGCAATTGCAATTGCAATAGCTTGAAGAGCCAATCAATGACGTCAAGGCTATAGGTGCAAGCAAGAGATGATTGACGTCACCTTAGCAAATAAAACTCCACTTGCTCTCAAACAGAGTTTAATACAATCGAACATTATAAATTATGGTACACAATACCATGAACAAATCTGGTATCAATATCAGGCCGTGTCAGTAAGCGTCCATTCTATCTTAGAAAACCTACCTCTCTATCAAGTAAAATAAAACACAATGCTAAATAAAATTCTAACATTACCTGTGTTTTCCTTCATATGGAACTTGAAAAGAGCCAGCCGTGGAATGATATACAATTATGGACTTTTTAATGGTTGTATATGGTGTGATATTCACCGGAAAAATGAATATTGACCGAGGCGACAGCCGAGACAGCTAAATTTATCTTTCCGGTGAATATCACACCATATACAACCATTAAAAAGTCCTAATTGTATATCTCCACGGCTGGCGCTTTTCAAGTTCCATATGAAGGAAAACACAGGTAATGTTAGAATTTTATTTAGCATTGTGTTTTATTTTACTTGATAGAGAGGTAGGTTTTCTTAACATTTTTTATTATATTATTAAGCCACTGTGGTTCTTCGGTTGAAATGTTTTCTCAAACCTGTGACCAGGCAGTCTAGCTATTTTACCGGTGTTAGGCTTCCCTGTCTCGCCCTAGTTTGGACAGATCACACAAAAAAATATCCCGCATTAATTAGATTTCTCCGACTTTTTAAATCTGATTCTATGGAAAAAAATTATAAATGCCATTTCGGATGACAAACAATAATTGATGATGCCATAACGTCAATGTTCTATAAAAAATAACAGGCATCACGGATGAGACACAATCATTTACACATACTAATTGATGACGTTATATAATCATTTTACTTAAGAATATGGCAACAAAAATCGATGACGTACACCGAATTTGATATTCACCGTTTTTTTTTTAGAAATCCGTGGTATATCATGTGAAATTCAATGGTCACGTTTTTCCATTTTAGCCAATCATAAAGATGGAATTCGTTAATTATATAATAACAAACGATATACCCATTGCTGTTCCGTTTGTTATGACGTGCTCCCTTGCCTATCTTATGATGTCATACTATGTGTCGCGAAAACTGATTGTCGCATAATTTTCATTTATAAAATCACTTATTTCAATGGGGGTAATCGCAACAGCCGAATTGTTTCCATGGACCTTTTTGCAAATACATAGTAAAATTTACTTCCGAAGAAAGAGTTCGCAATGCTTATTTCAATCATTTTTACCATGTCATGTTAGAATTGATTAATCATGATTTACCCGTGGTATATCGTTAAATAATACACAGACCACCGTTAACATGCGGCGAATATATCACCCTTTGGAAAGCCACCCAGAGATATGAACTCCGGCCCATGTATTATTCGACGACATACCATGGGTGAATGTTGGTTATTTCTTAAACAAAACTGAAACCATTGGAACTTGGCATTAATAAACAGTTCAAAAATTAACATTTTGTATTAACAATTGTAACAAGTAAAAAACATGGAAAAACTTTAAGTTTAAAAAGAACAAAACAAAAATGTAAATAAACATTAAAATGCATACTGATCCATGTCCAAATCACAAATGATTGATTTTTCCCCAATATTAATAATAAGAACAACAACAGCAATAAAATGATATTAATAATAATAATAAAAGAATAATTTCGATAATAAACTTGTTTTTCCACGTTTGAAGTTCCATACCTACCCGCCAGCGGACACTAAACAAAGAAAAAACTGACATAGCCTTCAGCTTACTACTTCAATACAGAAAAAAACATCGTGATTAAATACCAGCTTAAAAGATTTTTGTTGATGAAAGATGTGTTTGAATAATATGATATTATTAGCCATAGAACAGAGTTTGTTTACAATTGATAATAATGGGCTTGAACAGATACCTGACGACAACAGATACCTCACGACAAAAGATACCACACGAAAACAGATACCACACGATTTTCAATGAAATTGTAAATAAATCAACCTGAATACCATATAAACCATAGGTTAACTAGTTTATGAAAATAATATCCTGACTCCTAGTACTTTATGCTATTGTCTAATTTTGTTTTCTTTGGTTTCCTTGCTATCTGTAACCGGGTCACTCGGTAGCTGACCTTCGCCTCCATTTCGTTAGTTCAATGTTAAACTTTCAACAGATATGCACTTTAATAATCAAAAACAAACATACTAATTCATGTCCGAAGCGAAGTAAAAACATTGGAACTGACAAGTTAGGTTAGACACGTGAACTTCCACCAGCGAAGAGAGGCCGGGTGCTCCGAAAGGGTAAGTAACTCCTCCCCAGCTAATCACACCGGCAACGTGTGTAATCAAAATAGGAACATGGAACTATGAGACGTCAAATATATCCAGGGCAATCCTTGACACAGAGACATAAAACTTATCAACAATACTGTGATCAGTTATAATGATTGTGTTAGATAAAATACATAAAATGCATTGTGTGCTTGAATATTTCAATTTATTTACAATATGACTGTACCTGTCTTCGATGAAACATACAGAAATACATCAATTCCCAATGAAAGACAATGGGGGTCATGACCCTGATGTGTATCAATTTTCCCGCAATATTACGTCATGTCCTACACAGGGGGTCGCGTGATCATGTGAGACACGCCGATCTCGCAGGCTAAAAGCCCTATATCACACGAGCAAATATGGAAAAAATAGCGCCAAGGTACAAAATATTTATTAAAAGAAAGAATTGTAAATATAAGAAATGACATTTCTGCTGGTATTTCAAGGGGTAATGAAAGATAGGGGCGCGTGCCAATTCGATGAAGGGCGAAGCCCTTCATTTTGAATTTGGCACGCGCCACACTATCTTTCATTATCCCTTGAAATACCATGATCAGAATGTCATTTTTAATTACAGTAGAGCAGGGTTAATTAATAATAGCAATTTGTAATGATGGGTTTGTATTCTGTTTTATGCTACGACCGCATTCTACCGCTACCATAATTTATTGGGCTATAAACTCGTTTTGCTTATGTGAATAAATACCATTATTATTAATCAGGTATGCTTATATATGCCAATTTATTAAACCATGTTTTTCATCATGTCACTTCTCTCAAAGGCAAACTGTATTCACAATTGGCCAATTTATTTGGACATGGTGTTCCATATTGGCCCGATGCCGAATTATTTTTTGATTTGTCCAGTTACATGGTCTGCCATATTGGCTCGCTATCCAATTATTTTAATATGGGTTTAGTTATATGGCCATGGTGTGAACATGTCAAATTGACCCGAGGCCAAAGGCCAAGTTTTTTTTCATATTGACCCATTTATTTGTTCATCATTATCACGATGCCGAATTACTTTCACATTGGTCCAGTTACATGGTCTGACATATTGACTCGATGCCGAATTATTTCATGTCACAGGTGGTTCGTAAACACAAGTCTTGGTTGCAATAGATTTATCAATTTATTGACTTTGACGAATTACATTAATTGGAAATAAAAAATAAATGTCCTGCAAGTACAGAAATAAAACAATACTTAAGGGTCATCTAAGTGAAAGCCATTTGGTTGAAAAGCGTGAAAGAGGGGTGTAATTATGAAATTACCTACACAAGTGTGAAGATTTATAAATAAAAGTAAAGCAGAAATTAATAATTAAAGAATTTTCAAAATATTTGTTGCATTTTTTATGAAAATTGTGCAAAAATACACATGTTGGGAAAAAATAGTTTTTATTTTGAATAACGAACTAATTTAAAAAATGAAAAGATAGTCATAGAGCAGTGCAAAGAGGACAGAGTTTGTTAAAGAAATACGAGGTTTTTGAAAAGTCGACAATTTACGATTGAGGTTTTCTACGATTTGTTTTACTTTTAAAAATGCATGTCTTCCGATATCCTGCACAAAGGCGGAGCTAAATCTGCCATATTGGCTCAATGCCGAATTATTTTCATATTGGTTTAGTTATTTGACAAAAATAACACACCGAGGCCAATAAACTGAATCTATATGAAAAAGATCAATGGTGATTATATTACCTATCATTTCAAACGCAAATAATCTTAATCATAAATGAGTCACGCTTTACAGTACAGACCTGTCGAAAGTTTAACAGTAAGCTAACGAATTGTATAGGTAAACACTATTGACCTGTCCGTTTGACCTTATATTAGAAATATTCATATAGACGGGTCCACCCAATACATGGGTAGTGTTAAGATTCGCAGTCAATGCATATACACATTGCCCATAATGAGTATTCACATCATACAGACGAAGTTTACACCCGTGATTCCTTTCTCAAATCAACTCGTCCATAATGAATATTTAAATAAAAGGTCAAGCGGACAGGTCAGTGCTGTTACCTATAGCCGAACTCGGTTGCCTAGTGGTAGAGATATGGATACTAATTGAACGAACGACTGCCGGGAGATTGATAGCATCTGTTGAAGAGATACCGCTTACAAAGTGCCGAGATAAGCTACCAATTCGTCAACTTTGTGTTAACTTTGCGACAGGACTGTACTGTAGGTGTTTAAAGTATTAATAAGTCAAATTCAGCATTTGAAAAAATACAGCTTTAAAATTGTAAATGAGATGATGATAAAAGGTTGTAAATTAAACACAGACAATGAAAATGTATATGAATGACAAGAATGAAAAAAAAGATGATAATTAAATGTGAACAGCTGCTAATGCGTGTATTATTATTGGTGAAATTACTTGGTTCATTGTATCCAACACGATGACAGGGTACTAGGCACTTATTCAAAAGACCACAGTTGCTTTGAAAAGACTAATGGAACAAATAATAAATAAATAAATAAATAAATAAATAAATAAATAAATAAATAAATTATAACAAAAACAACATATGTTTCACATGTCGCAAAGTGGTACTATGTATTTTTGTTGAAACTGTGAGACCACTACAAAAAAGACAATCATTCCGCAAAACAATGATGTCATGGAATAACTTCATAGGGCCACAGAAAAATAAAAAAACCGACGGCAGGTAACAGCTTCAAAAGACAACAGTTGCCACAAACAGAAGACATAGAACAGCTTCAGAGGTCAACAGTTGTCGCAAAGATAGGACATGAGGCAGTTTTGAGACAGGAGTTAGTGTTCTCAAAAAAAAAAAAAAAAAAAAAAAAAAAAAAAAAAAAAAAAAAAAAAAACAGAAACCGCATATAAAGAGTTAAGATATAGCGAGAGAAAAATAGTACATTGAGCATGCATCAATAGAAATCGAGTCCATTACTAATTATGTGTCACAAACAAAATGTCTTGTCTTGTTCAGTGAAGACAGCGTTATCAAATCACCGTTGTCATGGTGATGGTGATATTGATTAAGTGGGCGTTTTTATTCAAGACGAGGCCTTAAAATCAATTGATCAGTTAGGAATCAGGAATTTAACATTGAAAACGGAAGCTAGAAGGTAAGTCGTTTATATTGTACATATACATATTAGATATATACATGGTTGCTGCGGCTGTAAGTCTGAAATATTAGTTTATTTTATTTAAAGGAATACATTTAACAACGTTTATATGTATAATTTGTATTGATTTTGCTATCGAATTAAACGCATTTTAATTTTTTCATGTGTTTATAAAAAAAAAAAAAAAAAAAAAAAGTTTTATGAAAAAAAAAAAAAAAAAAAATTTTTTTACACACTGTTTGTCAATTATTGTTGTTTTTTATGTGTTTTTAAAAAAAATAGTTTACAAACGAAATGAAAACATTTTTAAAAACTTTTATTTGTCAATTATCTTTTATTTTTTGTTTTTGTTTTTTTTAATTTTTACAATCAAAATGAATGATTTTAATATATTTTATTAATGTGTTAAATCATATTATTTAAATGAATGATTTTAATAATTTATGGGTTAAAACATTTTTAATTTTTTTTACAAATCAAACGAATGTGATTAACAACTTTTATATGTAAAATGTTTCTGTTTTTTTCTTATTATTTTACAAATTAATCAATCCATGCATTTTATTATCTATTACAAATCAATCTTTTTTTTTTTTACTTTTTATATACAGTTTACTTTATATAACGCTTTCCATATTTTATATTTGATTTAAAAGTTGCATTTTTTGTCTTTTTGTTTTGTTACGAAATTCTCGAAATAAAAAGTCAAGCTTAACCCGTCTATAATAAATTGATCTTGTAATGAACATTTACTCAACAAAAAAGCTAGGGACCGTTGTAACATTTGAGATAACAATCCAAGAACTGAAAAAAAAAAAAAATAAATAAAATCTATCTGTATTGTGTTCTCATTCTCTTTGTTTCAATTGATGTCATGAAATAATTTTATTTGTTCATGAAATCAAAACTAATTCTAATTAAAAAATTACGCGAAGTGCGAAGATAAAATAAAATGATTTACATTCTACAAAATTAAATAATTTTTTTGGATGTGGTCCTTAAACTTTTTTTGTTCTGTATATATATATGAAATAATGAATAATTCAATATAGTTTTTTGGTGGAGCAAGCACACGATAACTTTTCATCGTGGTATAAAGTCCTCGTAAGACTCATAAGCGCATTAATTTAAAAGGGCTTCTTTTGCGCGACTTTACCTTTCAAGAACGTTCATAAGCGCGATAATTTAAAATGGCTTCTTTCGCGCGCCTATACCTTTCAGGACCGTTTATAAGCGCAATAATTTAAAGGGGCTTCTTTTGCGCGACTATACCTTTCAAGACCATTTATAAGCGCGACAATTCAAAAGGGATTCTTTTGCGCGACTATACCTTTTAAGACCTTTGATAAGCGCGATAATTTAAAAGGGCTTCTTTTGCGCGATGATACCTTTCAAGACCGTTCATGAACGCGATAATTTAAAAGGGCTTCTTTTGCGCGACTTTATCTTTATTGACCGTTCATAAACGCGATAATTTAAAAGAGTTCTTTTGCGCGACTTTACCTTTCAAGACCTTTATATGCGCGATAATTTAAAAGAGCTTCTTTTGCACGACTTTACCTTTCAAGACCGTTCATAAGCGCAAAAGAAGCCCTTTTAAATTATCGCGCTTATGAACGGCATATCACATCGAGTCATAAGAGAAACATGAGAAAACCATACGCACTTTTCATAACTTTTATATGCGCTTATGATAATTAAAGCTCTCGTGCATTTGATTCACTTTAAAAATGGACGTGTTAACGCAAATGTATGCCGCCTGTTATTAGATACATCTTTAATTTGTTTTAATGGGCGGACAATGACCGAGTGATAATGCAAATGACTTTTGAAGTCAATTGTTGTGGGTTAGAACCTTACTCGGGACGTGGATTTTTTTGAGATCTTCTGTCCATAACAGAGATGCAAAATAGTAGTATTATATAGTGTTTCGGGTGAGGCTCAAAACCGAGGTCTTTTTGTGCACGCTAACGACACCTCTGTAGAGTTCGAAAAATAGGCCACCTGTGGCTTCTACAGAGGAAACTTACAACTAAAAAGCGATTGAAACAGACTTAGCATAGTAAAGTAAGTTAAGGTAATCGTTACGGTAGTTCAGTCGGTAGAGTTCTCGCTTTGTATGTGGAAGATCGTGAGTTCGAACCTCAGCCGGGGATCTGAGCAAGACTTGAAAATAGGTATGCCACTGACTGCACTTGGCATTTAGAATAGAAAGTCACGGGTTCTTCAAAAGAGACTTTTAAAACCGATGTTCTGTGGCACGTTAACGAACGTTCCTTGTATAATCACAATGATCGCACTAAAATATTTATAAAAAAAATCAGCAATTTTATCTACATTGTATAGCTGATGACGTCTCGATATTAGTTAAATATTCTTCACTGAGATGAAAAACAACCCATTCATTCAAATCAAGATACATGTTTCCTGTGTCTGGCATTGCATCGAATGATTGATTATTGGAAACCTGTACAATAATCGATACCGGAGATGAAAATCCTAGATTTAAAAACTTGATATGTCTGTCCTTATATAAGGATTCCTAGTTTATGGTATTTTACGGTGCAACTAACCTTGCGATAGTTTCGCATCACTCCATCACACACACACACACACACACACACACACACACACGGCACGAAATACCAAATTTAGTTTATTTATCGTAGTTAAATGCTTGTTACTTCAACATAATTATAAATAAATTTGTATCAGGCCGAGATCAGTGTGATGAAAATTATAGTCTTCACGTAGCGGATGGAAGTTGCCAGCGAAGAGGAGGTGCCTACTCTTCCAGGAGCACCCGGTCTCAATTGTTTTACTTTATTTGCAAGTTTTTAAAAATCCTAACTTTGCTTCGGGGTTGTCATTTAACATGGATCAGTATTAAATTAAATAAACGAGAGGTCGAGAAAAGCACATGATGTAACTTTGAATGAGGTCCAATTAGTATATAAGCTGTCTGTCTGTACAGGAGCATTGATTAACGATCTTTTCATATAATTATATTAGTTCAGTGCATTTTAAATTCATTTTATTAACATTTTCAATTAGAACAAATAATAATAAAAACTAAGAACATTTTGTTAATGACAGTACTGATATATATTTGAATAACATAAAATTATCATATTGACATTGAAACCTTAGCTCATAAGAAACTTACCGTGATATACTGATCACAGACATACAGACACACTCACCCGCACACACACACACTCGCAACACACAAAGCACGTACAACACACACACACACACACACGCGCGCGCGCGCGCTTATATAATTAAATATCTATCAAATATGTATATGTAAATAGTTAAATATTTCTCTCTCTTTTTTTTGTAACTATCTTTATCTTTCTATCCATTTCTATCTACTCTCCCATGAGGAGGCAATAAAGATTATAATAGTTAGATAGTAAGACTGTGCACTGTGTATGTATTAACTTTGATTAATACTACCGATTCTCCTATATGAATACTCCTAATAAAAGGTCAAGTGGACAGGTCAATGTTGTTTGCCTATATTTAAGATCTTGAAGGTATGAAAAACCATATCATTCCAGAAAAGTGCGAACAACAGTGGTGGACAAATCGTGGACATTAAGTGTCGGATTACAGTTAATATTTGATAATTCTCCATGGTTGTTCACACATTATGGAATTAATACACAGATGACATGTCAGAATTCTATTGATATGTATACCGGTAAACAACTTTGATCTATCCACTTGACCAGTGGTTGTTCACACTTTCTGTAATAGAATTTTGAAATTAATACACAGATGACATATCAGAATTCTAGTGATCGAATGGTTATGAAATATGCCTTGATCTATCCACTTGACCAGTGGTTGTTCACACTTCCTGAAATTGTTATGAAATTAATACACGTTGGAAATGTATTAATTATAAAATGTCCAGAATTCTATACAGTACAGGCCTGTCGAAAGTTTAACACTAGGCTAAAAACTTGGGTCGAATCGTCAAGTCATCTCGGCCCCTATTTAGTTAGGCTCCTAAAAATATTTTATTATGATGTAAACAGTACAGGCCTGCCGAAAGTTTAACACTAAGCTGACGAATTTGGGTCGAATCATCAAGTCATCTCAGCCCCTATTTAGCTAGGCTCCTAAAAATATTTCATTATGATGTATACAGTACAGCCTGTCGAAAGTTTAACACGAAGCTGACGAATTTGTGTCGAATCGTCAAGTCATCTCGACCCCTATTTAGCCAGGCTCGTAAAAATATTTCATTATGATGTAAACAGTACAGGCCTGTCGAAAGTTTAACACTAAGCTGATTAATTTGTGTCGAATCATCAAGTCATTTCGGCCCCTACTTAACTAGGCTCGTAAAATATTTCATAATCATATATACAGTACAGGCCTGCCGAAAGTTTAACACTAAGCTGACGAATTTGGGTCGAATCGTCAAGTCATCTCGGCCACTATTTAACTAGGCTCGTAAAAATATTTCATAATCATTTGTAAACAGTACAGCCTGCCGAAAGTTTAACACTAAGCTGACGAATTTGGGTCAAATCGTCAACACATCTCGGCCCCTATTTAGCTAGGCTCGTAAAAATATTTCATAATCATAATTATGTATACAGTACAGCCTGTCGAAAGTTTAACACTAAGCTGACGAATTTGGGTCGAATCATCAAGCCAGCTCGGCCACTACTTAACTAGGCTCGTAAAATATTTCATAAATCATATGTTTACAGTACAGGCCTGCCGAAAGTTTAACACTAAGCTGACGAATTTGAGTCGAATCATCAAGTCAACTCGGCCCCTATTTAGCTAGGTTCGTAAAAATATTTCATTATCATGTAAACAGTACAGACCTGCCGAAAGTTTAACACTAAGCTGACGAATTTGAGTCGAATCATCAAGTCAACTCGGCCCCTATTTAGCTAGGTTCGTAAAAATATTTCATTATCATGTAAACAGTACAGACCTGCCGAAAGTTTAACACTAAGCTGACGAATTTGTGTCGAATCGTCAACTCATCTCGGTCCCTATTTAGCTAGGGTCGTAAAATATTTCATAATCATGTTGTGAAATTAATACACATAGGGAATTTAATAACTTCTAGAATGTACAGGGTTATATTGTTAGAAAGTTTGTATATAGGTAAACAACTTTGATCTGTCCCCTTGACCTTTAATTTAAATATTTACGATGGACCAGTATATTAACGTATAGTGATCACAGGTGTTTATGCTGTCTACAACACGGGGAAGTTAAGTTGAGAAATGGTGTTTAACCTCCCAGTCAAGAATATTTCACTTATATTGAGACGTCGTTAGCTATAGGCGAAGGTGCAGAAATTTTGCCCGTACGTTGCGCTGATGAGATGACGTTAAACAGCAGGGTTTCTTATCGTGCCAAGCTAACCGTGACACGGGACCTCGTTAACATTTAGTTCCAATCGAAAAAAGTCGTGACTTTCATTTCGTAATGCACCAACAACCTCCCACTTACGGAGCGAGCACTCTGAGCTACCGCAGTGATATACATCACGGGGAACCTGCGTTGTCTATCCGGTAATTGCGAATCCTAACGGAACCAATGGATGGACAATCGTATTAAGAATATTGCTAATGAGAGGTCAAGCGAAGAGGTCCATGTTGTTTGCCTATTAGCAAAAATGACCTGTCCCCATATGACCTTTCATTATGAATATTCATAGAGGAGGATCCATGCTCCCAATTTATACTGGTATAAAATTTTTGGCAAAAAATGAAAATGTGAGAAAAAAAAAAAGTTTAACTACTATTTCAGTTGAATAACAAACAGCTGTAACAAAATAATGCTATCAATCATTAAAGTATAGGTTAGACGGCATTAAGACAAATCTTTAGAAAAAAGAAAGGGACGCGTACGGAGGCTTGTGATTGGCTAGATATGTAGGGCATGTTGAAAGTCTGGTCAAATTTGTGAATTTTAGTCTTAATGAAATTACCAGTTAAAAACGCGTATTATAATTTACGGATGGTATTGTATTATTTGTGGTGATAAATATAACAATCTTAATATCCGTGCGTTTCATATTCATTAATTAATTTCCGCTTCATCAAATTAAAACTCTCAAATTAATGATAGAACTATTGTTAATAGGTAATGATCATAAGAAAGAACACAGTCTGTACATTGCCCTGAGTGCACTGCAAAGGTCAAAATATCCGTCGCTTCACAGACATCAGTAATATCTTTCAGGCTGCTTGCATGTAATTTCCTGACTCAGGGATATTGCAAGCCTAGGCTTATCAAGGCCCTCAAAAAGTTTTATGGCCGTCATCAAAGTATTGTTGATAATTTTGATATATTTGTGTCCAAGATTGCCCTGGGTATATTGACGTCCCACAAATCCATGTTCCTTTCACACAATTTGATTACACATGTGGCAGATGTAGCTAGCTAAACAGTAGGTGCTTACCCTTCAGGAGCACCCAGCCTCACTTTCCTAATGAAAGTTCACATGTCACACGTGCATGTTCCCTATACGTATATTACCAAAAACAAACATACTAATCCATGTCCGAATCACAATCCTGAAGCAAAGTAAAAAATTTGGAACTGAGAAGTTAGGTTAGACATTTGAACTTCCATTACGAAAGTAAGACCGACTGCCCGGAAGGGTAAGCACCTCCTGTTTAGCTAGCTATATACTAGTCACGTGTATAATCAAAATTGTTTGAAAGGAAATGGAACTATGTGATAAATATAAAATAAAATGATAAATATTAAAATTAAAGGTCAAACAAACAGGTCAAAGCCTTTACATAAAATATTGATGTGTTGTCTATCCGCGCTGTTAGTATTTTTCAGACAATGTTATTATGATATAAGTCACATATGTTATATCAAGTTCCTTTATAAGCCACGTGCTTTAATTATACAGAGGGTCACGTTTCTTGTAATCACACAGATTGTATATTTACTAGAATAACGAGATTAATTAAGACGATGAACAATACTTAAGGCATAAAATTCAGGGAAATGATTAATACTCTAAACATTAATTAGGTCTTTTAGTGCAGCTTTGCCAATTTATTGTCAATTTATTTTCTGATTAGGCCATCACTGTGTTTTTTTGTGTTTTGAGTCAGCTACGACTGATTTTATATTTTCGTTCGTTTAAGTGGAAAATCAAACACCAAATAACATGGCCTCACTTTCCCGGTAGAAGTTCACGTGTAAAACCTAACTTGCCAGTTCCAGTTTTTACTTTGCTTTTAAATTGTGATCTAGACATGGATTAGTATGTTTGTTTTTGATTTGGTAAAATCATGAAGATGTTAAGTTAGTTAAAGTCTGTCCCGAGCCATTAGGCCCATCAGGCCGGAGCTTATCCCGGTTTCGGTGGCGTTAAGCGACTGAGAGAACAAGACTCTCCCCTGAATGGGACGCCGGTCCATCGCAGGGTTAACCCCCAGCATTTTGTGGTACTCATTTATTTTTCAGCTGAGTGAACTGGAACAACGTGAAATTAAGTGTCTTGCTCAAGGACACAACACATCGCCCGGTTCAGGGATCGAACCCACGACCTTCAAATCATGAGTCCAACGCCTTAACCACTAGATCACGCGCTTCCATGAAGATGTGAAATAGATTAAATCTGTTGGATCACCTTGCGTACTATGGTCGTATTTTAATATGATACGTGCTTTAACTATCACTAAAC